>NQII01000911.1:241234-261549 GCA_002778355.1 Clitarchus hookeri | reverse complement strand
ATTACCCATTCTACTACCTTTTTATACGTCATAACTGAAACCACCACTGGAAAAAAAAACAGAAGGTGGAGTTTAGCTCTCGCCTCCCCCCTCCCTCACCTATCGCCTTCGCCCCATTACTTTCGGCAAATTCTTTGGGCCAGGTGAGATGGCCGCCAAGAGGTGCGGGGAAAAAAAAAACAAGATCCGCCAAATCCTGGTAAAGGCTTCCACGCAGCTGGGGGTCCCCCTTGTGACACTTGTAAAGTTAGTTGACGTCTATATCAGTCATCTGGTGAATATGCGCCCGAAACCCAGCCCATACATGAGGATGTGAATGATGACGAGGGGTGCAGGGTATTTCAGGGTGGCCGTACCGCCATCTGGCCTTCTTTGTCCTGGCTTCCCCCAGACCGCCAAAAACCCCCTCTGCGGGGCGGCTGACATTTCTGTTAGGTCAAGCCCGACCCCCCTAGACCTCTACTCATACACAAGACTCCAGAATGCTGAGGAAACCACCCCCTTTCCTGCCCTTAACGCCGCGTTTTCTTAACATTCCAGTGTTGCCAACCTCTCAAAAGTAGGAATCCCCCTAGGTTGTGATGGGGCCGCGGTGGTGTAGTGATCAGACTACTCGCCTCCCACTTAGGCGAACCGGATTCGATTCCCGGCGGGGTCGCTCCCCAATTTTTGCATGTGGGAATCGTGCCGGACAATGCCGCTGTTCGGAGGGTTTTCTCGGGGATCTCCCGTTTCTCAGCCATTTCATTCCGGCGCTGCTCGATACTCACCTCACTTCACCTTCGTCGGCTCTCAAGACCTCGATTATAAGAGCCGTCCAGATCTCTTCGCTCACTCACCCTATGTCATGGCACAATTTGTCCCTAGATCAGCCCAAAAGTCTCTAAATATATAAAGAGGTTTTAAATAAATAACAGTAATTTATTATTACACACAAAATTACTTTGTTGCATCCTAAATATATTTACAGGCACCAAAAACTGGTTAAATAAAGTTGAACAAAATTTAATTTCAAGTTTACTTTTTAAAAAGTATAAATTTAATGTAGGCGAGTGTAACAATTTTTAATTTGACATCCCCTTTAACAAGTGAATGTTTCGCTTGTTCTCGCGTATTTTTTTGCGCAACGAAAATAAAAGCCCGGTAGACCTCTTTTCATCAGGAAAGCCCCACAGGAAATAGGTATCCTAACAAAACCTTTCAAAGTATTTAGTTTGAAAGGTTCACAAATTTTAAAATTTAATGGATTTACATATGTGTTCTCAAGACGTTAAGAAATTTCTGCAGCAATTGTCTGTGGATGCGTGCCAAAGACCACATTCCCCGTGCTTGTAATAGCAATGATCGTGGACTTGACACATTTCCCTCCTCTTAAGTTACACCTCCATCTTTCCATAGTTTATGGCAAAATATTTTATTTTCATTGATATTTACAGGATGTTACACGCGAAAAATGATGGATAATAAACTTCTTTGCGATGTATTCTCTTAAAAATAGAGGTAACTATTAACTTTAAAAAAATCCTTAAATTCCCAGACTGCAGGTAAAATCTCTACAACTGGGGATAAATCCACAGGGTTGGCCACACTGGGACACTCCCGTCTCGTCGCAAGACATTTCTCTAGACGGAGTGTGGTCTGGAGAGGAAACGTTGGGGCGGAGGAGGTGACATGAAAGATTGCCTCCCTCCCTCCCCCTAAGCATCCCACCTCGCCCAAATTGCTGAGTGTTCCTTTATAAGGAGGGCCCACCCCCGACGGCCTTTCACCGCCACGTACCCCTCCGGCACGCAACGACTTTGCTGTGGGGGTGGCGGGCGGGTGAACGCCGCGTGACAGCCAGCGAACGCAGAGGGGGAGTAAGCGTGGGAGGGCGATCGCCTCCCCCGAGAATACACATTTCGTATAGTTATCAGAGTATGATGTTGCCGGGTTGCTATTCACAGCAAAGTGAGCAATTTTGAAAGCCCTCTCATTTGTAATAATAGTCAATAAATATATTTTTATTTTAGCTTTAGACGTTAACTCCCGAGTGTGGTGGAATCTACACACTGTGTTTATTACTTATATGGCAATATTTATTTTAAAAAGGTTGTTAAATGATAAAAAAAATGGCTCGAAAGTGCTCACTTAACCGCGAAAAGCCTTTAACTTACGTACCTCGTTGGCCTTCCACGAGGAAGACGCCTTGATTACTTAAATGTTGTGGCAGTTAAATAAATTAGCGTCAGGGGAACACGCGTGGCTGTCTCACAAAATAAGCTAATTATTGCTAAAATTTAAACTTTGAAATTAAACAATTTCCTAGGTGAGAGACCCCCCAGGTCCCCACTTTATAGGTGACCATGACCTAGTCTCTAATTTTGAAAGCAATTCCCCCCCAGGATTTTTTGATCGCCCTCTCCGAACGAATCCTGTTATTGAACAAAGCGCTGCAATTGCAATCGAATAAAAATTTAAGCGGCGAACCCAAATCCCTGCGGCACGCCAACAAAGATAGAAGTGTGCTCGATATAAGAGTTTTGTCTCTACACAAACTGTTACGTTTGGACATCAGTGAAAACCTACATGCGTGTGAGAAAACTTTAGTCAAGGAACGCAGGAACGGGCGGATTACAGGGGTTATACCTAACGTGACCATACGTCCCGTTTTGAACGGGACAGTCCCGTTTTTCGGCACTCTGTCCCGTTGTCCCCGATGAAAGCTTCGGGACGCCCAGATGTCCCGTTTTTATCAAGCAAGCAAAAATATTGATTTACTAATCATAAAAATCATTTCAAAATCGTAAATTTACCTTACAAATTGAAACGTTAGAATGCTGCTTCATCCGCGGTTGTCAAATGACTTCTCGCTCGTATTTTTTCCGTGACGGGCGGGGGCGGGCGGTGTGGTTCCCTCCCTTCTCCCCCGCAAGACCGACTCTCCGACGCACGCATTATTCGTAGATTGTTCTCCAGCGTGAGCGCACGAATCTGTCTACTTATACCTACTTACGAGCTCGATTTTCTGAACGTGCTTTTGTGAATCGCGTAGCCTAAACGCAAATGTACGTTTAATGTCAACTTACAAACGAAATATCCGTACATTTAAAAAAAAATACACTCAGTCTCTCTCGGACGTCAGATGTGAAAAATGCCGTACTGAATTTAGTTTGGCACATGGAGGTGTCAGTGACACTGAGCAACATTTAAAATCAGAAAAAAACTGCCACGAATTTTACTCCTACTTAAAATCATCGCCTAATATATATAAAAAAATTGTTCTTATGAAAAATATATTAAAAAAACATAACTAATATACATGTTTTTTTTTTCAATCTACCTACTTGCAAATGAAAACTGACAAGTGTCCCGTTTTGAGAAGGAAGAAAAATGGCCACGTTAGTTATACCGTACCCTCCCAAATTGTGTGGGATGGGTACAACAAAGAACTTGTACCCCACCCACAAAAAAAATATATTTTTTGTATCGCCCTCAATTTACCAAGTAAATTGTGCAGTAACAAAAATCTTCATTTCAGCAAAATTTCACAACCTTCTGTAGCGGAATTTTTCTTTAATCATGTTGTTCTTCCTTCAAATTAGAAACAAACTGCTTACTAGGGTACAAGACTGTCCTCGTCTATCCACGTCTACTGGCTTGTAGTTTCTTTAACTCGAGTCTCAACCTGGACCACCCTCCCTCACAAATTTTAAAACATTTTGAAAGTGTTCCAGCACCACTGAGTGTATCTGTATGTTGAGACATGCCTGAAAATACATATACTAGGACACACACGGCGTCACAAACCTATACAATTAAAAAGAGGCTCAATGCAGTATCACTTTCTTTTCCGAGGGTGAAAAAAAAAAGGGGGGGGGCTGATCTCGATTGAGAACATATATCGACGTTACTGGTTTAGCCATAATTCTTCGTTTGCTTGCTATATGAAAAATGGGAGAGGAGTTGATATGCTGTAGTAATACTAACATCAATGCGTGTTTATAAGCACGTAAGTTTAATGACAGCTTGACGGTATACCTTCTATATTTATAACAATGTCGTCATAGTTGACCCCCCCNCCACCTGATCGCAGCGGGCCTTAAAACCTCTTCCGTGCATGTCGGGTACTAAAAGAGCCCAGAATGTGTCGTCATGGGTGGCTTCTCCTATCCAAGTAGCGGTTTCTGCCTCCTCTTCACACGGGCGTGACCCCTCCACGCCAGTGACGTCACCAAGAGCCCACTCGAAGCTACTTACGTCCAAGCGGAGGGGAGGGAATGAGTGAGTGAAGAGATCTGGCCGGCTCTTAACAGCGAGGTCTTGAGAGCCGATGAGGGTGATTAAGGTATGGAGCATCGCAGGGGATGAAGGGGCGGGGGAAACGGGAGATCCGCGAGAAAACCCTCCGACCAGCGGCACCGTCCGGCACGATTCCCACATGCGAAAATCCGGGAGTGACACGGCCGGAGATTGAACCCGGTTCACCTTGGTGGTAGGCGAGCAGGCTAACCGCTCAGCCACGGCGGTAACTGATGAGAAATGATGATGTTATTAATCAATCTTTTATAAATTGTTTGCTTGAAATATGAATGATTCGATTAAACTTTTTACGTCATCGAAATTAAATTACGCGCCAGAAAAAAAAAAAAGCATTCGTCAGTGTACAGAATTTGCAGCTCTAATGAAATTCCATAGTCTTTTTTAATTAAATGTCATTCTTTTTCATGGTTTGCACCAAGTAACCATACACCCAACCCCCTTCCGAATCGAGTACTCGCAGGATTTCTCTTACACCACTACCGAGGGTATATGTATATTTAATTTTCTGTTAAACTTCAGTATATTGAAAACAGGTTTATTAAGCCTACAACTACGCTATACGTAATAAAGACGACATCCTGATAATAAAACTGTTTCGTTACAAATAACTGCAGTCCTGACCTTCTCTTTTCCTTTTTTCAAAAATAGAGATGAATATACCAGTAGCCACGCATGCCAGTAATATAATTTGGTAGGCAAAAAAGCGCAAAGGGTTTTTTCCGGGGCAACACACTGGACAATAAACACCGTTTTTTGTATACTGACCGATCAGATCACTTTACAGTCGTGAAAACACCTGTGTCCAAACAAAAAAAAAACCTCGCTAGGGACATGCAAAATTCGCGTTATTTTGTAGCTGCAGAGTAAACTTCAAGACGCTGTATTTTCGTTTGAGTTCTGCCATTGGCCGTCAACTTGTGTGAAACGTCCCAAGGACGTTTTTAGTCAACAGCAAAGACAGAACAGTTGAGCCGACGAATCTACAGGAAAACGATCACACAGGATAATGGCGCCATATACTTTTCAGTAGTCAATAAAATCACGAATTGCGCTCAGACAGGTATATGACAGCGAATTCTAGCATGTTACGAAATAGTAACGCGAATTTTACACGCCTCTTCCTATTAACGTGCGTACTTGGACGTACACACGAGGGCTGTTTAAGGTACAGTAAACCAGTAAACACTTTTGAGATCAACCTTTGAAAAATTCGCTGACTACAACTACACGCAGTCTACAATACACACTGGCATGCAGGCTTCCAGTTAAATTGGCAGCAAATAAATAAAAAATCTTTTCTAAGAGTTGGCATTATAATGATTAAACGCATGGCCACCAAAGTTAATGTTTCTTGTTTTATACACACTGCAGTACGAATTTTCACGTTAGTACATTCCTAACAGTTCCACAATTACTTTTGGACGGCGCATGAAGAAAGTGAACAGGAACAGGTTCATCAAGCCCATGGCAATGTTGATTTCACATATGGCAGACGGATACCAAATGAGAAGAAAATAAAACCTAACAGGGCTTTCGAAAGTGCTCGATAAAACCGTGAACAGCCTATACACACACACACACACACACACACACATTTTATTTGCCAACAGTTGGTGGGTGATGAACGTGACTAACTCACCTGGCCCAGCATCTTGTTAGGAGCGGTGTCTGGGCACTCCGGATCGGTGGGGTCCAGACAAGGCTTCTCTTGGTAACCTGTGCTGATGCCAGCCTGCGTCAACAAACACAAAGGAAAACGATCACATAACGTTCCTTCATTGCGAGGCAGTAATAAACCGCATGCAAGAAAAAAAAAAAAGGCGCGTAGAAGACAATTTCTGAAGTATGAGCTTCCGAAAGAATTTGGTTATGTAGGGAGTGATCCCGCAAAAAAAGTAAACATTCAGTACATTGAAGGAAAAAAATTGACAAATATACATGCAGCGAGGTCTGGTTCCAATCGATTATCTGTTCTGAAGTGTTTGCATAAGAAATACTGTCGACTGTCGGAGGGTGGTACCCTAAAGCAGTAATATTGTATACTGAGCGCCAGATATCTGCGAGCTCGAGCAAGAGTAGTTAGAAATGGAGAATTGTAGCACACCTGGCGCCCTGGCGGGGACAAGCCGCGGTCATCTTAGATTACGTCAGCCGGTACCAGTGAAAACGGCCACTTTTCCAGAAAATTCCCGAATTTCCCACAAAAAAAAATATGCCTTGCACAATCCGGCTGACATTTTTCAAGTTTGCACAATGCGGATGGATCCGGCTGATAATTGTGTAATGCCAGCCGGAATGTGCAATCAGGTACGCCAGGCTCTCGAAAGGGTGTCGGCCCCGATTGGCTACTCGAGGCTCTCGAAAGGGTCTCGTCTTTGATTGGCTATGCGAGGCACTCGAAAGGGTCTCGTCTCCGATTGAATACGCGAGGCTCTCGAAAGGGTCTCGTCTCCAATTGACTACGCGAGGCTCTCGAAAGGGTATCAGCCCCGATTGACTACGCGAGGCTCTCGAAAGGGTCTTGTCGCGGATTGGCTACTTTAAACTTAGAAACCTTAATTTATCTTCGCAGTGTTGATCATGTTAAAAGAGTTAATACATATTGTCCTATCATTTAGTAGAAAGAGTTCCGCGCTCTGTTCTCAGGTTAACCTGCTCCTCCTCCGAACCTCCTTCGAGAAATAGTGGCTGATAGCAGGTTTGTTTGTAAACGTCATTATGGCTCGCAGTGTAATACTAGCTTAACTGACGCACTTCTGAGAAGACGCCTGTAGTTAGCAATCATCCTGAACGCGACATTAAATGAAACCCTGGGAAGACGCAGCGGCTGAGAACAACGAGGGAAAGGGTTATGAAAAACCCAACGTTGGTCATCGGTTATGTCCGCCGAGTTTCCCCACGTACGCAAGTCCGAAACAGCATTCGCCGTGAATATAAGTTAGATCATCCAAGTCAGGATACTGACTGCAAGGCCACCGACCCCCTCACTTCTCCTCTTACGCCTGGAACTCTTACAGTCACTCACCGCAGGCGATATATATGGGCAAGCCCTTACATTCTCGAAATAGTAACCTACAGATTTAGTACTCCAGCCCACTACCCCCAGTTACTCGTCACTTAAACGTATAAACAATGTAGCTCGTCAAACAATTACCATTTTCGTGCCAACAGTATTTCTATCCAAGAGCACACTGAGTGAAAGTTTACAAATTTTCATTGCACTTTACGTGGAAATGACAAGTGTAGCAACTGCTCGAAGGCAACTTTGCACAGAACCAACAATCGCCGCGCATGTATAGCCATCGTTCATAAATAACCAGAAACGAACCTGCAGTTCTCTAATTTAAGGGGAAGTCAGCTAAGGGTTAGAGCTCCTATAGTTGATGCAAAGTACTGCCAATGTGACGACACGAAAATGTTTCTGTCCTTTCAAGAATTTCTGAAAATTCGCCACACATACTGCAGTCTGGTCAAGAATGTGATCACGAACTGTAGCAACATTTTATTCATGCCTTTCATAACTTTTTAAAATGTATGTTCCTCTCTATATCTATTTTTTATGCATCCGAAGATAAATTTGCATTCTGTTACTGGCTTCTTCATTATTTAGGTCCCTTGGCTCAATTCCGGGCCCCGGAGAAAATTTTTAGGACAGGAGTTTTCACACGGCAATGTGGTAGATGCTATAGAGATGTCAGGACTTTCTCGGAGCATTCTTGTTTTCTTTCCCCCATTCCTTCCATTTCTGCTCCACACCCACTCCATCTCATCAAACATTCAGAAAGACCACAAACAACTGGTCTTTCCTTTGCTTAGTTCCAACCTCTCATTTCGTTCATCTTGACACCTGAAAGTTATTCACTTCACATTCTTGTGTCAAACGAATGTATACCTGTACCCTTTACTGTATGATGTTAACTTTCCTGTACCGGCACTTTTTTTTTTTTGCAATAATTGTAGTGCGGTTACACTTACCCGCTTCATGTAGTCTTCGAGCGTGTCGAACGAGAACACGAAGTCGAAGTGCTTCATCTGTTCGATCAGATGCATCGGGTTGAGATTCGTCCACCTGACCTGGGAGCCGAGGGCGCTGGTTGGAGGAAACTTCACTTCAGTGCGTACAAAGACTTAGCGCATCTAGTTATATTTTTACTTATAAATAAAATGTTATCTGAATACTACACACGCAGCTTAGTTTCAAACACATACTAACAAAAAGTGAGTAGTACTTTCAACCAAAAAATAAAAAAAAACCTAACCAAAGTACATCCATAAAAATATGAACCGGTTAGAAACCAGTGAAGCCAACCCCTTGAATAACGAATCACTGCATCTCTCTCTAACTTACATGTAAATAATTTTTAACATAGGATGTGAAACTTACGGTATATGTACAGGGTAGTCAGGTCCCAAAAGTTTAGATCCTTCCCAAAAACAGTCCAGCGGAGTTATAATGGCACAAGGAATAATATTTTCAAATATCTGAAAACATGAAACAAACCCAATTGAAAATTATTTTTATATTTGTGACAACTTAAAATCATCCATAAAAATAATTATTAAAAAAATTATACTCACTTGGTCTATATAATGTACATCGAAATTCGGAATACTGGGCGAGTAACACATGTCTTTCAGTCTCCAAGTTCTAAAAAAAAAAAAAATCAACATATAGAGTAACGAGTTGAGACAATGTCCATTATAATAGAAATAATACAGCAACCAGTCTTTAAAAAAATTATGATTTCTATATACACTGCTCAGAAAATGCAATATTCGTGAACAGAAAAGATAATCCTTAAGTAAAAAAAAATATATATATAATATGCTATCTAACTGTACGATTATAATTTTGTATGATGAAAGCCAGGACAAACTTAAATAAGCTACAGCAAGTCTTCAAAATTTTGCTAACTCTTGAGTTTACAAATAACTCCTCCACTGTTTCACTGCTGTCATTAGACCGTCATACAACGATCGGCATGTCATAAACTCTACCAGATGACCTCTATGGCACGGTTTTTTTTTCGAAATAATGCTAACCAGATATAGGTAGGTGGATTTAAATTGAGTTACCCTACACACTAATTGCATCCAGACACATAAACCTGCATCGAAATTAGCATTGTACTGTTTGAACTGCAAACTAAGCACCTACCGCATAAACCTGCATTATTTATCACCTTCGTATCATAGATAACCTTCCAGAATATTTCACTTTGACCAAGACATTCAAGTGAATTAATGCGAAGCCACTTTACGAGAAACAATAATGGTCACCAGATCACAACCACGCTCCCAGGTCGATACCGCAACAGCAAAATATGTTTTATATCGGCACCACCGCCAATTGTGGTCAAATACAAGAAAGGGGCACCGGGGACATAAAAAATTTGGGAACAGTTACACAAGGACACGATCAAACGACATAGGCCTATTTCACAAGACTGTTAAGTCGTGTATCTTCTTCGTGGTATATGTTATGTTCTGGCATGTGTTCACTACTTGAACGCGAATCACAAACTGTCGGAGCGAGTTACCGAAACGTGACTGTCCAAACATGGGAATGTCTTCGCGTGTTGACAGAATAATAAGTGCTCAGATAGTTTGAAAGAAAAAAAATTATAGGTGGATTTAGGAACTATTAAGTGATGGCATCCTTATGGACAAAAACCCTAGTAGCCTATAATGATATATGGAATACATGGATGAAATACAAGCACTAGAGGACAGACTTCACTGACGAAAGGTGAAGCCCGAGCGCAGACAAGGGCTGTGCGATATGGTGATGTATCGATCTCGAAGCAATATATCTAAAACATCGCAACGATGAGATGGTCCAACAATGTAGAGCAATACATCGCATATCGCGATATGCAATACTAGCGATATGCGATGGTGAATGCAATGTTAAGCGAATGCGGTGTCTGGGATATGCGGTATTTGCGATGTCGATATTTGCGATATATCGTCACTGATTTTCAATAACTTTTGGGAACGATATCGATATCGATATTATAAACATGTTTCGAAACGATATTGAAAAGTGAATACCGATAAATCAAGGTTACTTTCCTCGTAACTTTTCACCACTCAAAATGTTTGTTTTGGTGCAATTTAGCAAAGAAACAGAGAACTAGAGCTAGGTACTTTCAATGCTGAATGTTATCTATGTAGATGTAATGCTTGCTACCCCTTAACTGGCGTCAGGGGCGGTGGTGGTGTAGTGGTTAGACTACTTGCCTCCCACCTCGCATGTGGGAAACGTGCCGGACAATACCGCTGTTCGGCGGATTTTCTCGGGGGTCTCCCATTTCCCTCTTGCATTCTAGCGCTGCTCCATACTAACCTCGCTTCACCCTCATCGACAAAGTTACACTAACAGGTGTTTCATACTCGGGAGAAGGTCGGACAGAGTGTACTCACATGTCGAAGAGGTGGACGGTGACGGAGGCGGCGGCCTTGACGACGGCGAGGTGTGCGAGCAGGGCGGCGGGGTGCAGCAGCGACGCCCCCGGGTCGCGCGGCGTCTGGATCACCAGCTGCTGCGTGCTCGAGACCGCCTCCCCCAGCGCCGACTGCGTGTAGCGCAGCTCGCGCTCCAAGCGGCCGCCCTCTGCAACCACCACACCTCGCTCGCTCACCACCCTGCCTGCTCTTCGGTCAAACTGTTATTGTCAATCATACTTATTTACTCCTGTGAAATACACCTGTTACTTTCCACTGTTTACGATGGAGGCTACTTAGTTCACACACATGTCATTGATTTATCACTGCAATAAGACACACCTTATATTTTAATATGACACATATTACAATTATTTTGAAGTGTGACAAAAAGATTGAAATCTTGCTTACTGCCAGAGAATAACGCGAATTTATCATGTCACTTCGCTTTTGTGTCTAACAGTCAAGACTAAGGTGAAAGCACGACAACCATCGGCTATGTTCAGCTTCTCTCACATAATGTAACCACACAACTCAACTAACCTAAGTTAGTTCAAACTAAAAACACTAACTCCTATCCTAACATATTTTTAACAGACGCCTAATTACTTATATCCTAAGTTCGCTTAGGTAGTGATGTTAGGTTGCGATACTACAGTCAAAAATTAGGTTATGTACAGAATAATAATGGTCATATCAGTCCGCCAACCAAATATAACTCTTAAAATATCTACTGGTTTCCAAATTTACACCGCAGTCTCGGCACAATTTGTTGGTTGTCCAGACTTACACCAAAGTCTCAGCACAGACACATGTCAAACACTTTGCTACTGTTGCTCAAACCACCGCCAAACAGCGCAAAAAATTTCAGTAGTGAAAAAAAGCTCCTGTATAACTACACTGTACAAAATAAAAGTTTGTATATGCCAAACAAAAACCTATAGTCAATTCAGACAAGTACATATGCTGTTTTCAGGCAGATTTTTTCTGACCCAATGGAGGAGTTTCGTCAACTTTTGTTTTGCCAGGTAAACAAATTCAATTTTGTTGAACTTAAAAATTTTCTCTGATCACCAAAAAGTAGTAGTAGCAACATGACCATGTACAAACAAGTAATTTGTTGACTCAAACACACCTTTCCCTCAGTGTAGGTTTACTCAGTTGAAGGAAAATGTATGTGTCAAAGAGATCCATACTAGAGTGAGGCTATTGGAATGAAAGGCTCAAAAGATGGCCATCAGCCCTCGATGGGACAAAATGAGGGGATGCAAACAATTTGAATGTAAAATAATACAAGTGCGTGTGTGCGGAGAGAAAGGGGGGGGGGGAGCATGGGAGAACCATCTGCAAAACCACATCAGAAAATTTGTCTGAGCTACAATGTTTAGGACATGCACGAGGCACAATTTTTCGTGCTGCATTTGGCATTAGTTCACAAGCGTGTTTCTGTTATTTTCCCATAGTAAACATAGTGTATCTCGGACATTCCTGTGGTACGACCAGGAGGCCGGACTAGCGATAAGATGAAACCCAACGATGCGGATCAGTTGTCTCGGAGCCAACTATTGTACGTATAAAGCAGCTACCTTCATCCGACATAAATCCAATAAGATTGGGAAAGGACGCAAGAATAAGTCCTGTGCGTTCTCCCCGACAGCCAGTTTTGTGTCTGCAACACCTTTGTTCCAACAAATACTATTCGCGACCGATGGGAACACCTCTGTGGGAATTTGATTTAGGTTAACTGATCCAAGCTTTAAACACGTAACAGATGTTCGCACATGACATCACACACCTCTTGCTACGAGTTAACAACTGCACGCCACCCCGGGTACCACGTCCACGATCTCTCCCATCAGTCACGTACTGTATATCGTAGACTATCTCATCAAAACTTCACGCGGCCACCGCACGCGCGTGAAGGAACACGACCAAACCTTGTCGCGGCGAGTGCACGCGCGAGCACCTATGGATGAAGATGGCTGCACCACGTTGAGGGGGGATAGGGAAAGCGGGAATGCCAACCTGACTCGCGTGCTGGCTACTATGAGGAACAACTATGTGCCTGTGTGTGTGTGTGAGCGCGCGCGCAGTCCCCCTAGCGGTGTCTTTTGAGGCGGCTCGTCCGCGCAAGGCGGGCACATATCCGGCAAACCAATTTACTCCCCGGGCAGGTGGGTTTTACTTACCCCCTCCACTGATCGTGGCGCACCACAGGTAGGCTGCGCGTATCAAATTCAGCCGTTCACATTTAATTACCACGCGCGTGCGTAGCTCCGGAATTAATGAACTCGTGACTCTCACTTCATGCCCTGTGTGTTCGAACTCGAACCGTATCACGGAAGGTAAATTTTTTTGAAGTACCCAAAACCTATTCGCCAACCTTAGAAACGCATTACCCTCCACCCGTGTTAAGAGGCCCGCCTACGTGGCGTTTTAACTGGTTTGAAACATGCGTTTTCCCAGGAAACTAATAAACGTGCGTCCAACGAGCTGGTCTACGAAAAGAACACGCAATTCAGACGAGTCCTGTTGAGTGCTTTCAAGACGTCACGCACATTACAAACGTCATTTCAGATCACTACGACATTGTAGGCTTTTTTTTTCTTTTTCAAAACGCTGCATTTCGAAATCGTGCGTGAAAAATACAAAAATACTCAATGGCCCTGCACCGAACATTGCCCCAGACTTCCCACCAATAAAATTACAGTTTCGCAGATTGAAGTCCCATAGGTACACGCAGAACGGCGAGAACCATGCAAGCCAGTTCAGAGTCTTGCGCTTGGTGATGATAGCACACTTGATCCGCGTACCAGGGTAGCCCTTATCTCTTCCGCGCTTCTTAGCCTCAAACGCTCCTTACTTACTTAATGTAAGGTCTCAAGGTTAGCAGACAGAAGAAAATATTTTCACCCGTTTTCTCTTTCATTTTATATTTTTAAAAAATTATAAGTTTACAAATGAGCGTTATCGTGCTGGCAACTAGAGATCGCACCAAGAAAAATATTTCAGTTGATATTTCAGGGACTTCTAAACATGTAACGTTTTTTTTTGTTTGCAGATGAAAAAACGCTTCATTTAGGATGAGACTTTTTGCTAGGCAGAAAAAAACATGCTGGATGGACCTTTATGTCACGGTATTTCCCCGCTTGAAGACGTATATGTGATAACTCATTTTAACTAGACATAAAGACCGAAGGTCAAGGAGTCGAGTTTATGGTATAGTTCTGGTAGCCTATTCAGCTCGCCTCAGCTATCGGGCTGACATTGTGGTACAGAATTGGATTGCGCCGGTTTTTTGGAGCAATATTGTGAAATTGCAATATTCCAACTTTTGCAATATCTGCGATAGTAGCGATAAAAATACATATATAATTTCTGAAAATTTTAATACTTGATATTAATTTTGATATTGCCGATGCCTGCTGTTAATAGTGCAACTTTTATGTCGATATTTCAAATATTAATCCGAGATGCTAGCAGTCTCGATATTTTGTAAATCGATAAGCAGGGCCGGCCAGGGGATTTTAGGAGGTCTGGGACAAAGTTATTTTGAGAGACCTCTATATGACGCAACACTTGTGTACTTGGAATGAGGTGAGAATGGAGCAGCGCCGGAATGTAAGGGCGGTGAAACGGGAGATCCCCGAGAAAACCCACCGACCAGCAGCTTCGTCCGGCACGATTCCCACTTGCGCAAATGCCGGAGTGACCCGGCTGGGGATTGAACGCGGTTCTTCTTGGTGGAAGGCGAACAGTCTACCCGCTCAGCCACCGTGGCCCCTGGTCTTAATACGAAATCATTCACAGGTGCGACCACGTTGCAGTTTCACTCTACCGTTAAGCATTTATAAGTGGTTATAAGTAGTATCGTTCGGGATGTGTTGCACAAACTCTCGGCCAATGACAAAGTCAAAAGAGCGTACAGCATCTTGGAGTTAAGTAATTTGTCAAATAATAATGTGAACTTGGCACATACAATGTGTTATTTATTGGTGGTTGCTCTATTGGTATCATATACCGTAATTTTTTTGTGCTTTTGCGAAGCCTTGAAAACACTTTTGCCAAAATAATTCGTTGTAGATAAATACAAATGTTTTATTGTAAGGGGGCTAGTTTTACCAGAAAAATACATAGGCAGTTATAAGGATTCTTTTGGCAACACGATATCCAACACGAAAATGTCGACATTTGTTTAAGAAGAAATGCGCTATTCATGCTACGAAGTAAATTAATTTTTATTATAGCCAATTTCTTTTTTCGTTAAACATAAAAAAAAACAAGCAGAAATTTTTTAAAAATTTGTCAGGCTTATTACTCCGAGGTGCAAATAATGGTGTCTCTGGTTTCGGAATTTTGTTTCATATGAATACGGGTATACAAAATTTTCAGCTATCTTGTCGGTCGGTTAATTTATTTTAGACTGCTTTCAGAAGGGAAGACCGGCTTATGAAATCACATATCTGTGTGCGTCTCAGGTGGGGGGGGGGGGACCTCTAAAAAAAAATCTAATTAAGATTTATTGTATAACTGCGTACACCTAATTTTACTAATCTCGGTACGCTTATAGTACTTAGTAAAGACAGTCGACTTTTTGTAAAGTTATAGATTTGCATTTACAGAATAGCGGCCATCTAGATTAATTAATGATTTTACGTCACATCTTAGAAACAATTCAACTGATTTAAGCCAAATGTTGTTTATTGAAATCGACATAACGTAATATAAGCTTTGCATTCAGAAAGGTATGCCATTATTTGTACACCATTCTGGAAGATAGTATCACATGTGAAAAAGTTAGCTGTCACGTTATATGTTGGAAACTATAGTATACTTAACAGGTTCCCATCAAATTTGGATCACAAGTAGGTCTAGAGCTGTACACTTATCCGATTGAAATTGATACTTGCGTTCAAAATGGCAGTTATATAAATATTTTAGTTTAATTTGCTTTATCTACCAAACCATTTAACTAAAACTGACACATTGAAAGCATTTATTACGAGCATTGAATATGACTATACGAAGTATTTTTGTCAGTCATTTTGTAAGACAGTGCAAACCGAAAAAAAAATATATATATATTTAGATTATATTTCGGGAATTAATGTACCAATTCCCAACAAATTTGGCATAGAAGTCTATCAGTAGTAGGAGACCTAAATTTGTTTGTTTTTAATAGAGTACATTCTTATTTTTGTACCTACACCGAAACAATAGACTAATTTCAACAACTTTCGGCTAAACTTAATGGGGGGTATTAAACGTGGAAATATTTAGCTACTTTTGTTTGCCATTTTGTGAGGACTGCCTAAGTAAATAAACAAAAATAAGTTTGTGTATGTGTCCATATATGTGTATGTATATATATGGCTGGTTGTATAGCAGTGAAAAGCATGATGTGAGTAAAAATTGTGTAAACTTACCATCCAACAGTAACAATTCCAACATTTTAATCCTCGAATACATCGGGTTTACTCGTATGCGTGGCCGGATTTAGGCCTAGGCAATCTAACATGGGGCGGCAATTTCTGCATGGGCGAAGTGGACTGGTAGGATTTTTGCAAAAATAATTCACGTACATTCAACTCCACAAAGGGGAGCATACTAAAAAAAAAAATATTGAATCTTAATAGAAACATACAAAAAGGCATAGGAGCTGGTATTAGTTGTACTGGAAAATGTGATCGGAGAAAATGTGATGTGTAAATTAAGATGCCATGCATGCATTTATTACAATGGTTATGTTTTTCCTTGTAGTGTTACAGTTACTGCATTATAAATTTTTGCACACTTTCTTATTATGGAAAAGAGATTTTCCCGGGGAGAGGGGGGGGGGGTTGCAATAATTCTGCCTAGGGCGACAATGTGTCTAAATAGGGCCCTGCGCGTATGCAGTAAAGTAAAATAAACGTAAATTGTCTTTGCTGCTTAAAATACACATATGATAATACCGTATAAGACGAGAGAAACAAGAAAAAATATTCAATCATTTTGAAATAAACAGTATTTCATTTAGTTGTAACTAAATCGCCAAATCGCATATCTTGTTTCAAAAGAAAAATGTACTTTTGTAAAAACACGTGGACCGAAATGTAATTGTGTAAATATGTGCACCTGTAAATTTATAAATATGTTTGCACGTAATTAGATGCTTACTTACATGTAACAAATTTTATTGAAATGCTTTTCAACCACATACTGATTTCATGTGTAATTATATGTATAAAAAATAGGTGAAAGAGAAGTCATAACAAATATACAATCATAGAAATGACTTTTCGTGTTTTAAATTCCTTATGCTTACATTTATTTCCATTACTTTCAGCTCACCACTGTTCAGTATTCAGTACTATAATGTCCCACTCCCCAGAACTATTGATACATTCCACTGCTAAGTAAAGCAGCCACACATCATGCAATAGCAGGCTATATGACATTCAGAGGGTCTGGCATGAAAAATCTTGTAAAGGTAAAAAGCAGGCAAACATTTGATAACACCCCCCCCCCCNACAGTCAGTCGACAGTGGTGCAAACTGAATCCAGTATTGGCAACCTGCTGGAGGAAAACTACTGAATCCAGTCTTGGCAACCTGCTGGAGGAAAACTACTGAATCCAGTCTTGGCAACCTGCTGGAGGAAAACTACCTTTGTCTTGTCCCCACGCATCACCATTCAGCTGGACTCCTTGAATCACTCGCACACCATTCTCCCTCCTTCCACGTGGAACAGAGCGAACTCCACCAGCGCTGCTATCTGTTGAGAACACGAGGAACCTGATGGCCTTGCCTTCTTTCCTAACGCTAACGGCGGTCATTTCATCGTGCGGCGTTAGTGAAAAAAAGTTGTAGTGAAAAAAAGTTGCGTGTAATTAGTACACTTTTCTGGAACCCTACGTACCAGAACTGTTGCCAGTCTTGGTTAATACTAGGGTTAACCAGTGTAGTTGGCGTATCCGGTGCCTTTCGTAGCAATGCGCCACGCGCAGTACGGATTTTGCAGCAAACTTATCTTCTTTAAAATCGTGTCATTTGAAGCAATGGATCATTTGCTAAATGCCGTAACATTTTATTAATTTGCAGTAAACACAATGTTAACATTACCATCTTACATTCATGTTCTTCGTAGCATCGGTGGTTCAGTGGTAGAATGCTCGCCTGCCACGCGGGCGGCCCGGGTTCGATTCCCGGCCGATGCAATTTTTTTTTTTAACTCTACTGCACAAGTAAAACATGTTCTAAAATTAACTGATAATTATTGTAAAGCAGTTATAACAAATACTACTACCAATCCAACTGAAGGGGGGGAAAAAACTAATATCAGCTGTGTGTTGAACCGCAAATGAAATACACATAAGCTACTGGACTAAGATTAATAATTACAATATTTTATAATTTTTGCAGCGTTTTGCAATAGAAAAATAATTTCTCCCCGGCAGGGGGGGGGGGCATTCTCCAGCATGATAGGCGGGTAAACTAACCACTATACTAGCGAGGTGTGATAGCGCTGACGATCTACATTGGCGTACTTAAGTAAAGGAAAAATAACTATGTTTATGATATGTCATAATAAATTGTCCATTTTTTTTTGTCAAGATAACACTGAATAACAGGTCTCGCACAGTCGTTACTAAGGGTACGCGAGACTAGTTGCAAGATCTCTGGCCAATCCGCCCAAAAACCTGTAGCAGCACAGGCAAACTGACGCACAAGGTTGGAAACCTACCGGTCACGCACCTTTTTACCACCGTGTGAATCCGTGAAATCCATCACATTGTGTGATAATTCTACAAAACGAGGTCAATATCCCACGGATGGCGCTGAACACGAGATGAGGTCAAAATATCCTCGTTATCTCGGGTGCATAATTGGTCAAATATACGTATTAAAATAGTTTGCCAACATTCCTCCTTTCAAGACACCACACCGTAACAACATAAAAAAAATAATATATTATTGGAGTAGCTAATTAATGCTGGAAGTTTAATAACAAATTTTATTCCACCACTTAGCGTTTTATTTAAAGTGTAATTTTTAAATTAGTAATAACTCAAATAATCCCCCCCACCCTTTTTTTCCCGGAATAGAAAATGGCGTCATTTAAGTTTCACTTAATGAACGCGTGGTCCAAGGCAATATAATAAAACTTTACATCGATAATGTCAAATTCTGCATTGGGGAAGAACCAAAATAAAATTCCGCACCTCCCCGCTGTATCTGCAATCGCAATTTAAATAAAACAGACCCTGTTTTTTTTTTAAATAGAAAAAAGGACAAAATAGCTTGTTTCAATTGCGTGGACGGTATCGCACCAGCTTGCGAGACCAAATCCCATTCAGGACCAAATCTCACTCATGAAGTTCGAAACCCGGTTGAGGTACGGCGTCTGTTTACACTGATTTACTCTGTGACCTTCCCCTTGAAATCAGTTTGAACAGATTGCGGGAAATTTCACAAAGCAAAAATAACAAATCAAATAATATGTGTAAGCAAAAAAAAAAAAATCAACTGATCGGTCAACCTATATATATAATTTTACAAGGGCAGAAAGCATAAATTAACATTCCTGACACCACATTTTAAAGTATTCGTCAATTTATATGGTTTTGTCACCTTACAAGCGAACGTTAAATGCCAAAAGAAGTTCGCTAATAAGTAATTGTTTCGTTTATTTACCACAGACGTAGAGATCTTGGCTCTCCGACGTTCAGTAGGTTAAATATACGTCACTGTAAGCCCCTGTCACAGTCGAAATTTTCCTTTCAAACTAGTCAAATAAAGTTGGGAGGTTGTGACGTCACAGAAATGTAATAAACGCCGCCATATTTGACTGAAAAAGTTGGATGGCTCCAGTTTCCATCACTTATTGTATATTCATAGGACGTGTTCTAAAATTTCTTAACTATTTGAAGAGTTCAGCCAATCAGGGTCGTGCACATAACCATAACTATTTCAAAGCCATAATAAATCTAAAAAGTGCGACCAATAACAATAAACAAAATAAGGCTGTAGAGATGTATTTATAAAAGAATGTTGTTGGAATCGCACATTGAACCAAATCATAAAATTAAAATGCGTATTATTTTTATTGCGCAACAAATATGCATTAAAGGCAAATTTAAAGTTTAGTTCAGACGTTCGTAATACTTATTCCTGCAATGGGCTGCATGGTAACAAAAATATCACTTCGCTTTTTAAAACTACATTTAAGTAAACCCAGACTAGCTCTGTGAAACAAAACACGCTCACTCACATTCAAGATTATTTAACATTTGCTTGATGGCAAAATTTCGTAGCTGTATTCCGTCTCCAAATTTTTCTATCGAATATATTTGAAGAGGAAATTTTCACTTAACAGGGGCTTTATAGATATTAGCAGACAAGGGTAAGCGTTTTATTTTGCGGAAAAACTGTACAAGAAACACTCCTAATCGCTAAACTTGCAATTCGTTATAAAAAAAAAAGGCTGAAGAAATGAAATAAGAATAAGAAAAACAACCCTGCGTGGTTTACATTACTCCCTTCTTCACGTGTGCGTCGGCCTGTGCTTTTCTCCAAACCCGTGAT
>NQII01000911.1:205882-234765 GCA_002778355.1 Clitarchus hookeri | reverse complement strand
GAGAAAAACGTTCACTTTGATTACATATTATAGACACAATACTTTGCAATGAAATGTGTCAACATTCAAGGAGTCCATCCAACAACATTAACATGGCAACGCCAATCTCTCATAAGCCCCCAGATGGCCGTGCTGTAGAGAATTTGTGCAATTTTTGTTTAACCTAATATTTCATTTATCTGTTTTTTTAATACTAATATCAGCTCTTTATTATTTGATTTTTCATAACGTATGACTTTAATTTGTGCTAACCTTCTCGTACAGATTCCTTTTGCTTTTGAAATCTGTATAAGAGATTACTCATAGTGCGTTCTAACGTGTTTAATATTTTTCAAATTTATTTCAGGTTTGCTTAAAATTTTATTTACTGTATTTTACGTTGTATGTTGCGGTAGTTTTTGTGTGCAGTCATGAGTTCTAGCAAGGTGAATAAAAGAGAAGTCACCAACGCCAACAGGACATCATTAACCTCACCGAATCGTTGTATTCACTAATTAGCTGAGGGGAAATGAAACCCTGCAACGTCGCGGAAAGAGCGGCAGAAATGTTGAAACTCTCCAGATCTACAGTGCTAAGGTATGTTAAAATATCTGTAGTATTAACCATTGCGTTTGCAAGTTGTGTGTGTTAAGATCAATTACGTTGGCCCACGAAATGTGTTTACAAGAACATAAAGAAAATTTGTTAATAACTTGATAACATCGTCGAACGTTGTCTACGTGTATTTTTAACGTTTTATTTTGGTAATTATTAAGTTTATAGGGTTTCCTGTAAAAATAAAAATAATTCATTGAAAATCTTATATTTCCACTCTGCTAATGATGCAGAACACGAATATACGAGGGGCATTAACGTCCGACTAATTTCGTAATATGTGCCCACCTAACCTAACAGAACCTAACCCCACGATGAGTGAATCACTATTTTACATTTTTTAACTAACCTAGGATTGTAGGGTTATATAGTAACCAATACCTGCCACCTATTAAACTAACCTAAACTAACACACGGCAGAGCATATCACATTGTCACACATCATTTGTAAACAAACCCTTGTATGTTTTTGGTATCAGTAACTGTAGTTGACCCAGTAACTGAATTATGGTCCTTTTTAAATTATGCAAATTAGGTTGGCTATGTAGCACTGAAAGTGAAAAATATGACACTGATAATTTACAATAACTAAAAGACAATGGCTGTAGAACAGTGGTGTTGGGGAAATGCATTAATACACAATTGTTTTCTTAAAAGATTATGACTGCGATTTCATCGATTACGATGTCCTCTCATGTTTAGTGAAGTGATACAGATATGTTTAATAGTAGGGGAAGTTCCAGTTATATCGACTGTAATCTATTTAGTGACGTATAACAATGGCAATTAATGCCGCAATGTAACTTATAAATACAAAACAAGCTCCTTCTTCAGAATCTTAAAATGCACCATCTCTCCATAACCTATATAAAATTAATTGACTATAACAAACTCACTATAGAGGCAATTTTCCTTACCATTGTCAGTTGTCTTTATAATAAATTTCCACTGTATATATTGGGTTGTTTATGAAGAATCCCTCGCAGGGGTACACAAATTCCAACACAAAGTAGTTTTTATTTTTAATTACACATTGTAATACCACCTTTTGGTTAGGTGATTCATACACTCACATTTGAGTCTATATAACCCTACAATCCTAGGTTAGTGTAAAACCCAACAATCCTAGGTTAGTTTAAAAATGTAAAATAGTGATTCACCCATCGTGGGGATAGGTTCTGTTAGGTTAGGTGGGCACATGTTACGAAATTAGTCGGACGTTAATGCCCGTCGTATATTCGTGTTCTGCATCATTAGTGGAGTGGAAATATACCATTTTCCGTGAAATTATTGTTATTTTTTTTACAGAAAAGCCCCCTAAACTTAATAATTACCCAAATAAAACGTTAAAAAGACACGTAGACAACGTTCGACGATGTTATCAAGTTATTAACAAATTTTCTTTATGTTCTTGTAAACACATTTCGTAGGCCAACATAATTGACCTTAGCACACACAACTTGCAAACGCAATGGTTAATACTACATATATTTTAACATACCTTAGAACTGTGGATCTGAAGCGTTTCAACATTTCTGCCGCTCTTTCCGCGACGTTGCAGGGTTTCATTTCCCCTCGCCTAATTAGGGAATACAACGATTCGGTGAGGTTAATGATGTCCTGTTGGCGTTGGTGACTTATCTTTTATTCACCTTGCTAGAACTCATGACTGCACACAAAAACTACCGCAACATATAACGTAAAATACAATAAATAAAATTTTAAGCAAACCTGAAATAAATTTAAAAAATATTAAACACGTGAGAACGCACTACGAGTAATCTCTTATACAGGTATCAGAAACGAAAGTAATCGGCACTACAAGAAATAATAAAGAGTGGATATTAGTAATAAAAAAAAACCAGTAAATGAATTATTATTTGTTAAACAAGATAATCGCACCAATTCTCTGGCACGTGTGTCGACCACATCTCGCCAACAACACACGGAACGAAGGTTTGTAAACAAATGGCCGCTCTACTTTCACCTTGAGCGTGATCTTGTGAGTATGCAAGAAACATTGAAATCAAAGTACGTTAGCATCACGTCATTAATAATTGGCATAATAAGATACAAGTCTTTTCGAAACCCATTTGTAAGCGATAAATTAACAATTACATTAAAACTTTAGAACTATTTCCTCTCTTTGTGCTGGCAACCTAACGGCATAACTGTATCCGCGCTCGCCGCTGTTTGTAATGTTATATGCATGTACATAACGGCTAGGGTGTTTTTTCAAAGGTTGATTTTCAAAAGTTTCTTCCAGTCGTGAACCGACTATATTCGTCGCGTCGAGCTCACCGGGGCACGCAAAAAAAAACGCAAATACAAAATTACAGAAAAAAAAAATTGTGCATATAACACTACTGTAGCAATTAATAAAGAAACTAACTGGGAATCAAAATCAAATTTCGGGCTTGTTTTTAATACGCCGTTTTCGTATGCATATACATTTGGTAAAAAGCGGTCATTCACTTTGTCGTGAGTTTTATGCCATTATTACCAGATGTCATTGTCGGGTTACTGCGAACATGGTGTTGTGACCCCGCCCTTAATTATCATCTACCTACAGTCATATAATAGCGTAAGAAGGGCTACCATACACACAAGAAACCCACTTTGTTGTTCGGTACAACCTACTTCTGATTGAAAGACGCGCAGTTATTCGGACATTACGTGAAAATGAGGACTCATTCATACATGACTATTCAGTGAAAGCCATTAAACAGTTGAGGACCTATATGGAATCAAAAGCTTATCATTCTAGCGAGTGCCTTGTTCCCAGAAGTACAGGGGATACACTGCTCTAAAATCTGAGAAGCTCAAATACACATTCTCTACGATCAAATACGCGTATTCCCGCATCGCATCAATCAAATGTAAGACGCCATTTTAAAGAATTGACAGTCATTACTTACTCGCCGTGGTGACTCAGTCAGCAGGAATATTGACACCTTGTCGGGAAGATTGCCATTTTTAAAATACCTTGTCTCCTGACAACAGACATCGATCAGCGGCCATTTCCGTCAGTTTACGTTCCGTCAGTGCTGAAAAGCAATGTTGGTTGATCTTTAGAAATTTTTCCTGCAGGGTTCCTGGCAGCACACTGCGCAAGGATACAATAAGTTTTAAGTAAAATATTGTCTGTAAAATCAGTGTTTGTGCTCATACGCGTATCTCAGTAAATAAATGTCCTGAGGACATTAATTGTTTCCAGGAAAGGAAAAGAACAATGATCTGCAGCTACCACAACCTTTATCTCACTGAATACATTTTTTTAATAGTGACAACTGTTTTAAGAGCAAACTAAGCTTAACTCAGTCTAGAGAATTACACCAAAGGACAACGCACCGAATTTGTGCGCACTCAGCTGTAATGCATATTTTGCTTGAGAACTATTTCTTACTAGGCGCTACCAACACGCGTGGTTTCGCGCTGTTTTTATTCATATTTATTATAAATGAAATATTATAATCTACAAATTAAACACAGGCAAAACTACAATTTAACGAAAAAATAAGATACTTTCATATTAACAGAGGTATAAAACGCTTGTGATACATGCCATACTTTGGAAATAACTAAACAAGTAATTCGTAGGGTGATTTTTCTAAGGTTTTATTTAAAAAGTGCTAATAAACCGCGAATAGACTATAGGAACCAGACGTGAGCTTGAGGCGTTAAAAACATTTTTTACTTGGGATTTTATTGGCTAAAGACTGCTCACGGTAGCATGAGAACTTTTGAGATCAACCTTTGAAAAATGTCACTGCCCCTACCTGCGTGTATTTTAACGGGCACACTGTGACTGGCATATGCCCAGTAAAGTTGGCAACGACGGAGGGAAAGTAGTTCCATGTCTTGACGTTGAATTAAAAGTGTTAAGTAAACGATTGTGAATACCGAAATTATTTATTTTACTTTCTGTTTTTTTTTTCATGCATATAAGTGTAATAATTCGCAAAATGTTAAAATATTTTTTTAAAATAATTTTATAGTTTTGCTTGACCGACGCATAAATAAAGTGACAAGTCCCATGCCAATTTTAATTTCGCATTGCGGAATAGTACACAACGTGCATGCCAGTAGATCTTAAGAAGGGCTTTCAAAAGTGCTCAGTTTACAGTGAACAGCCTATAATGAGGTAGTGTAGTAACAGTAAATCAGACACTGGTAGCAGATTCAAGTAGCTGTGTTCACTACATATTATCAGTATGATTCGAGAGAAGAATAGTATTTACATAGTACGGTGTTAAAAATGTCCGTGTATTTACGGAATGTTTTACGGAAGTGTACAGTAAATATACGAAAACGCAATCCGTAATGACGAAAAAACTGAGTTCAAGTCCGCAAATATGGAATACGGAAAGTCTCCGTATTTCCAATAGCTTTGTGTTTCGGGGACGAACAATGCCGAGTCTACGCGAAGCTTTCTTCGCCACTGTAACCAGCAAATTATCGTTTCTGCGGCCGTTAAATTTATATATCCACTGACCTACATTCTTTTAAACATTAAAAATTTACGTCAGGCGTTTGTGACATTTAGCAACACTTAAAAGTACACTAACTTTAACAGAAACTGAAAAAGTTGCTATGTGACACTAGTAAAATAAACAAGTTATACCACAGATGTCATGTGAAAGTTGTAAGTGAGTGGTTATAAGAGTCCTGAACTTGCCAGTTTTCGACTCGGGTTCAAATCATGCTCAAGTATTACAGGTTTTAACTTTTTTAAGTATCTTTTTTAATACAGAATAGAACATCCACATAACAAAAATTAAAGAATTTTTCATCATACATACGTACTAGCATTCAGCATGTCATCTAATTAAAGACATTTATTACAACAATTTTGTCAGGATTTAGAGACGTCACGTATACTCACCCGACGTTTTCTCGACTTATCCATAAATGTGAAATTCCGTAACTATTTCAGGCTTTTTCTAGTTTAACCTAATGTTACCATTTTTTAAAAAATCCTTTCTTAAACCAAGCAAAATGCAAGGCGTGAAGAAAACGCATATTAAAGCTTTCCTTCCTCCAGCCATATGAATTTATTTATTTTACTAGAGAGTGAATTAAACTTGAGAGATAAAATATGCAATTGAATCATTTTTCTACGAGCAAGCCATTGCACTGGTGATGGACGAGTTAATGCACAGAAGACGAAAATCGGTACGCTTCGCCTTCAGTTTACGTGTTAAACATTGAAGAAGACGACGTCAGTATTCGAACTCTAGCCTATTACTTAATGACGCGTACGTTTCGAGAATCTAGCAACACTCACAGTGTGAGTTTCTACCGTGGTTCTTTCCCATGAAAGTTGCTAACCAATGTTCGAAAGCTTCTGCAGTCCCCACTTTTTCAGCGGGCGGCTCCGGTGAGATGTTGCAGCGGGTGCACCCGCGCGGGTTCTAAGTAAATCTTTCAATACCACATCCAAAATGAAATACACACAGAAAGTTTACTTCCACTTATAATCTACACTATAGTGCCATTGTGCCCTCGTAAGGCCTGTAAGGCAGCTCAAGGATTTGAATTTTCAAACATATATATGCTTCATGTGTGGTGCAGGATATCGTGCATTCACACTTGGAATTCGCACACTCGCATAACACACACATCGACGTGTTAAAGTATATTTGTTAAACATAAATAAAGATGTGATATTTAAAGATCAACACTGCTACTAAAAGTGATCGATTACAACTTACCAACCGCACATCGACACTGATACTGCTTCCTATTTAAATAATCCGTCTCCCTGTACGAATCCTGCGCTGTAAATTCCTCGTCTTTTACAACCGCCGCATGTAGCGATTACCATCTACAATAACGCCGCCCACTTGCGCGCCCGAGTCTACAAACGCGTAATGGGGGGAGAGGGTAAAAAAAAAATTACAACGCCGCGGCGATTCATGAAGCAAATGATTGGCCCAGTTTCGGGCCCGAACCAGTTCCGGCGGAGGCGGGGCGCAAAGCGCTGCGTAGTCGGGCGAACTCGTGATTTGAGCGGCTCTGTAGTTGTGCTGTCTGGTCAGAGCTGCTCTCTGGGGCTACGGCCATCGACAGACATCCGAGGCTCGAGTAACACGGTACACTGGAGTCTGTCCTACACGACAATGAATTCACGAAATATTATCCCTCTCTATGTAACAACACGATACACTGGAGCCTGTCCTACACGACAATGAATTCACGAAATAGTATTCCTCTCTATGTACCAGACGCTGCACGAGCCATGTTGCCACGACGCGCGTTTGAGTACGACACACGTGCTACGGTTTCGTCTCTGTACATTTTAGTGTTATGTGATAAAATTTTCGAAATCCTCGAAGGATATCTCTCGCCCGACTCAAGAGACGCGATGTGCACATTAGTTTATAAGCTGTTTGCAGTTGATTGATAGGTTTTCAATGTCCTGTCCAGGATCTACTTCTCTGCCCATTTTATATTCTTCCGCCATACGTGAAATTAGCCCGTTCGGTCACTTATTAACTTCCGAGTTCAATCGACTCTCAAGACCTCGCTGTTAAGAGCCGCGGGTAGCTGTCTGCACATGCGCATGTGAAAACAAGCCGCTTGTTTATAGGCTTTTCGCGATTAATCGAGCACTTTTGAAAGCCCGGCTCAGGACCTACTTTTCCTCTTATTTCGTATCCTTCTTCCACGGGCCCGATCACTTTATTCATGCGCAATCCGAAGTGAAACCGTGGAATTGTTTGAAATGTGTATGTGTTACTAAAATTCAAATTCGTACTTTTACGTGTATGAAACAAGAAACGCGAAATGCAGCGACGATAAATTTAAATATTTTACGTGCAAAACGTTAAGTCGGAACTATTTTAATTAATTCGCTGCCAACTTAACTAGGTGTCTACGCGCCAATGTGTACTGTAGCATGTAAAACGTGTTTCAAAAAGTTGCCGACAAACTTAAGGGGCACAAGGTGAGGACAGAATAGAGCAACTTTTGGCTAGGAACCCATGATCTCCAAAGTGATCCTAAGTTAGTACATCCATGGTCTCCAAAGATATGCTGGGTCAGTATATGACGTTGATTGGAAGGACAATCTGTACACTATGACAATATCGAATGTAGTACAGAGGCATTGGTTTGCTTACAAAAGTAGGGTTGACTGTGACGTTGTGTTGTTTCACGTAGTACACGGGTAATTCGTTGCTTCATTTGTGTACGTGAGCTCGTTAGTTGTGAGCGCAGAGGCCCATCGGTTGTTTTGGTGTTAACTGGGGTAGCACATTTTGATGCCGAGGTGCCTAATTTCCTGGATCGCTCGTATCCTGGACGTTGGATCGGAAGAGGAGGTCCACTTGCATGGCCAGCCTGTTTATCGGAATTGACGCCCCTTGATTACTTCTTTTGAGGGCATATCAAATCTGTGGTGTACGAGACACCGGTGGACGATGCAGAAACACTGGTAGCCCGAATACTTGAAGCATCTGACGTGATTTCTCAAATATCTGGGGTATTCGAGAGAGTGCGCCAAAGTTTCGTTCAATGGTGCGATGCCTGCATTGAATGTGGTGGTCGTCAATTTGAACGACTTTTGTAAACCCAAGTACATAACTGTACCCTGTGCATAATAAATCAGGTACAACTTATCATAATTTCATTTGTATGTGGTCAAACATGTAGACTATGTCCTTGCAATCAACGTCTTGTATACTAAGGCAGGATCCCTTTTGGAGACCATGGGTTCATAGTCGAAAGTTGCTCTATTCTGTCCCGTCTTTATGCTCCCTAAGTTTGTCGGTAAACATTTGAAATACGTTTATGCAGCTATGAGCGGCGATTTTATATAAGGTTGATTTCAGAAGTGTTTACTTTACTGTGAACAGCTTATGCCAACTATCCTACATTAGTTTCAACTGTAAAAACGCATATTCACTCAATATCCGAAGTTAGTTTAGGAAATCATTTTAGGTTAGGATACGATGTTGAAAAATTATGGACTGAATTGAAAACGCGCATACGCGGCATTGATGGCGGCTCACAAACGCATGCGCAGAAATCATGTCCTCGGTGGTCCAGAGATGCTTGTTCTCTTCCAACCTGCTGATAGAGACCTGATCGCGAATTCATCAAGTACACGGCTTCAAACATTTGAATATTAGCCGCAGTTTATTCGACACGTTATAGATTACTTATATGAGATTTCTGTAAATCGTCAGTAGCTCAAGACTTTTCCAACAGCATAAGCCATCTGGTACCTATGGGCTGTTAGTTTGTCTGGCTTAGTCATGTGTTCAAATTTCTTAAATAACTATGTAAAGTGTATACACATACACACACACGCATATAAATTACATTTCAGCTCGGTCATCTATTTGAGTCTTCTAAAAACTAGAAAGGGTCAATTTATTTGGCAACATGCAGGTGGTTGTCTTTTGCTCCAATATCGGTCATTTGTTCAGTTTGTTCTAACATAATTTTCTCCCGCAGCTGTCAGGTGGCGAGGAGAAGTAACCCAGATTGTACACTGTTCAAAAATGAAGCAGTTTAAATGTATGTAAACTCAGCTCTGGCATAAAATGTGATCCAATGATGTAATTAACACACGTATACGTGTCATCACGCAAATTTCACGAAATCCGTCGGTCCTTGCAATGTCTGCTGATTCTTTCTTATCCACATCCTCCTATAGCTAGGCTTAACTATTTGTTTAAAACAATTTTTCGTAGCCAGGTAGGTTTGAAAAACATTAGGACGTGGTTTTATTATATGCTTATACTAAGGCTTTTGAAAACGTGTTCTGGCTGTTTACAAGAATGTTACGGACGTTCGGTTTAGGTTCCGTTGTATAAAAATTACTAGATGCCCTTTTTAAATGGAGAATAACTATGAAATAATTAGATATTAACTGACACACAGTACGTCTCAAATTTGCTGTTCCATGCTGGAAACAAGGAGAAAATCAACTAATCAGCGACACTGAAAGGTATACGCAAAACACATCGCCCAAACTCAGAGGACTGCCGAATTCGAATTTTCCCATCGTCTTAGCGTCGGCAATTTAATTTTTTCCTTGATTTTTCTTATATAGCCGAACCCTTTCAACTTCCTTAGTTCGATAAATGGGACATTACAATCAGAAGACGCGGTGCAGTTACATATTTGCAGAAACGGATGAAAAATAAAATTAATATAGAAATATAACAATTAAGTATCTTCTTCAGATGACAGTTCACCTCTGCGGATATTGTTTCGAACGTTGCATTTCCCTTGTCGTCTATTTTTTGCACGAATATATTAAACTATCGTGTAAATGAATGAAATGCAAAAATTAAATTAAAAATACCTACATGCAAGTTTGCCCTTAACTTAAGAAAATTGAACAGTTTGTACCGTTTGCGGTTACAGCCGCTTCCATCGCTGGCATTTTGTTTGTGACTGACGTGGGCTAGTTGCTATAGTTTAATTCGCCTTAAGAAACGATACCGACATGTTAACTGCGCAATTAAAAAAAAATGTCGGTAGTAATAGTTATTGTGTGCAACAGTAACGCTGTAAGAAAACTTGAATAGCTACGCAGTAAAGAAATGAAATGTTTGGGTGTAACAAAACTCGTGATAGCGCGGGCCGGGGGGAGCTAGATCCTAGCACCGGCGCGGCGCGTCTCGCGCGCGTGGCACCTAGATCCTGCTCCCCCTCCTCCGCGCGCGGCCTGGTCCGCTGCAGGTTATATCTTCATTAGCTGGCCGTGGCTTGTCCAGGGCGGATGATNGGGTGGTTCCACTGAATGGCTGCGTTGATGGAGGGTCGAGCGCAACAGTGGGATATGCAGCACCACCTTGACTTCAACAGGTGACACCTGTAACGTCACGAGTAGCGGTGGGCAGAATCGAATATTTCCAGAAATCGGAATACTTTGTACTCCAATACTTGTAAGAATCGAGAACTGTTACTCGCAACTTGAGTTTGAGAACTGTTCAGTTCCGTGATGGTATTCGTNCCAATACTTGTAAGAATCGAGAACTGTTACTCGCAACTTGAGTTTGAGAACTGTTCAGTTCCGTGATGGTATTCGTTCTATGGTATTCGTCTATTTGAATACCCGTCTTGAATGTTTTTTTTTCCTGAACGACCTGCTTCCATTTGCATTATTATATTCAGATCAGATGTAGCTGCCGATTCCAGGCAACTATATAAAAGGCAATAAAATACAAAACAATATCATAGGAGTCAGTAACAGGCACGAAAAAGTGTATTTAAAATTGAACAAACAAATTTTAAAACTTTAATGCAATATAAATGGACCACAAAACACACGAAAATACTCCGACTGAGAAAAAAAAANGGGGGGGGGGTGAATGGAAAAATACAATAATGTCTGCAAACATTCGAGAACAAGATTGGAACGAACAACGTAATGTTTGCATGAAAATTCGACGAGTACTAGCGCGAGACGTGGCTGTACTGACGAATCACTCGGATGTAAGTATTCGAATACTTGGGCCACCATTCGAGATATCTCGAGAACTCCTACGAATCGAATTCTTTATGACATTTCGAACTCGAATACTCGTCCCATCACTAGTCACGAGGCATTGCGAAATACGCGCGTATGAACTGAACGTGCTTCGATATTCGCGTTATTAGATACGGAATACATTTTTTCAAACAAGTAATGACGAGGATGAAAAAAAAAAACAGGACCCGAAATAATTATTTTTCCCCGACATTCGCCTGGAGTGATTTCGGAAAACCACGGAAACAGAAACTCTGGAGTGGAACCCGAGATCTCCCGAATGAACTTGCTCGGTAAACATCTTTCATGAAATGAACCCTTGAAATTTTCTGTTTTTAATCTGATAACGCGCTGCATTTAGTACTATTGGCCAGTATCTAGATGACCGAGTTAAACGGTTAACTTGCTTCCATCAAAAGAGGGGACCGAATGGACAAGTAAGCGTAATTGCGCTGGGCGCATGAAGTCTGTCTTCAGCTGAGAGCTTCGTGTTGCCTAACTAATTCGTAAATGTTTCGGGACGTAGTGGGTTCCAGGCCGCACAGTTACACGCACAAACTCTGCTGCATCAACATGTGCGCGCGACGAAGTAACTACGGCAACATATGTGTGTATTCGACAACGACACGTGTAAACAGACTGCAAAACTAAGTTCTTTTCTGGTCTCCGACTCTGTAATCTGTTTATTGGTTGATAGTGGCTGTTTCACCAGCTATTATTTGCTATCAATTAGGCCGTGTTATGGATGTATATTAGCTCTTTGATTTACAAGTGTATGTTCTTTACTGACACACAACCCACGAGGGCTTGTCAGAAAGATAGTTTTATTTTACTTATTTAGCTTACAGGAACACACACACACACNACACACAACCCACGAGGGCTTGTCAGAAAGATAGTTTTATTTTACTTATTTAGCTTACAGGAACACACACACACACTCATAAAAACACTGTGGCCTGTCCCAGACACTGTTATATTATTTGTGATATCAAGGCAAATACCTAGATAACACTATAGCTGTTTACTGAGATCCGTAGCCGCTGGTATCTTCTGGTGATGTAGTAGAATCCTCAAGGGTACAAATACTNCTATAGCTGTTTACTGAGATCCGTAGCCGCTGGTATCTTCTGGTGATGTAGTAGAATCCTCAAGGGTACAAATACTCAAGAGTACACCTACTCAAGATGTGATGCACAATTTTGTTTTTCTGCATCATAATCACAGCGTGCTTGATTTCTATTGAGCAACACCTACGATCGAGTTCACCTGAACAACGCTCGTGTATTCAATTTTCCACCTTCATTCCTTTGTCTCTGCATATAATCGTAAATACTTTTCCTGGTGTGGTCCGAGGGTGGACATCTTCATTATAAGCGCTGTATTTGGAGCTCCACATGTCGATCGAACTAGTAGACCAGCCCAACCAAAAAAGTGACAAAAGATTGGTGTAGTGGTCAGACCACTCGCCTCCCACCACGATGAACCGGGCTCGAATTCCGGCGGGGACCCTCTGGATTTTCGCAGATGGGAAATGTGGCAACGTTGATGTTGAGTTTCCCCAGGGTACTCCCCTTAACCTCACCACTGCATTCTGTTGCTACTCCGTTTCGCCTCCATCGACGTTGAAGACAACAAAGAGAGAGAGAGAGAGAGAGAGAGAGAGTAGGCATTTCGAAGTTAAACCATCGTTTCTCATTTGCTGGTTGGATCTGGAGGCACGAGCATTAACGACTGCGAACATTTCACGAGTTCATACAAGTGTATCACATTAAATTATTTTTCTATGATCTCAAAATGTTCGAAATTTATTCGCTTCGTCCTTGCTGGGCAGCATCGATCGTATAAAATGAGCAAAAAATAATAAATAAATTTCCTGAGAAAATTTTTTGTTACGTTTATAAAATAAATTTNCGATCGTATAAAATGAGCAAAAAATAATAAATAAATTTCCTGAGAAAATTTTTTGTTACGTTTATAAAATAAATTTTGAACACTTGACAAACCGCGAGCATGTGAAACTTTTTTTCCAGGCGATGTGAAGATTTTCGCACCTAGGTTGGGGTTAGAACAAATTACTCAACATTTTATTGCATACATGTTCAATACATAACTATATCTACTCTTCGCACAGCAAATATACTTCGGAATTGTTAAAAAGCATTTTATTACGTCTTTGCAAGTAGTCTTTAAGAGCAGTAGTATCGTAAACAAACAAACGGGAAAACAGATTNAAAGCATTTTATTACGTCTTTGCAAGTAGTCTTTAAGAGCAGTAGTATCGTAAACAAACAAACGGGAAAACAGATTCGGAAAAAAAAGTATTAACTACACTACTATACTTCATAAAACAGAATGGATTACTATAATATTTTCTCGATACTATTTATTTATTTATTTAAGTAGAGCCAATAACACTGAAATTTATAGAGCAATTATATTGTCTAAAAATCAATGCACCTTATTAAATTATATCAATTTTAATGTTATTCCAATGTTGATAAACGCGCATATAGGCTGTTCAAGGTTATTGAACACTTTTTAAAACAGTCTTTGAAAAAATGTCACTGGCCGTAACTGCACATATTTTAACGGGCACACTGACAGTCATGTACCAAGTAGAGTTGGTATCGACGAAGGGAAAATAGTTCCATGTTTTAACGCTGAATTAAAAGTGTTAGGTAAACATTTTGTAAAAACTGAAATAAATTACTTTTTCTTTCTTTTTTTAAATGCATATTACGTGTGAAAATTATATAAAAATATGAAAAATATATACTTTTTTATAATAATTTTACAGTTCCACCTGACCGACCCACGGCAATGTTAATTTGAGATACGGTGGAAGAATACACGATGTGCATACAAGTGGATATTTTGAAAGGATTTCAAAAGTACTCAGGGGAGCCGCGGTGGCTGGGCGGTCTCCTCCCACCAAGGCAAACCGGGTTCAATCTCCAGCCGGGTCACTCCCGGATTTTAGCAAGTGGCGGGTTTACTCGGGGGCCTCCCGTTTCCCCCGCCTTTGCATTCCGGCGCTGTTACATTCTCTCGTCGCTTCACCCTCGTCGGTCCTCAAGACCTCGTTGCTAAGAGCAGCCCAAAATCTCTCAACTTTACTCTCGATTCAAAGGCGTCATAGTTTACAGTGAACATACTATAGCAAAGAGGTAGGAGAGTGCGACATGTGCCGATGTTGCAGACGGGGCGGGCGGGGTCCCGGTCGCCGGTGGCTGTACCGGAGTTACAGAGCCACACAAGAAGACCGGCCCCCGAGTGTAAACAAACCCACAGCCTGACCCTCTCCGCCAGGGACGCCGTCCACTACCCTACTCGGCCCGGACGCCGCACGTCGACCGCCCTCGCACACGCTGCTGCTCTCCCTCCAAGTCACCCTCCCGCGGAAACCACGAAGATAACACCTAAGTTGGCCGCCTGGTTGAAGGAATTTTGCACGTCCGAGGCCTAAAGGCGTGGGAGCGCTAGGGGCGACCGGGTCATGCACATCAACTCTCTCGTCGCCTCTACGCGCAAAGCACTGAACTGGCGTGCAGTCTTGCCGTCCATAACGCGCCTCTACGAGACTTTCAGCGAAGACCCTACAATTTTATGACGTAATAATAAAAATAAAGGTTTGATGCACGTACCTATTCGTTTTATAATGTTTTGTACCGGAATGTTCATACCTAAAAATGACCGCGAAAACACCCGTTTTAGCCATTTTCACTATCACAAAAATATTCTTCAGAGAGACATGGAAGAACTGAAAATCGTATACAGGCACGTAACGTTTCTTAAATGTTATTCGTAAGCTGACCTCACTCAGACATGTTGGACGTTTTCTGCTGGATCTTAGCACACCGTTCGGCGGCTTACCCAGGCGGCCACCATAAGGTTCCCACCTACCTGGTTCTTAAAATTCGTGGCAGAGTGTTTGAAATACTGGTTTTTCCACGAAACTATCACACGTGCGTCCAATGTGCTGTTCTACGAAAAGAACGCATGCATAAGACGAGGGCTGTTGAGTGCTTTCTAGATGTCACGCATATTAGAAACGCCATTTCATAGCACTCCGATCCAATCCAATGATTTTCTAACATGTTTGTGACGATTTACAACGAACATACAAGTTTGGATAAAGCACAAAATTTTGACTTCAGAAACATCATGCGTTCAGTTGTTTTTTTTTTCTTCAATACTTTTTTTATATTTCCGTTTGTCGCATAACGAATGCTTCGTAGATTTCTGAAGCATGATAATGCCACAGAGTAAATATTATTACAGAGGTGAAATAGCCACTTATTCCGCAAACTACGCATGCACACGCCACCAAAATGGCGTCACTAGCCAGTAACGTGTCGGAACGCCGTTCGCCAATCACCGTCTAGCAACTTCATTGCCAGCCAGTGGCCCAGTTAAAATGGAAAGTTGTAACAGCGAGGTCTTGAGCGCAGATTCGTCTCTGTGCGTTTATTTACTCTGTGATCACCCTGCACTATTTTATCTTGACCTTTGCACTACTGGCGTACAAAAATGTGTTCAGGTTACGGCGATAGCAATAAGGGTGTCATGTTTACGGCGATAGCAAAGGGTATCGTCTATACGAGACCAAGAAATCACAATCAATCATTACACCAATCAATCGTGTGTCACAATCAATCATTACACCAATCAATCGTGTGTCACAATCAATCATTAGATAGGCGTATCGCGTGACCAATACGATACCTTGAAGTTTGAAAACTAATCCACACAGTTATCTCTTATGCTGGTTACTGTCAGTACTAGAGGACAGGTCTATCTGTACCAGTAGCTATATAGTACGCGAGACAAGCTAGTGACGAATCTAGCGGCGCGGCGTGACGAAACACTTATTGTATAGCGCTATATTCAATTCTATCCTCGCTTACTAACAACTTGCCCTACTTTCTCCCGCCATAGCCCAGTTAAAGGAATATATACATTTATCCTCCGCAATTGTCGCACAGGTTTTCGCAGTGCCCTCCCCGCTTTGCGCTGGTTTGTTTGGCTCTTCCATCTAGACCCTTCCTCTTTTGGGATGAGTCCATGGCTACAATTGCGGCCATGGCACCAGACAACCCCGCTATAGCCATATTATCCTATTTGTGAAGAGTGTACTCACACTGAAATGCTGGTTTTGTGTTTACTATTCACTTTGTGGTTGTATGTTTCTGTAATGTTCATTGTGCAATAAAAACATTTTCAATCAATCAATCCAACGTGGCGCTCATTTGCGCTGCTAAAGACACTGAGAAATCGCTTAAAATAATTGAGTAAACGTAGTTTTTATAACACACTATATTCTATCCGCGGTTTCTTCATACTTTTTGAATCAAACCTTTGAAAATTACTCGTGTATGACGCGTTTGGTTATTCCCTAAATGTGTGATATATAACAAGCGGTTTATACATCTGTTAACATACAAGTATCTTATTTTTGGTTAAATTGAAATTTTACATATACTTTATCTATAAATAATAATATTTCATTTATAATTAATACGAATAAAAACAGTGAGAAAATCAATGTGTTGGTAATGCCTAGTAAGAAATAGTTCTCATGCAATATATTATTAAACAGAGTGCGCACGAACGCGGTGCGCTGTCCCTTTGGTGTAATTTCCTATACTTGGTTAAGCATTATTTGCAGAAGGCGGAGGGAGGAATATCCTGAAAGTAGAACTTTAGCAGGGTTTCAGAAAATTTGGAAGTGACCGTGAATGGACTATGCCCACGCGATGGATCGGCATTCGCCACGTCGAAGCATGCTGACAGGCGGGAGGGAGGCGGCGCCAGGGGTGACGTCATCTGCTTACGAAGGCTGGCGCCGTGTTTGGGGCGGGCGTGCCGGTAGACACCTAAACACCGCCACCCAGGCTCCCGGCCACGTGCATCCACGGCCGCCGTCAACGGAGCACGCACGCGGCCCGCCTTCCCGCACTTCGACATCACGTCCCTTCGACGCTTCTCTTCCACGTGGGGCCGCGGTGGCTGAGCGGTTAGCCTACTTGCCTCACGCCAAGGCGAACCGGGCTCAATCCCCGGACGGATGTGGGAATCAGCGGGTTATCTAGGAGATCTCCCGTTTCCCCCGCCCTTTCATTCCAACCCTGCTCCAAACTCACCACAATCACCCTCATCGGCACTCAAAACCTCGTTAAGAGCCGCCCAAATCTCTTCACTCACTCATTCCTCTTCTAGGTGCGCTGTCGCTATATAGCCTGTTCGCNCTCATTCCTCTTCTAGGTGCGCTGTCGCTATATAGCCTGTTCGCGGTATCTTTGCACTTTTTGAATCAAACCTCTGAAAAATCCCCCCATGTACGACATGTTTGGTTATTTGATTATGTCGTGTACCATAAGCGTGTTATACTTGTGTTAACACAAAACTACATTATTTATTAGTTAAATTTAACTTGCACATATATTTTATCTATAAATTATAATATTTCATTTGTAATTAACGTAAATAAAACTGTGAAAAAACAGGTGTGTTGGTAATGCCTAGTAATAAATAGTTCTTATGCAAATTATTATTAAATTGAGCGCGCACGATCGCAGTATGTTGTCCCGTTCGTGTAATTTTCTAGACTCGGTTAAGCATTGTTTGCATGATGCGCGGAGAAATATCCCAGAAGTAGAACTTCAGCTGGGCTTCAGAAAAGTTCGAAGTAACCGTAAATGGATTATAGTCTGTTCCACGGTAAAGTGAGCACTTTTCAAATCAACCTTCGAGAAAAAAAATAACTGCCCGTAACTACGTATTGTATATACGCGCGCAACACTGATTTTACAGACAATATTTTATCTGGAACTATTTTTGGCGTTTGAGGCCAAGAATCACGGAAGAGATAACGGCGACTCTACCACGCGCATCAGGTGCGCCATCTATACATACTATAAAACTCAACGTCTCTCTGTCTGTCTGTTTGTCTGTTAGTGCGCGTATCACTCGAGAACCACAAATCCAATTTACGTGATTTTTTTAAATTCACAGCTATGTTCTCTGACTAGGTTTTGGTATATATTTTGTTGCGTAAAGTAACATAAGGAATAAGCAGTGACAATAATAGTGAATCAAGTCGGAAAAAAGTTTGCCGCCAGCGCGCTCTCTTGCAATACGCTGTCTAAACCGTTAATGATGGAACAATATCACGTAGGAAAGTATTGTGTAGAATAAAAAGACCTAAAAAAAAAACTCCGCGGTAGCATATATTTATTTATAATTTTACCTAAACAATAATTCTGTGGTCCACGCGAGCGGAGCCGCGGGCACAGATAGTCGCCAATATGTGCAAAGTTCTGAACTGGAGCACAATGTTCTCGTCGTGTTGCGCGTGCCTATGGAACTTTCAGCAGTGACCGTGTTATTTTATTGGCGGAAAGCCTGTGGCTATGTTCAATTCAGGGCCCTTGAGTAGTTTCGTACGCAACTGAAGCGTACATTTTGACATACAGTGCTTTGAAAAAGACGTTTTTAGATATGCTGGAGTGCTGTGAAATTGTGTTTCTAATGTGCGAGACTTCTCGAAAACACTCAACAGGTCTGTCTGAAGTGTGTGTTCTTTTCGTAGATCAGCACGTTGGACGTGCGCCTTAATAGTTTCGCGGGAAAACGTGTGTATTTCAAAACACTTTGCGACGCAGTTCAAACACAGGGTGGGCGGGAGCCTTTAAAGTACCACGAACGTCCGCAGAAAACTCGGCGACGGCGAGCGGTTTTCAAGGTCGACGACCACGACGATTCGAACGCCGCTCGCGCGTGGAGGTAAGAAATCACGTCCCGCAATCAGAATCACATCCCGGAAATCACGACCGCGCTATCGTCACGGCGAACGTGGGAGGAAAGCGAACGATTTCCGCGTCTCGGAAATACATTCCGCTCGCCTCCGTCCGCTTCACTCACTCCGGACTTGGAGTGAATGTCAACTACGTACCTTCTCTTCAGGAATGGAACTGGGGGGGACGTCACAATTGGCCGACTTCACTGATAACGCAAAAACTGACAGGCCTTACTATAGTCCAGTCACGGTTACTTCCCAACTTTTCTGAAGCCCTGCTGAAGTTCTGATTCCAGGATATTCCTCCGCTTCACGTAAACAAAGCTTAAAAAAAATTACACCAGAGGAACAACGCACCGCATTCGCGCGCATTCAGTGAAATAATATTATGCATAAGAACTATTTCTTACTAGGCATTACCAACACACCCANACCGCATTCGCGCGCATTCAGTGAAATAATATTATGCATAAGAACTATTTCTTACTAGGCATTACCAACACACCCAGTTTCTCTCTGTCTTCATTCATAATAGCTATAAATTAAATAACGCAATTTATACATAAAATGTAAGTAAAAGTTCAATTTAACCAAAAATAAGGTACTTTTGTGTTAACACAAGTATAAAACGATTGTGGTACACGACATATTTAAGAACCAACCAAACGCGTCGTACATGGGGTGTTTTTTCAAAGGTTTGGTTCGAAAAGTATGAAGAAACCGCAAATCGAGTAGCCTATATTTAAATATAACCGGGAGCACGATTAAGTAGCCTCACTAGAAAAAAAATTTTACACGTCACGGCCACGTCTGGCCATAAGGCAGCATTGCGACGGTGATGGAAAATGGCATTAACAAGTCTCCGAATTTTAAGCAGCAACTATTGGGTTTTAATACAGTAATCTGTTCAGAAAAGGTACAGCATTGCCGCTATAGTTTAAAATACTGTTTTACAAAAGAATAAATATACACAGATTTATCTTAACCGAATTTATATATTGGCAACAAATTACCGACTTTCATTTCTGTTCTGGAAAAAATATTTACACTGAAATATTCTATAGTTTTTTTAAAATTAGAATAGACACGACTGCATACAACGATACTCATAATGACAACCAGAGAGGCTGATAATTATAGGGATGTTCTTTCTTTCAAGACAGTCCATTTAATATAAAAGTGTATGTGTATATATGTGTGTATACGTGTGTATATATACATATACGTACACATACATACATATATACATATACGTACACGTACGTACACATACATATATATACATATACGTACACATTCATATATATATATATATGCACATGCATACACACAGAGCGTAGAGAACGCTTGAAATTAATTTGGAATGAAAAAACACGTTAAGTTTGCGTAATTTCGCGATGATGTCAGCTATCTCGTAAGCAGTGTTCTGTTTTCCTCGCCAACGTACCAGTTTTTGCGGCCACTGTAGTCATAAACTGTGGAGTTTTGCTGGCGAAGTTCTCAGACCAGCGACCATTTATGGCATCCTTGGCGTAATTGCGAATAGAAACGGCATTCATAAACTATGGAGAATATTCTCCGGCTTGAAACGATCGCAGAAATGTGTTTCCGCCACGCTGTGGCGAACTGAATGCATTTTAGTACAAATACTTGACTTGTAACCGCAAAAACACCAAATAAGTCACGGAAACGCTCGTGGATAACAGACATTATTTGTTGCAAGTCGTTGAAGGGAAGGGAACGGCAACCGATAAGTTGATAAAGCTATCCTCCAAACTATAAACATTTCACCCACCATAAAAAAAAACATATTTTGGAATTTAAAATTTTATCGAATTACTGAAAAGCACGCGTTTGAGTTATACGAACATATTTATAAATCTTTATTTCAAATTACGCACTACAATATTAATTAATAATTACCTTAAAAAACTAAAATAATACGAATAAATAAACAACCGTTTCCAATTTGATCGAATACAGTAAACTTCCGAGATGCGTTTTATCTTAGGCCGTAAAGTCGCTATTGTGTCAGTGGAATTTTGGGAGCCTACTGCTTGATGCTTACTACCTACGTTTTTTTATTGTGCAAAGTGCTATGAACCGGAAGTTGTTTTGGCCATCCGAGGCACAGACCTACCGCCCCGGTGCATCTGCATACGAGGTTCTGAAATGACGTACAACATTTCCGTCGTACCGCTCAAACTACGGAACTTTAAAGCAGTGACCCTATAATTTTACTGGCGCATCAAAGTCTGTAGCACACTTCAGTGCATGCCCCTATACAAGTTCTGAGTGTTCGCGACCAAGTACACTTTGCGACAAAGACAGTTTGTAGCTGTGGTGGAGAACTCGGAGATAGTTTTCGTGATGCGCGCCTTGTCTTGAAAGTAGTTATTTGTACCTCGTTTCAAGTGTCTTTAATTTTCGTAGATAACCACGTAAGATGTAGTTTTAAAGTAGCATCGTAAAAAAAAAAAAGTGTATTTCAAACACGCTACACCTCAGTTCAAGGTCCAGCCGGGACAGACGTAACAGTGCCTCGTCGCCCGCCGACAGTAAGAAACTGCACAACCTGGCGCTGATAAGCTGCGGCGAACACGTGATCCTTCGGGAAAGTACTCAACAGACGAGACGGGTGCACAAAAAAAAATTCTCTCCCCGACGTGCTTTCACCACTGCGCCGGACAGGTTGTTTTTTTTTTTTGTATCGAAATAAAGGTTTCTTNATCACGAGCACCGGTGAAATTTAATCATCCAAATTTTTAGGAAACCCAAAAACACGTTAACTGAAATTGGCAGGGTTTTCAAGGCGAATATAGAAAAACCAAGAAAGAAACGTCCTACGCGACTCTTTTGAAAACTTCGTGACCAAATATTTTAATAGAGTGAAGCATTGCCGTGGAACTGTTTCCTAAAGAATCTTTCCGTTCACTATAATTCTGGTACACGTACATTGTGTGAGTTCTTAGATAGTACGGTGCACACAAATACGGTGCGTTGTCCCTTGGTGTAATTTTATAGGCGTAGTTAAGCTTTGTTTTCATGAGGTGGAGGAATCGCCTGAAAGTAGAACTTAAGCAAGAGCTTCAGATAAGTTGGAAGTAACCATGAATGGACTGTGATGGTTGCATGACTAAACATATGACAAATGTACGTACGAAAAACTGTTATAATATTTTTAACATTTGCATCCGTGTTACAATAATATCATCACTCGAGTAAACTGACGCCTCTGCACCCACAGATTTTAAGTTTGAAGTTTTTAGAACCGTTGATTAATTTTGTTATCGAAACTCACACAAGCAAAATTAATAATTCAGCTATTGTATGTCTTAACAACTGTACAGTCAAGACAGTTGTTGGTATGAATGAAAATAAGTATAAAAAAGGCAAAAATTATTTCAGGGATCTGATTGGCTGGTACTACGCAACCGTCTCTAACGGCCTCGCTGTAGACGAGACGTTAACTAGTCTATTCACGGTTACTTCCAACTTATCTGAAGCCCTGCTTAAGTTCTACTTCCAGGATATTCCTCCGCCCCGTGCAAACAAAACTTAACCGAGTCTAGAGAATGCCACCAAAGGGACAGCCCACCGCATTCGTGCGCACTCAGCTTAATAATACCTTGCATAAGAACTATTTATTACTAGGCATTACCAAAACACCTATCTTCTCATTGCTTTTGTACATATTAGTTATATATTAAATATTATAATTTATATATGAAATATTATAATTTATATATGAAATATAAATTAATGTCTTAACATCGTAGTAATTCGGACTCTATGATTTATCTTGAACATTTTACTTTCATTTCCTCTCCAGTGACAGTCCAAGCTTCTAGAACAATCTTGTTTGATTGCCACGTGATTCCTGGACAAAGCCCGGCCATGATGGAAAAACATCTTCAGTATTCCTGCATGCTAACAGATGACACCTTTTTTTTTACAGAGAAATGTGGCCATTACATTCTGAAATCACCAGACGAAACTCTTCCCAATAGATTTAAAATTCAACAAAGACAAAACATATAGACGATGACAACTCTTAATTATTGTTTAAAATCGTCCTGAATATTTAAAGCTATGCCTACACAATGAAAACGTAATACGAGCGGTCTTACATGTATGCATATATTTTAACTTATTCAAATTCGATAAACGTGTGTGAACTGGTAGCACAGCGGTAAAGTCCCGGCATTTGAATTAAAAAATTATTTTTGAGTGTGAGTTAAAACCTCCGCCCGACACTTTCTTTTTCACAAAATGTTACATGTGAATAATAACTTGGTACGTCAAGAAGAAGAAATACTACATTTTGCGAACTGTTAAAAATGTTCGTCAAAATAAAAAATAATACTCTCGTACTGTCATGATTATAGATTATCGTTGTTAGAATATGAATGAAACTACATCAGTAAGCAGTGAATTAATGTAACGGAAAACAGTAGCAAAGTAATAGTAAGATGACGTGCTAGTTTGTTTTTAATAGGCCTACGTAAGTTACTGACTAAAGGTAGTTCTACGAATGGGTTTCATATTTACTAAGGACCACACGTTGCGCACTCACCGAGGGTGTCTAATGCTTAGAGACTGCAAAATTTCGCGTTTTCATTTCGGGACAAGCTAGAATTCAAATCCCCGTACGTTTGTATTGCTAATGCTATTGGTCCACCCTTTAAATTACACATCCTGGATAACTCTTGAGCCAATAATAAATACACAGTGAAATGCAGACCGAATCACCGTCTTCCGCTAATACAACAAGCAACCAATGAACAGTGATATCTGCATGATTTTGAATACGAAAATGGAGTATAGCCTACACATCACTGAACTCGCGAATTTTTCAGGTCTNTATAGCCTACAGATCACTGAACTCGCGAATTTTTCAGGTCTATACTAATGCTATATAGTACGCCAACTGTTGTAAATATGAATCTTCCATGCAGGCTCGCATAATGGTTGATATACCAACTCGTGCACCAGGCCCTATTTATTTCGTCTTTATTTATACTGGTTATACTGGGAAAGTTAAGACTTCAATGCCTTCTCTTCACTTAACCCGGTAATAACATGATGTACACATACATAAACATTAAGAACAAGAAAAAAACTTAAACTAACAAGAGGCGAAACAGAAATATGATAGCTCAAATAGATTAAACTACAAAAAATAATATGTGGTTTTTAATTACATACATATCTTGAGCACAACTAGAGACAATGGAATGTTTAAATAAATGGCAATTACAGTAGCACAATAATATGGATGTACACTAGCATATAGGCTACGGTAAAGTGATCACTTTGTGAAGCCCTTTCATTTGGAATAATAGTCGGTAGATAAATTTTATTGTAGCCTTAGACGTTAACTTTAGAGTCCGGTGAAATATATACGCCGTGTTTATTACTGACATGCCAATATTTATTTTAAAAAGTGGTGGTAGGATAAAAAAAATTTGTTGATAGGAGAAAAGTAACTAGGGCCGCAAAGGTGATTTACCGTGAACCAGCGGCGTGTGGTGGAAGTATTGCAAGGTACGCTGTGTTTTGTTCTGTGCTATACCTAATCGTTTGCAAGTTCATACATCGGCCACTTAAACGTAGTAGTGCATTTGACGCCACAGCACGTGTTTAAAAGGTGCCTCGCCGCTCTCTCGTGAGTGGACGCAATACATTCAGTTTCGCCCAGCTCCACTCTGGTTACTGGTTTTTGCTGCGCACGCCGAGTGTGTACAGCACTGAGCAAGCACCAGCTTACCTTGCCGCGCTTCACCACATGTCACTGCCGTGAACAGGCTATAGAAGCTTGTATTAGACCAAGTACGGCAGCGGGTATCGTGTATTATCGGCTTTTGGGTGTATGGCAACATTATGGAAAATAAGAGAAAAAAGATGGAGAGGGGGTTGGTAAACCATTGGCGTGGCAAGAGTTTCTGGCACCGACACGGGCGGCGGCCGCGCGAGCTGTGAATGAAGCGACGAGGTAGAGAGAGAGATAAAAGGAGAAAGCGATCAAGGGATNCGAGCTTGTTGGCCCGCCTTCCGTTCCAGCCCAGTCGAGGACTTCGAGATTTACGAGAACGTGGGACATGCTTTGATTTAGAGGGCGCGCATGCTAACAGAAAGAAATTTTTGGAAAATTTAGGAACAGGTTATCCTGAATCAGAAACAGCGTCTTGTATCAGGCGAAATTAGGACGTCTAGCCTTTTACTATACTTAAAACAAGGCTTGCTTGTAACTACTGCAATAAAGGAACACTCGAAAAATAGTAAACTAAAAACGGTCTTGCGGAAGAACCGAGTCTACGCCATAAAATAAAATTTTACATTTTACTAGTAAATATGAATCCTAGTCGTCAAAGTCGTCAGTAACACATCGCACGTAAAAAATTATTCCCTGCAAAAAATGACTTTAGCGTTTGTTTGTGTCCTATAGATCACAAAAGTATGAGATATATCTTTTATCAAATCATGATTTACAAATGTCACGGTGCGTATCTGCGTAATTTTAAAAATGTATAAAAATCCACGAAAATACTAATAACCGCTACTACCCGGAAAACATTACATTGCTTAAAGGACTCTGTAATATAACTCGGTATACTTTTGATACAATTTTCTCTCAAAGTCAGTGGGCTAAATCAAGTTCGTTAAGGGACGGAGGTCTTAATTAAATACAACGGTTAATCATAATTTCCTAATTTTATTAACAATAACTACGAACAAAATTCTCTCGACTCAACATCTCACAATAAATTGATATCACTTGCTGCTTACAATTAATAACATCAATCAATACAATTTACAATTACCTCAAAGAAATTAACGCAATTAAATTATTAAAAAATCAGTGTCAATAGACAGTATATCAAAACCTATTCAATTATTTTACAAATTATAAGTCTATGACGCACAGTTATAATATTTACAATAAAATCCGTATCNTCTATGACGCACAGTTATAATATTTACAATAAAATCCGTATCACATGTTCATTCAGTCCCGCCTCAGTTAATTCCAGACCCCACCAGTCCGCAACGTCCTAGAGTTCTCCGAGCGGTCTCGTGCACAGTAGCCTTCNGCTAACAGAAAGAATTTTTTGGAAAATTTAGGAACAGGTTATCCTGAATCAGAAACAGCGTCTTGTATCCGGCGAAATTAGGATGTCTAGCCTTTTACTATACTTAAAACAAGGCTTGCTTGTAACTAAAGCAATAAAGGAACACTCAAAACATAGCAAACTAAAAACTGTCTTGCGGAACAACCGAGTCTACGCCATAAAATAAAATTTTACATTGTACTAGTAAATATGAATCCTAGTCGTCAAAGTCGTCAATAACACATCGCGCGTAAAAAAATTATTCCCTGCAAAAAATGCCTTTAGCGATGGTTTGTGTCCCAGAGATCACAAAAGTATGATATATATATATTTATCAAATCATGATTTACAAATGTCACGGTGCGTATCTGCGTAATTTTAAAAATGTATAAAAATCCACGAAAATACTAATAACCGCTACTACCCGGAAAACATTACATTGCTTAAAGGACTCTGTAATATAACTCGGTATACTATTGATACAATTTTCTCTCAAAGTCAGTGGGCTGAATCAAGTTCGTTAAGGGACGGAGGTCTTAATTAAATACAACGGTTAATTATAATTTCCTAATTTTATTAACAATAACTACGAACAAAATTCTCTCGACTCAACGTCTCACAATAAATTGATATCACTTGCTGCTTACAATTAATAACATCACTCAATACAATTTACAATTACCTCAAATAAATTAACGCAATTAAATTATTAAAAAATCAGTGTCAATAGACAGTATATCAAAACCTATTCAATTATTTTACAAATTATAAGTCTATGACGCACAGTTATAATATTTACAATAAAATCCGTATCACATGTTCATTCAGTCCCGCCTCAGTTAATTCCAGACCCCACCAGTCCGCAACGTCCTAGAGTTCTCCGAGCGGTCTCGTGCACAGTAGCCTTCNGCAATTAAATTATTAAAAAATCAGTGTCAATAGACAGTATATCAAAACCTATTCAATTATTTTACAAATTATAAGTCTATGACGCACAGTTATAATATTTACAATAAAATCCGTATCACATGTTCATTCAGTCCCGNGACGCACAGTTATAATATTTACAATAAAATCCGTATCACATGTTCATTCAGTCCCGCCTCAGTTAATTCCAGACCCCACCAGTCCGCAACGTCCTAGAGTTCTCCGAGCGGTCTCGTGCACAGTAGCCTTCACTCGTCTGGTTTCACGCCTTCTCGTCCATTCACACCACGAACACCTCGTCCGCCGTAGTATCGCAATCTCCCGTCGTCGCCCGTCCTCTTCATCGATGTCCCTCGTCGACCTCGCCCGGTTACTGCACCCAGTTAGAAGATTTCTACCAAGACTGCTGACATTCCAGCTGTGGCTTGTATTTATAGGGTCGTAGACCATCGCCCAGAAATTTCTCTAAACGCCGTGTTGCGTCGAGGGTCCTGGTTGCCAGAATATTCTTGCGCGATCTCTACACACATCAGCTTCTCCAGCAGGAGGAGCTGTGACGCCAGCCAGGTCTCGCCGCTGTCAATCATTCCCGGCTCCCCCCTGCCCCGGCCCGGGGGGAGGGGTGACAGCCGAGGCAGCCAGCGGGTCTGCCTGTGGGAGGGGAGGGTCGAAGTGGGTCACCCCCACAGAGCCGGACCGCGCATAACGGGAGCTCGCGGCCGGTGCGAGCTACAGACTGTAACACCATTCTAAAAATAACTTTCTTATTGTAAACAATTATCCGATACCTTTCGTATAGCCAGAAATGACTATAGGCTCACGGTAAACTGAGCACTTTTGAAACCCTGCTAAAGATCTACTTGTATGCACGTTGTGTATTATTCTGTCTTATGTAAAATCAACGTTGCCTCATCGCTTTATTCATGCGTCGGTCAAGTGAAACTGTGAAATTATTAGAAAAGTTAATATTGTACAAATCTGCTCATTTTAACACTTCGACGTATTAAAACAAAGAGAAAGCGAAAGCAAATGTTTAAGTTGTCACAAATGGTTACCTAACAATTTTTATTCGACGTTAAGATATGGAACTACTTTCCCTCCATCGTTACCAACTTAACTGCGCGCATGACACTCAGTGCACCCGTTAAAATATATACAGGTAGGAGCAGTAACTTTTTTTCCCCAAAATTGATTTCAAACGTGGTCACTTTATCGCAAACAGCCTTTATCAGACTATACGCCAAGTCGGGACATTAACTTGAAACGTCAAAATTGTACGAGCAATTGTACTGAGCTCCGTTGCATGTGTCACTAATTAAATCCCATCATCACAAACTGTATGACACGCCGAGCCTGATAGGAAGTTGGTTGTGTATGCTCACGTCGCCCTCATGACAACCTTTCTATTTTAACTAGAAAAAAATACTTCAGGCAGCGAAAAATCTCGACGTTAATCACATAATTGGGGCGTTTAGAGTAAAAGAGGAACTACTGACAGTTGAGCATACATGTCAGATGCTGTTATTAAATTCGCTTAAAATTTATTTTGACGGATCTTTTAAAGTTTATCCATTGACTACTGCACAAAAGTAGCAATTTTATTTATACACAATGACACCTATGGTGTCATTGCGTATAAATAAAATTCTATGAACGATTCCCGCACATATATTAAATTTGTCTATAATTTCAGCAAATATCTGCAGTGAAGAGAAAATTATTTATTTTAATATCGTCTGATGAACGTACTTACGGCTATAAACACGCACAATTTCGAGAAATAAGTTGGCTCGTTTAAAAGTAGTTTCGTCATTCAGCATAACGGCTTAAGTATAACAAGCAATTGTCATCGGAGGCTCCCCGTGGAATATTTTACGCGGTGATTGTTGTAACTTACCATCTTAACAAATATATGTATATTAAAACTACCTTCCAAAACTTAACCCCACGGAGGATAAGT
>NQII01000911.1:173743-192941 GCA_002778355.1 Clitarchus hookeri | reverse complement strand
AGCACGAAAAACTCACGTGGCGTTTAATGGAAGCAAAGGTCAAGTTTCTGAGGCTCAGATAATTATTTAATTGAAACTGTACTGAGAACCCTCCTGTCTATTTATTATTACACCGCTTCTATAACAAACCTATTCGCATGCATACGGTGTGAAAAAACACCTTTAAGAACTGTTTGCTGAAGGATGATGAGGGGGGGAGGTGGAAAGGGTAGGGAGTTACATATTTTTTTGAACAGACGACACTTTGCAGAAAGTGAGGCGTGTCGACGATAAAAAGCGTGGAATGTTAAACACAAACATATACGCAACGAAAGGTCGTACAACGAAAGGTGTCGTACATATTCGGGTTCTTTTTCATTATGTGGGAAGTAACCGGACTGGGGAAAGTACACTTCAAAACAAAAAGTCCATGCGAACACACTTCCTGGGTTCGATGGTATGTCAACGAGTGTGACGTGTGGTAGATACAAACGTGGAGGCACGTGGTACATGCATGATGGGGCGCAATAGCATTCCAGTAAAGTGGCCAGAGTCTATTTGGGTGCACGGTTCCTGCACGGATGGGTCGTGCAGGACCAATCGCCTCATTTGTACGTTACCCTGATGTGAATACATTGGATTAAACCTGTGGGGACATCTCAAGACCATCGTTTACGGACATTAAAATGCTTCGCCAGTGTGTGGAACAAGGTTGCCAGCAGATCTATGACATACATGGGGTGTTAGAACGTGTTAAGGCAGTCACTGATGCGACGTGCATTCATGTGCAAGGAAGACTGATGGTACCAGTACACAGGCAGGGCTGCAGTGACGTGAACAACTGTTAACAATTCTAGCAGAACCTTGGGAAGGCCTTACTAGGGAACCATCGAGCCTAGGTCTTCTAGTTTCCTTTTGAGGTATACTGTCCGAACCCCGGTTACTACCCACATTATACGACACATCCTGTATACACGTTTCAAAGTGTATTTATTTGAGGCAGTTAAGGCATATTTGCATCCTCTTACAGTGATTTTTTTTAAATTTACTGTTCCTTATTTTAGTTTAGACAAAAATTTTATAGTAGTTACAAATAATAGTCAATACGGAAAAATTAATTCTCCTAATTAAACATTAATAAACCAGACAATGAAAAAGAACATTATACACAATCAAGTAAGGTTACAAGAAAACTTTTGTAAGTTAATTATGATGTATATAAACAATTCCAGCAATCACTAGCGCACAACAGGGTTGTAAAGGTGGCGGCAGGTTACCTTGCACCCAGAGCTGGTCGACGCGCGTGTGCACCTGGGCGGNACACAACAGGGTTGTAAAGGTGGCGGCAGGTTACCTTGCACCCAGAGCTGGTCGACGCGCGTGTGCACCTGGGCGGACTTGAGGCCGACGCAGAAGGTGGACAGCACGAGGATGGCGACGAAGAGCACCTTCCCAGCGTGGCGCTGCAGGAAGCAGCCCAGCTGGAAGAGCTGCGTCTGCAGCTGAGCGCGCACCCACAGCGCCGCGCGACCACCGCTCGCCTTGCCCTGCAACAGCGACAACCACCGCCGTGACGTCATGCCGGCGAGCGATCACTGCGGCTTCCACAGATGACACGCAGCCAAGGAGGGCCACTGGTAATGGAATGAGGGTGGCTGGACATGGAAGGAGGGACCCTGGACATGGAAGGAGGGACCCTGGACAGGGAAGGAGCACTGGGCATGGAAGGATGAGCACTGGACATGGAAGGAGGGGCACTGGACATGGAAGGAGTGTCACTGGACATTGAAGGAAGAACACTGGACATGGAAGAAGGGACACATCATGAAAGGAGGGCACTGGACATGGAAGGTGGGTCACTGAGCATGGAAGGAGGGTCATTGAGCATAGGATGGTAACTGAGTATGGAAGGAGGGTAATTGAGCATGGAAGGAGGGACATTGAGCATGGATGGAGGGATACTGGACATGGAAAAANGAGTATGGAAGGAGGGTAATTGAGCATGGAAGGAGGGACATTGAGCATGGATGGAGGGATACTGGACATGGAAAAATGGTCAGAGCATGGAATAAAGGTCACTCACTGGGCAATGAAGAAGGATCACTGAGTATGNTACTGGACATGGAAAAATGGTCAGAGCATGGAATAAAGGTCACTCACTGGGCAATGAAGAAGGATCACTGAGTATGAAAGAAAGGTCACTGAGTATGGAAGAAAGGTCACTGAGTAGGGAAAGAAATTCATAACATGGAAGGAGGGTAAAAGAGCATGGAAGAAGGGTCACTGAGGAAGAAGGAATACTGAGCATGGAGGAAAAGGGACATTAGGCATGGAAGACTGGACACCGAGCATGGAAGGTGCATTAAGGATCGATAGGAGTCGAGGGAGCAACAACCTAAGAAAATCTGTGTACACGATTTAAAAAATCACTCAAAAATCACTAAGAATCCCTAAAAATCGCATAAAATCTTGGAAAATCACTTATAATCCCTGTAAAACGCAAGAAAATCCCTGTAAATCTCAGAAAATCCCTGTAAATCACAGAAAATCTCATAAAATCAATGAAAATCTCAGAAAATCCCTGGAAACATTTGAAAATCGTTAAAAATCTCAAAACTTCTACATAAAAACTAGAAACTGAAAAACTTAAAACTAGCCGCAATTCCTAAAACAATTGGTTTACATTATTGACACAAAATGAAGATTCGAAAGAAACTTAAAACATTGCACAGCATATTAAAATTCTACTAAGTTAACAAAACCATGTAAGTAGGATTTCACAAAATTATAAACGTAAACAAAAATCGTTGTGTAACACAGAAATATAAATATAATCACCAAATAAATATTACAAAAAATACATTAAGGCCATGATCTCTCATTTCTACAGCTTTTGCGAGAATAAATGTTTTAAACCCATACAGAAGCCGTTATTGTAAAATCGCTCCGGCAATTGTTACAAATTGTTTTTCTTATGTAGCATATATTTTTTTCAACACAAAAAACTGTATAATTTTAACTGATTATTAAATAAACAAGATTTTCGTTAATTAATTAATTAAATGTATATGGTTTTTTCTGTTAAAAAAATTAGACAACATTATAAAAACAATTTCCAACAAAATGGCTAGATGACTTTACAATGCCAGCTACCGTTTCGGTTTAAAACATTAATTCTCGCAAAAGCTGTAGAAGTGGGAGATCATAGCTTTCTTTAATGTAACCTTTGAATAAAGTCCGCAGAATAATCACGATTTTTGTATACAACACAAAAATTCTTGTCCCCGACAAATAGTTGCAAAACTACAGGAATTGCAGAAACTGCATTTGTTTCCCCTCCATTTTTAGCCTACCTTCCCAAGCAAAGATAAGTTTGTATTGTTATTACCCTGGTACAAATGGCTTTGAGAAACGTACAGCCAGAATGTGATTTCAGCGTCAAACAATGTAACATCCAATCCAGGAAGTGTTAAATATTCGTAGTAATTAATTTATAAAATTCAAGGCAAACACAAAGACACCAGTGCCTTACCCAAGATTCGCACAAAATTCCTTGTGCCGTAAGTCGGTGTGCAGCCAACTACGCCACGTAGGTTGGCGAAAGAAACGCTTATGTGATAATATTCCAGCCTGTTTGTGTCTCGACCACTAAGAGTATGTATGTATGTATGTGTGTGTGTGTGTTTGTGAGTGGTGTGTGTGTGCGCACGCGCGAACTGTAAAAGAAAGTTGTGCAATTTTACACAATATGTATATGGTAACAGTGTCTCCACTGACATCTGTGTAATTTTACATGTTTTTATTTTACTCTATGTCAAAGTAAATTTATCCTACAAATTAGTAAAATAACATGTAAATGGTTCAACTAATTTTACACAGGATGGCGCAGAACTACAATTACTATGTAGCAGAAAATAAACTGCAGCATCAGTTTTTTTGCTCCACGGCAAGTAAATTTACACAAACATAGCAATTGTAATGTCACGACAGTGTGTGTCTTTTTTCACTTACACAATAAAATCAGTTAAAATATTTCGAAATAAAAAACACTGTAACTTGAAAAATCACCAAATATAAAAAATCGGTGTACACAATTTAACCTAGTCGCTGCCCCCTTATACATAAACGAAAAGGCGCGGCGATTGTCAACTGTCAAGAAAGTGGCCTTCTTATATGGTACAGAATATACAAATGGCTTTGAGAAACGTACAGCCAGAATGTGATTTCAGTGTCAAACAATGTAACATCCAATCCAGGACGTGTTGAATATTCGTAGTAATTAATTTATAAAATTCAAGGCAAACACAAAGACACCAGTGCTTTACCCAAGATTCGCACAAAATTCCTTGTGCCGTAAGTCGGTGTGCAACCAACTACGCCACGTAGGTTGGCAGCCAACTACGCCACGTAGGTTGGCGAAAGAAACGCTTATGTAATGATCTTCCAGCCTGTTTGTGTCTCGACCACTAAGAGTATGTATGTATGTATGTGTGTGTGTGTGTTTGTGAGTGGTGTGTGTGTGCGCACGCGCGAACTGTAAAAGAAAGTTGTGCAATTTTACACAATATGTATATGGTAACAGTGTCTCCACTGACATCTGTGTAATTTTACATGTTTTTATTTTACTCTATGTCAAAGTAAATTTATCCTACAAATTAGTAAAATAACATGTAAATGGTTCAACTAATTTTACACAGGATGGCGCAGAACTACAATTACTATGTAGCAGAAAATAAACTGCAACATCAGTTTTTTTGCTCCACGGCAAGTAAATTTACAAAAACATAGCAATTGTAATTTCACGACAGTGTGTGTCTTTTTTCACTTACACAATAAAATCAGTTAAAATATTTCGAAATAACAAAAAACACTGTAACTTGAAAAATCACCAAATATAAAAAATCGGTGTACACAATTTAACCTAGTCGCTGCCCCCTCNAAAAAACACTGTAACTTGAAAAATCACCAAATATAAAAAATCGGTGTACACAATTTAACCTAGTCGCTGCCCCCTCGATAGGTGCACAGGAAATAGTCAAGAAACGGCAAGAACGTAGGAACGAGGCAATGCAATGTAGCAGAAGGAAGATGATCAAGGAAGATCTGGACGAGAGACACCAACGTGGAGGGTCGCTGAACACAGAGAGTACAATGAAAGAGAGACAGGTATTATATAGTCAAGGCAAGGCACTGCAGGGAAAATACAGTCAAGTAAAGACAGCTATACAGTACGTAGTTACGAACATGGTGAGATAATGTGCTTATGAAAGACGCTACCAAATATGGGCAATGCAATGAGTGCAAAGAGTAGTTATAACATAATCGGGAATGATAGAGAGGTGCGTATGAATGAAACAGTCGATTCGAGACCGCAGAAAGAAGACCATCAAGGAGGAAATATGCACAGGAGGCGCAGCATGGAGTGAAACTACAGGATAATATGGGCATTCACAGAGATAAAAATATTTCGGGAGAGACTATGAAAGGGTATAAATCACGATGGAACAGGTGGAAAGGAAATACGAGCAAGGTGTTGAGGAAATCCGGGAGCGACCCCGCCGGGAATTGGACCCGGTTCGCCTACGTGGGAGGCACGTAGTCTAACCACTACACCACCGCTGCTCCTATTCTAGGAGAATATATTGGCCGATTAGGATTTATCGTTATATTGGAGGTGTAGCATCCAACAAGGACAAACAAGACAGGCCGTTTGCAAGGTAAGTTCTTGTCAAGAAAGTTGTGTTTCGGTTTTTGTTTCACTTTCTTTTGTAAGGTGTACAGTAAAAGCTTGTAGTGGTTTAATTGCAAGAGCCTGACTGGTTTTACTCTAACGTTCTTTAAGTGTTTTCTAATTGATCCAAGACAATGCAATGCAGTAGTCGAAAGGCTTCATAGCAGGCACAGCTGTTACGAAAATTAGACAACAGCTATTTATTGTAAACGAAGACATAAAGACAATTAAAAATTGTCGAAAGCACGGTGGGCAAGTACTGGTGTAATTAATAATTAACATACTTATTTCTTCCAAGCAAAAACCACACAATTTAAATTCTGGATATATTACAACAGTGAAACGAAGGTATAGCTGTCGAAAGCCTACATATAACTAAGTTTCATTTACCTTCATGTTACAGGAAGAACCAGGATTATGTTAAATCACTGCACCGTGCACAAAAAATTGTTCCGTTATTTACGATCGATGACAGATTCGGTAAGAAATCGCTGCCCTGTCAGTGTGACAACATTTCCGGGCTAATATGTGATGTTCACGTAGAAAACTGCCACGGCTCAAACTAGGGCAATAGCGTATTGTGCAAAGTTAAATGCTTCTCGTTCTGCCACGCCTCGCAACTTTTATGATCGGAAAGTTAACAAGCTGTGCTAATGCGATCGATTATACTAATTATACTATACAGGATGATTCTAAAATCATGGGACAAACATTGAGGGGTGGTAGATCTCACTAAAACAAACAATTATTGTATAGGAATATATGGGCGGAAGTGACGCGTTGAATCTAAAACACAAAGACATAACACATTAACGGAAACATAAAACGTTCATTAGCAGCATACTTAACAAGTGATTCCGTACAGAAAATGTTANAATCATGGGACAAACATTGAGGGGTGGTAGATCTCACTAAAACAAACAATTATTGTATAGGAATATATGAGCGGAAATGACGCGTTGAATCTAAAACACATGGCGTGCGTGAAATACCCAGCGTATTTGAATCTGTTCGCCAATCACTCCACCGACGCTACCAAGCTTGCATTACTGTCGGTGGTAGCAATTCTGAGCAATTATTATAAACATTGCTGTAAAATGCATTTAGCGGCGACGTTGTAAATAAACAATGTGTTGCATTTCATGTGATATTTTTGTGTTTGTGCCTCAACGCGTCACTCCCGCCCATATATTCCTATACAATAATTGTTTGTTTTAGTGAGCTCTACCACCCCTCAATGTTTGTCCCGTGATTTTAGAATCACCCTGTAGTTAAAACTCGGCTTCATCACGTTTGCAGAAATTCTTCGTTTACACGTCATAATTTCGGATTCATAGTAATTACTGACAACGTGCGATTATATACAATTTACTTATTACGAGTTGTTTAATATTTTTGAACGTAATTTTAATTGTGTGTTGGCTGCTTGTTGTAAAAAGTCAGGTACATATTATTTCTATTTTATCAGTAAGTTCCTGCCTTCTTGCAAGCAGGAAATAACACACAGTGAAAATTAGATACAAAAGTATTGAGTTGAGTTGAGAGATTTCAGCGGCTCTTAACGAGGTCTTGAGAGCCGATACAAAAGTATTAAACAACTAGTAAATTGTAAATTTCCTAGAATCAAACATTAAAAATAATAATTCTGAAATTGAAATTATGAAACGAAAACGAAGAATTTCAGCATAATAGGTGAAGCCTAGTCTTAAGCCTCAATAATTATACACTTACGTATATTAACAACAAGAATTCAACGATAATACAAACTATTTGAAAAGAAGCATGCAGTTTGTGGAACTGCAGAAAAAAAATTGTAAGTATTGTAAGAATTTTACAAAGCTGACGTACTTTGTGCAAGGATATTACGAAAAAGAAGAGCATAATTTCAACAATTTAGAATAGACCTAACTCAAAACATTACAGGATGGACTAATTGTTAGCGTCAGCCCGGCGCGTGAAAAAGGTTAACAAAGAAAAGAAAAGGAAAAACTTAAGCCCGTACGAACCACTAACAGCGGAAATTAGCAGTCAGGGCGTAATAGGAACGGTAAACAGACATGAAAGTTGTCTACCGTTCTTTGGCCTTAGATAATAAGACGAGTAATTATTGTAACTTAACGTTCACCAGTTAATGACTTGCACACTGCCGTTAACTTTCTCAAGTCCGTGTATAATTACTGGCATTCAAGAGAAGAAAGCATTTCCTGTTTGTCCTCAACGCGCAACACATCTGATCCGTTTGGTTTTTCATCTGTTTCTAATAGCGTGGTACTACAGCAAACACTGTTAAAACCGCGTAAAGCATTTAACTGCTAATACAATTAGTAAATTATCACATTTTAAGAGATGAAGTATAATTTTTTTGTGGCTGTGGTGTTTTTCGCTACATTTCATGTAGCGTTACGAGAATGGAAATATACCAGGGCCCATTTAAAAAACAACAGTGTTTTTTTTTTTGCACACTCATAAAAATAATACGTCACATATTGTATACTTTTTTTTCTGATGTACATTTGTTATTTACAGATTCATTCTTCATTACATTACATTACTGTGTTTAATTATTTGAGTTTTCCTCATTTTATTCAGCACTATTAAATGCATTGTATTTTCTTCCGACACGCTAGGATTATATTCGTAGTTAAGTTCATTTCGATGTCAGTATGTATGAGGGGGGAGGGAGGTGTCTCTAGCAAAAATTTTTAAAACGCCTTAAGGTTACGTCCCGCTGTAAGGAAGCATTGCGAAGGCGATGGAAAATAGCACAAACAAACTTCGCGTATGTTCTGTTTCCTCACAATTTTAAACTGCGACTATAGGGCTTTAGTACAGTTGTCTGTTCAGAAAAGACACAGCATTGTTGCTATAGGCCTAGATTAAAACACTGTTTCACAGAAGAATAAATATCGTAAACAGAAGACTACTTACAGCAGTTTTTGCTGACTAGTACTTTTTAACGACGACATTTATGTTTCAATTACAACCACCAAATTTATAAGTGACAACTTTCATTTGTGTCCTGGAAAAATATTGACATTAACATATTCAATGGTTGTTTTTTTTTTAATTAGAATAGACACAACTGCTTACAATGTTACCCATATGAGAACTGGAGGTCCCTTAACTCTTGCAACTAACGGTCATGCTTAAATAAAGGCCGGAGACCCAACTTTGCCATAAGAAGATGTTGCTAAACTTAGTATTGAGAATGTGCAGCACGCCGAATCTGTCGTTTTCCCGCCGATAATCAATCTCAGATAGCAGAGGATCACGAAGCGACGGCTCCTGCCTGCCTTGTTCGAGGCATGAAAAGCGCGAGAGCGACAAGTGCGACACTGCCACGCGCACCAAGTGCGCCATCGCCACTNACCTTGTTCGAGGCATGAAAAGCGCGAGAGCGACAAGTGCGACACTGCCACGCGCACCAAGTGCGCCATCGCCACTAAGCGCAAGACTCTGAACTGGCGTGCTGTGTTGCACTCTCACATCTCTGTGTTCCTATGGGGCTTTCAGCGCTGGNATACAATAATTGTTTGTTTTAGTGAGCTCTACCACCCCTCAATGTTTGTCCCGTGATTTTAGAATCATCCTGTAGTTAAAACTCGGCTTCATCACGTTTGCAGAAATTCTTCGTTTACACGTCATAATTTCGGATTCATAGTAATTACTGACAACGTGCGATTATATACAATTTACTTTTTACGAGTTGTTTAATATTTTTTAACGTAATTTTAATTGTGTGTTGGCTGCTTGTTGTAAAAAGTCAGGTACATATTATTTCTATTTTATCAGTAAGTTCCTGCCTTCTTGCAAGCAGGAAATAACACACAGTGAAAATTAGATACAAAAGTATTGANCTATTTTATCAGTAAGTTCCTGCCTTCTTGCAAGCAGGAAATAACACACAGTGAAAATTAGATACAAAAGTATTGAGTTGAGTTGAGAGATTTCAGCGGCTCTTAACGAGGTCTTGAGAGCCGATACAGAAGTATTAAACAACTAGTAAATTGTAAATTTCCTAGAATCAAACATTAAAAATAATAATTCTGAAATTGAAATTATGAAACGAAAACGAAGAATTTCAGCATAATAGGTGAAGCCTAGTCTTAAGCCTCAATAATTATACACTTACGTATATTAACAACAAGAATTCAACGATAATACAAACTATTTGAAAAGAAGCATGCAGTTTGTGGAACTGCAGAAAAAAANTATTAACAACAAGAATTCAACGATAATACAAACTATTTGAAAAGAAGCATGCAGTTTGTGGAACTGCAGAAAAAAATTTGTAAGTATTGTAAGAATTTTACAAAGCTGACGTACTTTGTGCAAGGATATTACGAAAAAGAAGAGCATAATTTCAACAATTTAGAATAGACCTAACTCAAAACATTACAGGATGGACTAATTGTTAGCGCCAGCCCGGCGCGTGAAAAAGGTTAACAGAGAAAAGAAAAGGAAAAACTTAAGCCCGTACGAACCACTAACAGCGGAAATTAGCAGTCAGGGCATAATAGAAACGGTAAACAGACATGAAAGTTGTCTACCGTTCTTTGGCCTTAGATAATAAGACGAGTAATTATTGTAACTTAACGTTCACCAGTTAATGACTTGCACACTGCCGTTAACTTTCTCAAGTCCCGTGTATAATTACTGGCATTCAAGAGAAGGAAGCATTTCCTGTTTGTCCTCAACGCGCAACACATCTGCTCGTTTGGTTTTTCATCTGTTTCTAATAGCGTGGTACTACAGCAAACACTGTTAAAAGCGCGTAAAGCATTTAATTGCTAATATAATTAGTAAAGCATTTAATTGCTAATATAATTAGTAAATTATCACATTTTAAGAGATAAAGTATAATTTTTTGGTGGCTGTGGTGTTTTTCGCTACATTTCCTGTAGCGTTACGAGAACGAAAATATACCAGGACCCATTTAAAAAACAGCAGTGTTTTTTTTGCATACTCATAAAACTAATACGTCACATATTGTACACTTTTTTTTCTGATGTGCATTTGTTATTCACAGATTCATTCTTCATTACATTACATTACTGTGTTTAATTATTTGAGTTTTCCTCATTTTATTCAGCACTATTAAATGCATTGTATTTTCTTCCGACACGCTAGGATTATATTCGTAGTTAAGTTCATTTCGATGTCAGTATGTATGAGGGGGGAGGGAGGTGTCTCTAGCAAAAATTTTTAAAACGCCTTAAGGTTACGTCCCGCTGTAAGGAAGCATTGCGAAGGCGATGGAAAATAGCACAAACAAACTTCGCGTATGTTCTGTTTCCTCACAATTTTAAACTGCGACTATAGGGCTTTAGTACAGTTGTCTGTTCTGAAAAGACACAGCATTGTCGCTATAGACCTAGATTAAAACACTGTTTCACAGAAGAATAAATATCGTAAACAGAAGACTACTTACAGCAGTTTTTGCTGACTAGTACTTTTTAACGACGACATTTATGTTTCAATTACAACCACCAAATTTATAAGTGACAACTTTCATTTGTGTCCTGGAAAAATATTGACATTAACATATTCAATGGTTGTTTTTTTTTTAATTAGAATAGACACAACTGCTTACAATGTTACCCATATGAGATCTGGAGGCCCCTTCACTCTTGCAACTAACGGTCACGTTCAAATAAAGGCCGGAGACACCCAACTTTACCATAAGAAGATGTTGCTAAACTTAGTATTGAGAATGTGCAGCACGCCGAATCTGTCGTTTTCCCGCCGATAATCAATCTCAGATAGCAGAGGATCACGAAGCGACGGCTCCTGCCTACCTTGTTCGAGGCATGAAAAGCGCGAGAGCGACAAGTGCGACACTGCCACGCGCACCAAGTGCGCCATCGCCACTAAGCGCAAGACTCTGAACTGGCGTGCTGTGTTGCACTCTCACATCTCTGTGTTCCTATGGGGCTTTCAGCGCTGGCCCTATTATTTTGTTGGTGGAAAGTCTGTAGGAAGGTTCAGTGCAGGGCCCTCGAGTAGTTTTGTTTGTATCTTAACACGTATATTTTGAGATACAGCTCTTCGAAAAAAGCCGTTTTTAGCCGTTTTGGGAGTGCTCTGGAATTGTTTCTAGCGTGCGTGACGGCTTGAAAGAATTCAACAGCCCTCGTCCGAAGTGCGCGTGTTCTTCTCGCAGAACAGCAGATCGGACGTAAGGTTCAATATTTTCGTGGGAAGAAAGGTATTTCGAACACAGTGCAACGCAGTTCAAGCGCCAGGCAGGCGGGAGCCTGAAATCCTGCGTACATCGACTGTAACCAGTTCAACAACGCGAACGTCCCATTCGCATTGGCCGTTAAACAGCTCAGCCTTTAACGCAAGTGTTGCGTTGAAAAATACGTCGCAGTGGACAAAGCCATCTTGGCTTCCGAATTCCCGCGAGCAATGCCGATGCACCCTTGACCATTCCACGCATGCATTGCGAGGTGCATGCAATATTTTGCATCCTTTGACCTTTCTGTACTTCAGTTAGCTCATTTACGCAATGCGGTCATTATTTGTTTGTATTTTCTGGCTCACTGGCCGATATTTTTGTGATGGAAACAGCTGCACTACACAATGTCGGTCGTATAAACGTATTTGCATTTATCAATTACTACGCTTTACTCGGTAATAAAATCTATACCTTTAATTGTACAATATAATTTAGTATACTTCCCCTTGCTTAAAACCCAGTACACACGAGCGTCTTTCTTATACAATAAAGTGAACGTAAAATGTGAACAAGTGAACAGTGGCGTGCCTACTACGCAAGAAATTGTGTGATCCATACACGCACACTCACAAACAAGACATAGCTCTCTACTTTTTTATTCGTACACGGAGATAATTATAAATGTGTAGTAAACGTTTTATCATATTAAAAAAAATAGTTATTGCCAGCATGAACAATATATTGTCTGTTTAGATTCGACTAGTACAAGAAACATAGAGAAAAATATAAGACCACCCGTATACAGACAGCATTAGATAGTATAAGAGTTCTTATATGCTAGTAACTAGTATACTCGGCAGCCGAGCACATGAAGCAAGTCAGGGTGTACCCGAAAGTGTTCACCTGCTTGTCAAGAAAGATGTCTGTGTATCCAGGCTTTAAAACTTTTCACAAAAAAAAAAACAGGTGTTCCGAACGTCGATCGGTGCAAGGTTTTCTCCTAACTAATAGTACTACAGGCTGCAGAATACGAGATTACTAGCATGTAGTTGGGGCCGCGGTGACTGAGCGGTTAAACTGCTCGCCTCCCACCAAGGCGAGCCGGGTTCAATCCGTATATTCGCAAGTGGGAATCGTGCCGGACGATGCCGCTGATCGGCGGGTTTTCTCGGGGATCTCCCGTTTCCCCCGCCCTTGCATTCCGGAGGTGCTACATACTCACCTCGCTGCACCCTCCTCGGCTCTCAAGACCTCGATGCTTAGAGCCGCCTAAATCTCTCCACTCTTCCCTCTTGGAAATTAAGCGGTCCGCCCATATTTCAATATCATTTTTTGAGATAAAATTTAAAGTCAAAATAGTTAGAAGTTATCACAAGTGATCGTGTCGGATTTCAAACAAACTGCTGCGTGCCATTTCCGTGACTTTAATAAATCTTCAGTTGAAACAGAACATTTAAGATTTGTACGCGTCAAGATTTTAACTAAAATTATTACATCTCCGTTAAAAAAAAATGACGAGTGTTATATTTAAATATGCTATGTCCGAGACCATTTAAAATATCCTCAAAATATAGAGAAAATTTTAGATCTTGAACGGCCTTAAAGAAACCTCGTGTTTTCCAGAAACTACAAACCGCAAAGGTCGCCTCAGTGGTCACGAAATAGATCTTCGAGTGAAACTTGGCGCGAAGGCTTCAAAATAGAATTTACAACTTCCGCGCGCAACGTCCATACGTAATAAAGCGTGCTTCACGTAGGCCTGGTGGTGGGCGAATGCCAAAAATAGATTGCGACGCCTTCAAGTAATTCAAGCATGCCGCGGCGTACCACCATAAAGATATGCCTGCCTTATGCGTGCCGTTAGGGAACGTTAAAAACGGCAGAACCGTTTGGAGAGTACATGTCTGGAGAACATATGATGGCCCTTCAGCGGCATTCATCACGGAACTATCTGTGCGAACATAAAAGCAAGGATGATTCAGCGGGAACAGCCTTGGAAAGAGAAGCTGCGAACACGTTCTTAGTTTAACGGAGCACATTACAAGCGCACGCAGGGAGTTTACTGCACGTAGGAGAGGTCCAATATAATAGTAGTAATAATAATAGGCATAAAAAATTTTAATTAACAGATAACAATTATGATTTTAATATATTTTCGTTATGGGCCATCACTGCAGGCCAAATCCTATTAGCACAAATAAAAAAAAAATATCTGCACTACATAAAGTAAGCAGTATTGTTTATTTTCCAGCGGTCACAACCCCCTACGGAGACGTGTTGTTCTAATTAACATCAAAATAATACTCCTAAGCTGGGAATATTTTGTTAGGTAATCCTTTGACAATTAAATTTTTGCTATACCGTCGTTGATTAAAACGCATAAAAATAATGCTTTGAATAAGTATTAAGTGTTTAAAAAACAGAAGACGGAACCATGGTAACTGTGACTCAACAAGTCAGTGCAGCTTTAAATGGCTATAAATTATTTTAATGAAGTTTTACATTTCTGCTCTATGTACGTATATGATAAATTTATATATTTCACATATGTTATTACGGCTGTTTATTATTTTTTCTTTTATGTCTAATGGCTGCGCGTGTGTACAATGTGGATTCACATTACCGTATTATTTATGTGCACTATTATACAGTAAATTTCAAAGAAACACGCCTATCCTATAGAGACTAAAAACAAACAGAAAATCATTCAGCAATTTGCAACAGCAATCCAACACACGTATTCAAAAAAATGCTTAACGTGAAAGTCATGAATGTAACGTAATTTTGGAGTTTACCGACATAATTTGGGATAAGCAGTAAATGCTACGTATCCTAAAATAATTATAACGTGTACATCCCACTGGCAGAGCATGCATTCGAAGTAAGCAAAATATAAATTAAAATCAATAATGACATAAACATGAGTAAATTTATTTAGAATTTCCAAGAAATGTGTAATTTTTCGCATTACTCTACGAACTATAAAATTATGCAGTCAATGCTGCCACCCTGCCAGGACAAAGAGGAAGCACTCAAACAGTTTTTAAAAACGCGTAGAATTTCTGTACAGATTATACAGTTTGATTACGAATGCAATAAGTGGATGTTCAGTAGATTATGGCAATCAATTTCACAATGCGTTCAACGTAAATGTACCCCTACAACCAACCGTAGAGAGAAAATGGGGTAGAATGCGTGCGTGTACGCCCGAAGTGCCCAGTAGCCGCTCTCCATGTTCCAACACTGGATTGATTTGCTTTCAATACAACTGCCAAAAACGACGTGGATAGTACATTAGGGTAGAACAACGTTTATATAAGCAAGTGCTTTGAGATGTTTGTATTGTTACAATTTCTAAAAAGTCAGTGGGTTAAACCAGGTTCGTTAAGGTATGGAAGGAGGACTTAATTAAATAAAAGAGTAAATTATAATTGCCTAATTTTATTTACAAGAATTACAAACGAAATTTTTCCGACCCGAATTCTCACAATAAATTGAATAATTAAAAACCAGTCCCAGTAGACAGTGTATCAAAACCTATTCAATTATTTTATAAATTTTATGTTGATATTTGCCAGTGCCAATATTTACAATAAAATCCGTATTACATGTTCCTACAGACCCACCTCAATTTAGTCCAGGTCCAACTAGTCCGCAATGTTGAGTTCTACGAGCGCCCTCGTGCACAGTAGCTTTCACTCGTCGGGCTTCAAGCCACAAACACTTCGTCCGCCGCCGTCGCCCGTCCTATACACGTCGCTCGATTACCGTACTCAGCTAATTGGCTTCCACAAAAAAAACTGCTGACAGTCCAGCTGTGAATTGTATTTATAGGGCCGTAGACCATCGCCCAGAAATTTCTCTACATGTCGCGTTGCGCCAAGAGTCCTAGTTCCCATAATATTTTTGCGCATCTTCTAAACTCATTGCCTTCTCCAGTAGAGAGGAGGAAGAGGGGCTGTGACGCAAGCCAGGTCATAGCTGCCAACTCCCTCCTCCCCCGCCAAAGGCGAGCCGGACTGCCTTCTGGAAGGGTCGAGGTGTTCCCCCTTCTCAAACACAGCCGGACCGCGTTCCTCTAATTAATTCTTAATGCAATTAAATTCAAATTGGTAAACGTAATTTATTCATATAGAAGGACTTGTCTTTTGAAAATTAAGGTATAAATAAACACGTTCATCACTGTTGACCATGTGACTGGTGGCTATATTGGTGTGGGGTAGGTCAATGTTGGATACATGCGCAGAAGACGAAAATATGTAATGTAGGTCTATCTCATCAAGTCTATGCATCCAACCAGCAAAATAATCCAGGCCTACTGCCTAAACTACAAATGTCACTTCTTTGCATGCTCCTTGGTCACGGCCGCAATAAACAGTCACGCCAACTCCACGATAGAAATACCAGAACTGTGTCGCAACGCGTATTAAGAAAAAAATCCAACTGAAGCATGGTGGCTTACAGTTTATAGCATTGCCATTAAACTTAGAGGATACAAAATAACGCACTGTACAGTTAGCGGCTAATATCACTCAATTCAATTCCATGGAAATATAGTTTGTAAAATTTTGTGGAAAACATCATTATCCTAATACGGTTTTTTTTTGGTTTAAATACGGAATGAAGAATTACTGATCATATGCACGAGACATTTAACAGTCCAAACTTGACTGATGATAGTTCGCGGAAAATTTAACTAACCTCTTAAAAAAATTTTTATTTGTTGAAGTAGCGTATTAACCTAGTTTGTGCTCAGTACTTAGCTTTCAAGCAGTGTAAATAGTTGTTCTCAAACTAGAGCTCGGCTGAAAGTGAAGCATGTGAAGCAAAAGCGGAGACAGTATACCCCACTCTAGGATTACTTCCAGAATATTCCTCCGCATCATGCAAACAAAGCTTAGAAAATTACGCCAGAGGGCCAATGCACCGTATTCGTGCGCGCTCAGTGTAACATTTTGCATAAGAACTATTTATTGCTATAGGCTATTCACGGTAAAGTGAGCACGTTTGAAAGCCCTTAATTCGGAATAATAGTCGATAAATGTATATTATGTTAGCCCTAGATGTTAACTTCAGAGTGCGGTGGAATATACACGCCGTTTACTACACATAAATATAGCAATATTTATTTTAAAGGATAAAATATGGCTGAAAGGAAGAAGTAACTAGGACCTCGGGCATTCATTACCAACACACATATTTTCTGGTTTTATTCGTAATAGTTATAAATTAATTATTGTGATTTATAAACAAAATATAAGTAGAAGTTCAATTTAGCCAAAAATAAGATACTTTTTATGTTAACATAAAATGCTCGTGGTACATGTCATAATTAGGAAACACGTCATACATAGTGGTTTTTTCAGAGGTGTCATTCAAAAAGTGTGAAGAAACCGCGAATATACCATACATATGTGCCAAACTGCTGCACGGAAACACTACACGAACGAGCGACGAACAGGCGCTCCGCATGGGGCGCTACGATGCTCGCGGTTCCGCATTCGCCACGGGAATGAATGAACGCGCCCCGCCAGCAGGCCGGCAGGGAGACGGGGCGACGTGGCAACAGCGCGCGCGCGACACTGGCGCGGGCTGGCGGGGATGACGTCACGAGCTCACGCATACACACGCCGCTCTATCCCCTCTCTCTCGCTCACCGCCCACCCAGCGCGCCCTGCTAGCCGCGCGCACCGCCAGGTGGTCCTGTCCTGTCACGTCAACCGCCAGGGCCAAACGTAGACTTGGTGCGGCGGGGGTACTACGAGACGGAAGGGGGGNCACCCAGCGCGCCCTGCTAGCCGCGCGCACCGCCAGGTGGTCCTGTCCTGTCACGTCAACCGCCAGGGCCAAACGTAGACTTGGTGCGGCGGGGGTACTACGAGACGGAAGGGGGGCGCACCTTTTCAAACCACACACACAGCGGAGCGGCGGCAGAGGACCAAGGAAGCAGGGAAAAATCTTATTCTCCATCGTCCGCTTTCCTCCCGTCCTCCTCTTCTACCAAAGCCGGTCTTTTTCTCACTGGCATCAGAGCTGCCAACTTTTGAGAAAGCCTCTACATCAATATACAAAATTCACCTCATTAAAATCTTAGTCCATTTCATATTATATTTTAAAAAATTTGTTTTCGCAACCTGAACTTCTATTTTTTATTGCCCGTGACGGCTCACGATAAAGTGAGCTCTTTTGAAACCAATCCTTGAAAAATGTCACTGTCCCTACCTGCGTGTTTTTTTTTAACGGGCACGCGTGACATGCGCCCTGTAAAGTTGGTAACGACGGACGGAAAGTAGTTCCATGCCTCAAAGTTGAATTAAAAGTGTTCGGTAAACATTTGTCAGGACTACAATGAATTTTCCTTTCTGATTATTGTAATGCACATTAGTGTACGGAAAAGAAAAATTGTAATATATTTACTTTTACAATAATTTCATAGTTTTCCTTTACTGGCGTATGAATAAATTGATCAGTTCCACGGCAATATTGATTTTCCATATGGCGGAAGCATACACAATGTATTTACAGGTAAATCTTAAGCAGGGCTTTTAAAGGTACTCATTTTACGGTGAACAACCTATACCATCATTATTCACATTCACCACGGTCAGAAATCGAGCAGTTCAAAATTAAAAGCAAAACAATATCCCTTCTGAAATACTTATATGACGTGTTCTCTACGACCTGCGTACAGACGCATACTGTATAAATTGAAACTTCGAGTACTTTTACAGTTCAGAGGTTCCCAAAACTTTGCTCACGACGGCGAAGAGGCTGTATAGTTATTCCCATAAGAGACAGCTCACACGACTGTGTAGATTTTTCAAGATATTCCTACGTTCTCTGTTACTGTCTAATATTAATTATCTGTTTCATCAATGTCTAGTAGGGACTATTAATTTTCTGTAGNCCTACGTTCTCTGTTACTGTCTAATATTAATTATCTGTTTCATCAATGTCTAGTAGGGACTATTAATTTTCTGTAGAGTTCATTAATTTGTAAGCACTGTTCATTTTTTTCTACTAAATTGTAATAGGCTAGTGTAAATAATAAAAATGGTTAAGTGTAAAGACAAAACAAATATGCCTTAACTGCGCCAAATAAAGACGATATATTATTATTATTATTATTATATCATACGTTCCGTAGAAATTAACAATGCAGAAGACTGAAAAGTGCGATAATCTGATAATGGAGAAAAAAAATCCTTCAGTGTTCCTTTAAATCGCCAGATCTATCAGTACATTTTTACTGACATCACAAAACATTTCGATATGTCACAAATACGAAATTTTATTTCCCCCCCCCC
>NQII01000911.1:154599-173641 GCA_002778355.1 Clitarchus hookeri | reverse complement strand
AAAGGGGGGGGGGGGCTTTCTGCTGCAGGTTTTTCCCGAAACAGAGCCCACGCCCCACACAGCGTTGCATGCTCTCTACGGGCAGTGCTCGAAATTCTCCGTCCTAAATCACGCTCGTATAGGCTATTCACGGTAAAGTGAGCACTTTTGAAAGCCCTCTCATTTTGAATAATAGTCAATATATATATTTTATTCTAGCCGTAGACGTTAACATCCGAGTGCAGTGGAATATATACACTTTGTTTATTACTGACATGGCCATATTTATTTAAAAAGGTGGTTTAGGGATGGCTGAAAGAAAAACTAGGGCCTCAAAAGTTTTCACTTTACGGTGAACAGCATATATATGTGTGTGTGTGTGTGTATATATTACTTGCAGCAAATTAAACACTTTGGAAATTGACCTTCGAAAAATGTCACTGCCCCCTTACCAACAAGCATTTTGACGAGCCCACTGAATCGCTTGCCAGGTGCGGATCCAGACTTTCTGTTTGTTTGTCATTTTCATATTGAGCAGGTCTAGACTTTCGATTTGTGGAATGGGAGGGGTTACACTGACCAATGCAAAAGGAGGGATGTTATATTGGCGATAGCAGTGTTGACGCACGTGTTAACTAAGACAAATACTAAGATAAAATTACGTCACAATATTTAAAAAATGCATCATATTTTAAAGCACGTTTTATCGAATTTTAAGATTTACTGATCATTTTAATATTAATTGTTGTCAACCATAAGGCCAAAAAGGGTGTTACGACCCCCATAAACCACACACCCCTTGGCTACACCCAAGGGAAGGAGGACATTGTCTCATAATTTTAGGAAACAATGTTAAATTAAAAAATCACTACTTTAAACAATTGTGGTAATATTTCATTTCAGTTTTAAAACATTTGCAGGACAGATTAATGTGAACAGAAGGGGTTGAAAAGGGGGAATTAATGTCCGCTGTACACCCCCCNTTAAAAAGTGTTACGCCAACATTTGCTATTACTGTAATAATTTATTTTGCTTCCTGTTTTTTTTTCATGCACACAAGTGTAACAATTTGCAAATCATTAAAATATTAATTTTTCTAATAATTTTACAGTTTCACTTTACCGACGCATGAATGAAGTGATAAGACCCGTGGCGATGTCAATTTCACATGCGGTGGAAGAATACACAGTGTGCACACAAGTAGATCAGCAGGTTTTTTTCATAAGTTCTCTCGGATTATCGTGGAAGGCCTGCATATAACTTTATTGCATATATACCAGAGCCATATACCGGACATAGTATGGACCATTCTGGAGGGAAAACATCTATAAACACATGCTCTATTCGCAAAGGTGTCCGAGATACAGCTACGTGAAACTGGCAGGAATAGGAATGGTACAGGTGATAGTAAATGAACAGATCGTTACGTGTTGGGTTTTATTGTGTAAATTTAACAAGCGAGATTGCCCTGTTCGCGCTTTTTGCCTGTAGACGTCAGTCTTCAAACAACCCCACAAACAATAATCTAGCGGAGTGAGGCCGGGTGACCACGGTGGCCAAGCAACTGCAACCCCGCAACCGATCCAACTGCCAGTACAGTGTTCACTGAGGTACTGTTACCACTGGTAGTGTGGAATGTGCAGGGGCTCCATCCTGTTGCAAGTACATTCCAGCACTTGTTGCCAGTGGAACGTCCTCCAAGTACTCCGGCAACAGATTCTGCAGGAAGTGCAGGTACTGTTCTCCGTTAAGACGGATGTCTACAATAACTGGACCAATTAGTTGGTTATCAATGATACCGCACCACACGTTCACTGAGAAACGACGCCGTGAGTGTCACATAACTGTATTCTGACACCATTGCGAATAGAGCATAAGTTTATTGATGCTTTCCCTTCAGAATGGATCATGCTGTCAGCTCTTAACGTATGTCCGTTTCAATTTTCCTCAAAGTCAGTGGACTGAACCACATTCGTTAAGGGATAGCGGTCTTAATTAAATTAATGAGTTGATAATTATTTTCAAATTTTATTTACAATAACTACAAACAAATTATTTCTACCCAAAATCTCACAATAAACCGATATCACTTGCTGTTTACAATTAATTAATTCAATCAATACATTTTACAATTACCACAAAGAAATTATGTAATTAAATAATTAAAAATCAGTCCCAAAAACCAGTGTACATTATATTATGTCCATATTTGACAGTTCCAATATTTACAATAAAGCCCGTATCATGTGTGCATGCAGTCCCACCTCAGTTTAGCTCAGATCCCACCAGTCCGCAATGTTCTAGCTAGAGTTCTCCGAGCGCCCTCATGCGTGGTAGCCTTCACTCGTCGGGTTTCACGCCATCTCATCCGTTCACACGACGAACACTTCCTCCGCCGTCGCCTCGCAGTCTCCCGTCATCGTCCGTCCCCTTCGCCGATGTATCTCACTGCACCACACTCAGTCAATTGGTTTCCACAAAAAGACTGCCGGCTCTTGGACCGCTGCAATATTTATAGGGTCGTAGGCCATCATCCAGAAATTTCTCAAAATGCCGCGCTGCGCCGAGGGTCCTAGTTCCCACAATATTCTTGCGCATCTTCTGAACTCGTCGGCTTCTCCAGCACGGGGTAGGAGAAGAGGCTGTGACGCCAGCAAGGAGCCTGGAGACGCGAGGGGGCAGTCCACCTTTAGGAAGAGAAGGGTCAGGGGAGTCAGCCTTCCCACAGCGCCCGCCTGCGTGTAACGGAAGCTCGTGCGCGAGGCGAGGGGTCACGCGCGTTACAGTATATTTTTTATACACAGTAGAACACCCACATAACTGAAATTAAGGATATCATTATCTCTTTTTTAAGACTGGAAGTACATAAAACTAAAGAGGAAATTACTTAACGGAGAGGTTCCGTCAATTCACGGAAAGTTCTGTGCAATTTACGGAAAGTCAGTTTGTGAAATTCAATGTATCAGTAATTTTACGGAGAGTTAACGGATACTTCTGGATAAATTTTTACCAGCTAAAATGAAGGAACCATATTTTTTAACAGTGTACTCATAGAGTGTGTTACTGACCGGAACCTCTCTCCGTAGCAGCTGAGTGTGTACAGGACTATGAAGTCATTGAAACGAAGGAATGTTTACTTTCCTCGTGATTGGTACCGCTGGGTGACCCACGTATGAGGTCAGCAAACGCGGGGAACTTCTACGCGTTTCCTTTACACCGAGCAAAAAGGTTTCGATGAATAAAACCACGTTTGTTTGACCGCAACCAAATTAATTGTTTGTATAGGGGCAATCAAATATTTTATTGTTGAAACCAAATTTCTTTATTATTTGGTTGCCCCAAACGAAGAGTTGGTTGATGCAACTAAGGATTTGTTTAGCTCTACGTAAATTGAACGGTTTCTGTTAGTATAAAGCTCGCTCGAGAATCGAACCTGGATCATCTTAGTCCGAGCGCTATGCCTTAGCAACCTTAGCTAAAGTTACTACTGAAGAAGCTAGAATGTTTAAACATACAGTTCAAATACTGGACAGCGTGTGCAAATACATATTTCAAGTTTTACAGCTCTACTACTTTTTAGTTTCCAGTCGAACGTGTTTTATTAGGACTTTTATACCATTATCAAGCATCACTATATGCACTGACAAACAATGTTACTACCCTAATTGTCACAAAAAAATGCAAACACTCGAGCTGTATTTTTTAACGAATGCAATCAAATGAGTGGCCAAACAAATATATACAGTTGATTCAACAAAATATTTTGTTGACAGCATAATTTCTTTGGCCCAACAGAGAGGTTTTGTTTGCAGGCGCGTGTTTGGTTGGATAAACAAAATTAATTTGGTTGCTTTTCAAGTTTTGTCAACTCGACAAAATATTTTGTCGGGGTAACTTAATATATTTTTGACCCTACATACAAATATTTTGTTGGCTCCTCTCTCCGTGAAATTCGGATCTTCCAAAAATTTGTCTTGGTTATTTCATCGGCCATCCACAAGACAACCTCGTACACGGACTTATAACTTAAAAATGGACGATTGCTTTGAACGCGCAGCTAACAAAGAAGGCGAAAACCAACCAAATGGAATAGTGTCACTAACAAAATCTTTGTTCGCTGCTAACAAATTTTTTGTTCAAAATATATCGTGTGTAACTAAACATAGCATTTTGTCGACAAATTGAACTATATGTTTACTTACAGTAAATATTTAACATACTGAAGAAACAAAATATTTATTGTCACAAACAAAATTGTTTTAAATAAATTATTTGGTTTTGTGAAGAAATTGTGGAACGGAGGCTTGGTTGTACAAACAAAATATATTTTAATGAAACAAATGCCATGCAAACTAATATACAGGATAATTCTAAAATCATGGGACAAACATTGAGGGGTGGTAGAGCTTACTAAAACAAACTGTTATTGTATAAACAATAATTTTTCTCAGTGATGATGCCAGGTTTACCAAAAGGGGTATCTGCCTCCCAGGCTGAGTTTGAATCAAGGGCAATTCTGAGATAGTAAAAAACATTTGCTCATGGAATAAGACGATCGATTTCAGTCGACTACTTAACAGTCTGACTGATGGGGCCTAAGCGTGGATTTCACAGAGAGTGTGTGGAAATGGTGATAGTTGTGTCCGCGTCCCTGGGTGCGGGCTGTCTGTCTACCGGGAACAAACACCTAGAAATTTTAATGGTCTATACTTTTCACGTAAAGTTAATTTCCACAAAAGGCTTTCAACTACTCCGCAGTTAGGTTGGCAAGTCCAAAAGGTCTGAGCCGTAAGTGAATCACGTGTAATGCTGCCAAACTTTGAAAACCGCCTCGTATAACTTGGAAAGCAAGAATCCGGCCAATATATCCTACCTTGTGACAAAGCCAATACACTTCACTACAGCTGCCATCCCTTAAACCAATTGTTTAACTAAAAAAAATTTAAAATAAAATGTTACAATTCACGCCCCACGTATACCACAATATAAAAGTATGATTTAATTAGCAGCTACAACAGTTAAGAATGCGTGTCTATTTTTCTAAAGGAACATGCCACTCGTCATTGCATTTTTATTTGCCCACAAAGATTTTGATGCACATAAAAGTGAGATCTATTTACACTATTCTGAGGTAGAAACGTTCAAATAATATCGTCCATATTTAAGGTCTTTGAATTGGAAATAAATTAAATCTTCTGTATTTCACAGGCAGCAACAAATGCGCCATATCAGATTCCACAATTTTCAAGAGCTATTTAATACAGGTTTATTCGCCTAAGTAAAAAAAAAAACCGAAAGGGGCACATTTACACATAGAGGATATGCTTAAAAGCTTCTAAATGTGTCTCATGGCTAGGGTCAGTGACTTTTCGCGTAAAAATCGGAGCATTATATACACACCTCAGCTGTTATATCTCCATTGGCTGCTGGTGCCGCGTCCGTCTTTGACCAAGCCACTCAGGACTAAGTTACTCCGACACTGAACCTTCGTGATTCGTGCGCAAACGGTTAACACGGGCCAGAACATTTTTTAGCTAATCAAAGAATCTGGACGACACTACAGTGCTTTGGGCTCTATCTTGTCTCGAAATATCACTGCCCCTACTCATGGCGTACTAGCGCACTTTACCGCTAGGCTGCGGTTAAGATGGGAGTGCGCTGCGGATTAAGGCCTTTGTGCTTTAGAGTATGCCAAAAAACGAATCTGTAAGCCAAGGACTGAACGGATGTTTCGAGTCAAGTAACACAAAACAGTTACAAAAAGGGAGGAGCCAACCATAAGCGAGTGGCACAACGAACACCAGCAGACGGACAGCATATAACTGAAGAAACTGGCGTGTTGGTAATATGTAGTAACAAATAGTTCTCTGAAAAATATTATTACACTGAGTGCGCAAGAATGCGGTGCGACGTCCCTTTGGTAATTATTTTAGAGTAGGTTGAGCTATGTTTGCATGAGGCGGAGGAATATCCTGAAAGTAGAACTTTAGCAGGAATTCAGAAAAGTTGGAAAGTAACAGTGAATTGACTATAACAGTCATCCATTCAAATACGTAAAACGAATTCGCAGTCTATTTTAACACAAACTTCTCCCGCGACAATTCTAAGGTCCGGAGTATGTAAGCACACAATTTTGTTTCTCGAAAGAAAGAAAAAACACTTTTTCTAGCAGGACAAATATATGAATTAGTAGTCCAGTAAAAATGGGAAAATATATTTATATAACTTTTAAATATTATAAAACAATATTGCGAGGATTTTAACTTTATAGGTTACCACAATGCATCAAACCAACAAACTTAATATTCGGAGTCAACAATGCATCAAACCAACCAACTTAATATTTGGAGTCAATATTTTAAAAACAAGCCAGTCAAGGCATTCGGAACATCTTAACAGTTATTTTGAAATCCAACTTAATTTTCGCACGTGAATAGGTTCACATCTGTAACCGTAATCAAATATTGCCTATTGTATAACATTCTCAATCTCACATTGGAAAATACAAGTGTAATTAAAACTGTAAAAATTAAAAAAAAAAAAAAATTTAATAGTTCTTTGTGTCTTTGATTTTGAATGTCTGGTCGCAATTTTTCATTACGAAAATTTGTAAGAAAAATTGAAGATGTAATGGATACTACCCCCCCTTTAAAGCCCAAACGTGTTTCAAGGATGCGTCACACACGCTCTAGGCTCTCGGAGCGGCCTCATGAAGGCGGGGCGGCGAGGCTACCGGCGGACGTGCGCAGGGGACCGAGCCCAAGGACATCCATGGTCATCACCAAACAACTGAACGAGGGAAGCTGTTGTTTTCAATGCGGAGCGGGTGGGGGGTGTAATCTGTATTCGCCCCGCCGTCGACGTTACGCGGCCGGAATGCTTCCGCTACACACGAGGCGGGCGGCACGTGCGTAGAACGAACAGACTCCTGACCCGGAGAAGCCATCATACACACTGATTCAACAAGTAAAAGAGGGGCCGCGGTGGTGTAGTGGTTAGACTACTCGCCTCCCACCAAGGTGAACCGGGTACAATCACTCCGAATTTTCGCAAGTGGGAATCGTGCCGGACGACGCCGCTGGTCGGCGGGTTTTCTCGGGGAACTTCTGTTTCTCCCACCCACGTATTAGTTGTGTTGAGTGATTTGGACGGCTTTTAACAACGAGGTCTTGAGAGCCGATGAGCATGGAGTGAGGTGAGTACGGAGCGGCGCCGGAATGCAAGGCGGGGGAAACGGGAGATCCCCGAGAAAACCCGCCGATTTGCGGCATTACCCGGCACGATTCCCACGCGCGAAAATCCGAGAGCGACCCCGCCGGTAATCGAACCAAATCAGCCTAGGTGGGGGGCGGGAATTCTAACCACTACACCACCGCGGCCCCTCGAATCGTTCGACTCACGAGGAACGGTTCCTCCACCGTGCTGACGTCCGTCCTCTCCTATCGCGTCTCCGCGAGTCCTCACCCCGGCCACAAAGCAAAGACGTGTATAGACGTGAATACAGCGGTGAAACAGCCGTTTGTACCGCGAACCCCAGCTGCACACGCCAGCAAAATGGCGTCACTGGCCAGCGATATGTCAGAACGCCGTTCGCCAATCAGCGCCTGGCCACCTGCTCGCCCGCCGGCAGCCCAGACAATAGAGAACATTTCGCTGCACGCAGAAGCCAGTCAGGCACAAGACCCGTCCGAGAGCACCACGCAGCCAATCAGAGAACGGGTACACCCTGCGGCATAGGCAGACATTTATTTTGTACGCGATTTTCTTTACTGATAAAACATTTGAAGAACAACAGTAAATGTGGACACCTGTAGGACTGTTTTTTTATTTTACTTTGCTTATTTCCTACTGCTTAATAACCCCTAATTTATCATTTCACTGATAATTAACTGCATTAATTTCTTTATTTTTATGTGTCCATATTTCGGGGGAGGTTTGAACCCAGAGGGGAGGGGGTACCATCTTCCTTCTTGTCTACTATGTGGCCTCGGTTTTCCATCAGCTCACACCAGCCAGCAAAACAAAGGCAGCGGAGCCAATCGCGTGCGACTTTTGATTCAAGCGAACCTGTCTGTCTTCCCGATTCCGCACGAACAGTTTATTTCAATTTCATGAGACTTAACATTGTTTTACTTTGACATAAACTATATTAATGCATGAAATTAAACACACCTAACATATAGATTTGTGAAGTTAAATTTTTAATCACATCAGTATGAGGGGCCCTTTGTAAAGTCCATCGGAGGCATAGCTAGCTCGTTCCTTGAACCTTGAGTTGAAAAACTTTTTTTCTGCTGGTAGCCGTGAGAAAAGGGTTTGCCTTCCCTGTCTGCTTATTCGGCGTGCAGACATCTGTTATCCCGGGTTCATTCCTTTTGGCTTATCCCTACATCTGATCACTTAAATTATCCTACTTATCATATTCTATTATTCATGCGAAACACACAAATTCGAATGACATTCCTGCGACCATTAAAAATCCTACTACAATATAAATTATGTTTCCATTAATATATTATAGCGATTGCTGTGTCCATCTCACAAACTACGTGTTAAATATGGTAAATTTGGTAACTTAAAAACACTAAAAATTATACGCATGAGCATTTTTAATAATAAATGAAAATATTATAAGGACGATGTCAATAATGTAAATAAATATTGATGTAGCAAAGCAAGCTTATGATAGTGCTATTCAGTATAAAAATGCACTGGAACACTCATTTAATAAATTTAAAAAATTATCCAACACTAAAATATTGGAAAGAAAGAAGAACCATTTGCAAGGTGTCAATAAAGTACAACGGTATCTACTGGCAACAGTGAAGGCAAAGTAGGATTAATTATTTACAGTTTTATTCTATCCTACTGTATTTGCAGACGAAAATCCCATCGGAGTACTTATAGACCTCATAACGATCATAAAATCTATCATAATTATTTAGTGAAAAATTAGTTAATAAATTAATATTTTTAATAAAACAGCTTGAAACAAAAATTAGTATTATATGAAAACTTGTAGAACATTTCAGTTAGGGTTGCCAAACAGGTGTTAAAACAAGCCGCCTATTAATGCATCTCGTAAAAAAATTAAGCACTAGCATTTACACTTAACGTGAGGTATCGCCTATAAAATATCAATATTACGTGTAAAAATTTTGCCGTCCACAAAATCCAACAAAAAACGTTCTCTAATCCTAATAAGTCATATGCGATATCACTTTTTTTTCTTCTTCCAGAATGTTGTATAAGAAAACGCATCTGAATATACTTGCGCCTGAAAGCGATAAAAATGTATTTAAGAATTTACGAACGCCCTGCAGCGGATGCTGGATAGCAATTTCCCTTCGACAGTTCCGGCAAGACGACTAACGACCCCACGTTCAAGCTCGCGTAAAATGTTCGGCAGTTGGAGGGGAACACGGGCGTGGGGTATAGAACAAACAAACAAACAAACAAACAAACAAAAAAAAAAAAAAAAAAAAAANAAAAAAAAAAAAAAAAGCGGCGCGGCGGTTGATAAGTACCGCGAAGCAGGCGGCGGGTTTATGCCCTGCCTCCCTGCCCCCGTTTTGAAAAGCGTGCTTCGTGATTTATAGCGCAGCGCGTCCTCGATGCAGCTGGCGCCGACCCTTATCCGCGCGACTCTGTGGGGTCGCCCAGGGCGCGACAGGAAGTACATGGAGTGGTGCGGGGCGAGACGCGTTTCGGAAGACGTCGGGTAAGGCGCGCCCTCGCTGCTCGGCCCTCCCCGCGAAAATGAAGACGTGCGAGGCGGGCAACGCGAGCCACTGAGACGGCGCGGCGCAGCGGCGGCACAATTCCGAGTCGATTTGTCCGCATTCACGGTAAACACTTTTGAAAAGTCCTGCTACATTTCTACTTTCAGCCCATTGGCTACGTATCTTTCCGCGTACCTATAAAAATAAACACCACCATGTGACTTTCAGCTGGCTCATATGTCCACTACATACGCATTAGATAAAACAACAAAAAATAATAAATATTGTAATTAGCACTATAAACACATAAACGTTAATTTCAGCAAATAATATTGGTTTGCGAATACTGACTGATGTTCACGATTCTTTTTTTCTGTGTAGACGTAAATTAACTAAGGTCAACACTTCCGAGGACATAAGAAAATATGTTTTGTTTACATCACTAAAAGAAAGCAGAAGATTTAAACATTCTTTTTTCCAGTTATAAAAACAACGCCAAGACATTTAGAGCGTTCACCTTTAAAAAGTGTTATAGGTGAAACGTTCGCACGTTAAAGAAATGCAAACTTTCAGATAATGCTCTGTTTTTACTCCTTCATACAAAAAACAACGTGCTTTAAATTATCGTTAAATACCTAATAATTATGTTTAAGAACATTTACGAGTAGAATTATATTGTATAAATACCTCGCAAATCGATATTTTTAAGACAAGAAAACGCACAAGCAAATGACGGGCGTTGCTATTACATTACGAGTACCGACCGTAACGAAAACAATTGTCATAAAACCCAATGGCTGAAAAGAATTTATAAATTTTTACAGCATACTTCCATAGTAATATCAAAATTTGTAACCCGAAGCATGTTTCGTGAAAACTCGGCCAGCCGCGCAGGTTTTAAAGCACATAGCACTAACTCTGGCTAAGGGTTACAGCTTTGCTTAAGAAAAAAATCACTTTCATTTATAAAATTTAAATGCCTTCACTGATACGGATGTAACTTCACCACTATATTTAAAAACACAACAGCAAGTCGATGACACAACATTTCATGAAATTATTAACGATAATCGTAGAAATCAGTACTTACTGCTTGATATATCGGCTCTTACAAATTAAACCGTTTGGGCAGACGTTATAATACTGTTTTAACCTATTCCTAACACCCAAGGAATGTTTCACTCGCAGTATAAAACATTTTCATGCCGTCCTTGTTTCACAGCGAGTGACATCTTGCCGAGGGTTTAACTCTACGATCGTAAGTTGGGTATCGCCTAAACAGCAAATAACACGCATACATTTATTTAAGCAGTTATAATTGCAACACGTTTCGCAAGTATAACAAAATACACTCATCCGAAGTTTCTTCAAGTTTATTCCAGGTTTAAAATTTATACAGCTTTCAATTGCATAAAGCACCATTTTTTCCAGGTAGACGTGTGAAATTTTAAGAATTTCTGGGACAAAAAAAGTACGTGGAAATACAACATAAATCAATAACAACAATGGTAATGTGTTAGAATCACGCCACATTTTATTTTTATTCGCATACAGCAAAAAGAAACTGAATTGCAGGTGATAACAATTTTTACCATTGACTAGTAAGACGTTAAAACGTTGAACTAATTCTCGTAGTTCGCTGCCAACTTCACTACGAGTATCGCGGTCTTTGCTTACTTTAAAATATACGCAGTAACGGGCAGTGAGTTTTTTTCATAGGTTGATTTAAAAAGTGCTCGCTTTATTGCGAACCACCTATACGCATTTAAGCTGAATTCTTTACAAATGTCAATGTTTAAACTTTTCGCAGGTCATATGCTTCCAACAGTTATTTATTAATCATTTTAATTTTCCATGTGACAAAACAGAATCTATTAAACCTCCATATTTAAGCAGGGTCGCGGTGGTGTAGTGGTTAGACTACTCGCCTCCCACCTAGGCGAACCGGGCTCGATTCACGGCCGGGGTAGCTCCCGGATTTTCGCATGTGGGAATCGTGCCGGACGATGCCGTTGGTCGGCGGGTTTTGTTGGGGATCTCCTGTTTCCCCCGCCCTATAATTCCGGCGCTACATACTCATCTCACTTCATTCATCCTCATCGGCTCTCAAGACCTCGATGTTAAGAGCCGCCCAAATCTCTTCACTTACTCACCAAACCTCCAAACTTTAAAACGTACACGCTATTATATATAAAATATTTATTATTATAATTTGTATTAAATTAAATATAAGATTTAAAAAAATATTTTAACGTAAGTACGCTATAACTTCCTTGAATATTATTATTCATCTGCCAGGATAGAAATGTGTAAACATTGCTACAACAAAATGGCTTCTCTTAAAAGCCTCATAATTTTTTATTTATTTCATATACCTAAAACGTGTAAAAATAGAGTATGCGACAGTATGAGTAATTGGGGTTAACTGGCCCTCAAAATTTCTTCCCTCGCAGTTCTGCATAATGAATGTAATCACCTGAAAATTATTTAATTTAAATATTTGTAACCTTGGCGCATGATGTAGCCTGCATAATCTCACGCAGAAACATACATCGCACAATAGGAGAGATTAGAAGGGGGGGGGGGAGATAATGTTTAAATTAACATGTGTACTGTCACAGAAAGTTTTCAGACTTGCCTGAAAAAAACAGGATGTCAACCGAAATTCCGTTTTCGAATTCCCTCACTTTTTCCTGTTTTTCTGGCAGAATCTTACCATTTTTCCTGAACTATTTTCAGAAATACTGAATGAAACTTTCCAATACCAAACATTTTTCATCGCTGACAGAACAAATACGCTGTAATTTAAGTTGAATTAAATTACACTGCAACAGACCAAGCAAGCAGGGCCAACATTTTATTCAGCCCATCGATATTTCTTACGATACACGCTATTAAGTGTCCATTACAGACACACAAACACTGTATTTGGAATAAATGGGCACTATGTCACTCGGCAAAGATGTATTATTGCCAGTTCACAAACTTAAAATTGAAATCTTTAAACGCATATGCTTGTAATTGCATTATCCTCTCTTCACACAACTAACAGTTTTTGTATAGAGTGGAAATTATTAACATTTTCCTTGACCCTGGTGAAAATTCTCTGACTTTTCCCTGTCACATGAAATTCCCTGACTTTCTCCTGTTTTCGCTGGAAGAAGAAAATGTAGCGCTAAACTAGATAAGGGTTTTTACCAACTTTGCGAGCAGATATTCTGACAGCGATGCATTTCTGTCAAGTTATGGTGGAGTCACAATTGCCCGAAGAACTCATAACGACAACCCCGACCCGACGAGAACTTTATAACGGCCAATAGGAAGCTGGGTCAACCCCACAAAATCTCAGTCCCGGCAGCACGTTTGAAGTAGATTCGATTTACACGTCACGGTATGCAAAGAATGCGATTACATTACAAAACAATACTACGTGCGTATTCTCCTGCTGTTGTACAGTATGTAATAAACAAACTAACTTGGCGCCAAAATAAGATTTCTGCTGGTTTTCAAAATTCAATGGTTTAGCAAACATCCAAATTTTGTCAAGAGCAAGTATGCATTCACGTTTATGACGCAAATACTGGATGTAATTTGAGTGACTTGCCCATGGTATTGCGAACACCGAATAAACATCACATGACATTGTCATCTCACTCTTCCTACATTTCACTAACGCGTGAGATATTACGCTAGACGAATGTGTCGAAGCAAAAAAGTGTACCTGGTGCGTACACGTGATATTATTTTGAGAGGGGATGAACCTCGATTTCTTAAGCGAGCACCTTGCACAACAACAAAAACACTCTTCCCAATGTAAATTTTTTTTTAAATTTCAAGTGCTCACTCATGGAAAACTTGTTGCAATTATTTATTTCAATTTCCAGTACATCATTTTGAGTTAATTCTCGAAAATTTGTTTATATTTATTTATATTTAGACTTTTTTGGAGGGTCTGCAGCCCCTTCAGCTTCCCCCCCCCCCTTCCATACTCCACTGTGTACAACAGTATTAGCTAGAGTCACGTAGATGTGGACTCACAATAGTCCGTCGCATACTTCTGTCATTTTCGTCCGTCAGTTGAAAGCGATTCATAACAATCCGACGTCCGTCAATCCTTCTGTATGACAAAATTTCAGTGTGAAAACTTAACAACACGATCTTTCTTTAGTTGGAAATATATTCTGGTTGGTGATACATTTTCAAGATAATATAATTTTGGGTTCATAGTTTTTTACGTAATATGAATTTATAACATTTTTTATTTTATTTCTAATTTTGGAATTTGCCACAAAAGATACATAACCACAGATTCACAGCCTTGCATTTTATTTCAAAGAGCGTATTCACGTCTAAGGAATGTCGTCAGAAGAAGTGAGTGGCTCTTCCGTCCGTCCGACGAAAGTTAAAGTTTGGTAAATATTTGAGGGATGTACGAATAGTTGCCCTGCGATTGGCTAAATATCATCACATGACCGACGGACGGACGACTGACGGATGCGACGGACTTATATGAGTCCAGCCTAGCTCTGAAAAGTACGATACTACTAAAATGCCAGCAAAATCACGACGAAACAGCACGATATTTTTTCACGAAGTTCAGAATTTTTCGGCACAATCTATAAAGCGCTTATAGAATAAACCAGTGGAGAGAAGGGTTATTGAACAAAATGATGCTGACAGTGTGCAAATATTACGTTGAAGCACAAAGTAAAATATTTAATTTTATAAGTTTAATCCAGCTATGTTTATTCTACTCAGGTTGGGAAGCTCAATGTTTTTAATTTGGCAACTAAAAATGTTCGCCGCTAGGTAAACGCTAGTGTCGCATGTGTACCGGATTTTCTCTATTCTGTGTTAAAAAAAAATTAATATTGTAATAATCATAAATAAAATATAAAATAATTACATAACGTTGTTTGTAAAGATCTTTTCCTTTTATTATTCACGTGGCTTACAATTTTATTAAAAGTGACTTATTTGGAACACTGCCAAAATCTCCTTTTTTTTCTAACCTGAGTAGAATTAACCTTAATCCGGCTAGGTGACAAATAATTCGGCCGTTATAAGAAGCAAATTTTCCTTTCCACTAAAGCGGAAGTTAGGTGACCTACTCCGTTTTACAATGTTGTACACCCAGGTTCCAAAACTGCTTGTCGTGCGATAATTTTCGTCGTGCTGACGTCGAAAGCGTTCGGTTTTAGTTGTCGTGTGCGGCGTCCTAAAGTACTCCTGCTCCTAGGGACGACTGTGCGATATCCGTTCATCGATGTCATCTCGATACACGACAAGCATATCGATAAAAAAAATTGTGATATATCGGAAATACGGCAGGTGAATACCATAATGTAGAAATAACAGGTCGTCTTTCCTCGGTAGTATAGTGGTGAGTATCCCCGCTTGTCACGCGGGAGACCGGGATTCGATTCCCCGCCGGGGAGGTGCTTCTTTAATCTACTGCACAGTGCCTCTAAATTCAACCGCAATATTATTCATCCAAGTCCAGTAGCTTACTTGGATTTCATTTGCTGTTTAACACACCAGTAGTGGTAATTTTGTTTTCTTACTCAATCACGTTCATTAGGAGTATCTGTTAAAATTGGTAGATAACAATTATCGAGTTAATTAAAAAACATATTTTAGTTTCTTAAGTAATAGAATTTAATTTGAAAAGTAAAAAAAAAAACGTTGCATCGGCCGGGAATCGAACCCGGGCCGCCCGCGTGGCAGGCGAGCATTCTACCACTGAACCACCGATGCTACATTGTTTTAGAACGTAAGCTACATTAATCTCGTACGTGAAACGGTAAATTAATAATAATTATTATTATTAAAATGATTATTAAAGAATCACGTTAAATTTAGCAACGAATCCAGATAAGAATTGCTACAGAATACATTAAAGCCATTCAACCTACAGAAAATATATTTTTCATTCAGTGATCGTAACTCAGGACTGGGTCCAAATTCAGCACCAGGTGCCCTCGTCCAATTGCCCTTGTTCCCTTCGTGTGTAATGACCCTTGCTCCCTTCCCGACAAAGTTTTGGTTTGTGAATTCGGACGGTCTTGTTCGTTTTCATCTGGATTTACATTCTGTCGAATTTTATTCTATGCAAGTTTCGTGTCTCTTTGTGACAGCAGCAAGTGATCTCCGCGACCGTGCAACGTTGTAAACCACGACAAATGAAATACTGTACTCCAAACAGTAGAACATCGAAAAACAATCAAAGTTTCGAGGCAGCCCATGGAATTGAGTAGCGATTGAAGATTCTAGATGGAAAAAGGGGGGGGGGGGATAAATGGAGCAATTTTTTGACTTGAAATGCTTTATCCACAGACAAAATTGACTGTCACTTCTTAACACTAAAGATCCAAAAAAACTGGTACAGCTGCCTAATATCGTGTAGGGCTACCCGAGCACGCAGAAATGCCGCAAGACGACGTGGCATGGGCTCGACTAATGTCTGAAGATATGCAGGAGACAATTCACACAATGAATCCTGCAGGGCACTCCACAAATCATCCAATCTGCGCCAATATGAGAAAGGGTTGCACGTCTGTCACGTTTAATGATTCTCGTCAGTCGTCGTTTGTCCCGTTCTTTCACGATCTTTTTCCGGCCGCAGCGATGTCGAAGAAGTGATGTTTTACCGGATTCCCGATATTCACGGTACACTCGTGAAATGGTCGTACGCGAACATCCAAATGTTATCGCTCCCTCGGAGATGCTATGTCCCATCTCTCGTGCGCGGACCATAACACCACGTTCAAACTCACTTAAATCTTGATAACCTGCCATTGTAGCAGCAGTAACCGATCTAGCTGCCGACCGCATCGCGTTACTCTGATTGGTTCCATACCTCTGTCATTTGCATTCGAACGCCTATACCAGTTTTTTTGGCTCGTCGGTGTATGACAATGCAAAACCGACGCATTAAATAATGCGTATAATTTTAAAACACAATTATTCAGAGCATTACACAATGTAAGGAGTTCGTTAAAAACATGAAATTCACTGTATCATGTCGGTTCTGTACGGAACGGAACGGTATAATGCACCGACTGATTAGCACATTTCGGCCAGTCCCGACTACATTAGCTAACTGCGCGCAGGATATCGGAGCACCGTCACAATGCTACGAAAGACACTGGACGGGGAGAGATGAATGTTAGGTGCTAGTCACAGTAGCGGGTCTATGCGCGATCTTAAAACATGTACAGTAGAACTCGGATCAATTGGGACCGGAACCGAACCGGGACAACGAAAATCCGGGTTAACCGGAGAATGTGGGGAAAATCACAACATACGTACAGAATTTTTTTTGTATTAAACAAAATACGTTTGAAACATACGAGTTATTTACATATTGCAAACGCGTCATCACACGTAACAGGTACAAGTACAGTAAAGTCTACTTCCTCGAATAATATATCCCCCCCCCCCCAATCAAAATTGGTCCCAGTTCGCGATTATCCACAATAGCTCGTCCGCAGACGCATGTCCTAACATGTGCATCTACAATGACGACGTCTGAAGCTAAGTTTTGGAATACTGGCACCAGAGTGCACTAAATTCGGCGCCTCTACCAGCTAAGCTAAGTGCACTCAAATCGACGCGCCAATTAATTGTATGAGATTACTCGTAAATATTGATATTTGTAGCTTATTTTATTTTATTTTTCTAATTTGAGTTATGCGAGGGAGTATTTTTTATTTTACTTTAACTCATCTTTATTTGGATTCTTTTTTGCTTGGGTCGGTACATTTCTTTTGTTTTTATTCATTAAACTTTCGTTTTCGCGGCCGAGCAATTAATTTTATATATATATATATATATATATATATATATACACACACACACTTGTACGAATAGCGTTTTTATATGTTCAGTCTTCAATATCAATACACCTTAGTTTACTGTTACCGTTTGCGCGCGATAAAATGTAGACAAAACAAACAACTTGGTACACATCCCCGTGCGTCCGCGGACGAAGTTGAAGTTCGCGAATGATCTTGGGGCACTGATGCGCGAACTGTGACGTGACTCACGTGCACCAATCAGCTATTGTGGACAACTTAACGAGGTTCATATGTACCTTCAAGTTTACCAGTTGTTAACTTCTTATCACTGCCCTTGATTAAAAGGGCAAGCTCCACAATTCCGTTCGCTAGTGTTGGGAAAGAAGACAAGAGCATCAGGTTCCTCATGTTCTCAACAGATAGCAGCGCTGGTCGGAGTATGCTCTGTTGCATGTGGAAGGAGGAAGCATGGTGCGTGGGTGACTCAAGAAGTCCAGCTGAGTGGCGGTGCGAGGAGACAAGACAAAGGTCGTTTCCCCCAGCAGGGTGCCAAGACTGGATTCGCTTTGCACCACTGTCGGCTAACGGTCGAGAAAGTAAAGATTGCCCAAACGCGGGGGTGAATGTNTTGTCTGCCATTACAAGATTTTTCATCCCAGACCTTCTGAATGTCATATAGCCTGCTATGGCATGATGTGTGGCTGTTTTACGTAGCAGTGGAATGTATCAAGAGTTCTGGGGAGTGGGACATTATAGTAATGAATACTGAACAGTGGCGAGTTGAAAGTAATGAAAATGAATGTAAGCATAAGTAATTTAAAACACGAAAAGTCATTTCTATGATTGTATATTTGTTATGACTTCTCTTTCACCTATTATTTATATAATCACACATGGAAGTAGTACGTGTTTGAAAAACATTTCCATAAAATTTGTTACGTGAAAGTAAGCATCTAATTACATGCAAACATATTTATACATTTGCAGGTGCATTTATGTACAAAATTACATTTCAGTCCACGTGTATTTACAAAAGTATCTCTGTCTTTTGAAACAAGACATGCGATTTGGCGATTTAGTTACAACTAAATGAAATACGGTTTATTTCAAAACGAGTGAATATTTTTCCTTATTTCTCTCGTCTTATACTGTATTATCAGATGTGTATTTTAAGCAGCAAAGACAATTTACGTTTATTTTACTTTACTGCATACGCAACGGGCAGGATTTAGACACATTGTCGTCCTAGGCAGAATTATTGATTCCCCCTCCCCCCTGGAAAAATATATTTTCCATAATAAGAAAATGTGCAAAAATTTATAATGAAATAACTGCAACATTACAAGAAAATACAGAACCATTGTAATAAATGCATGTATGGCATCTTAATTTACACATCACATTTTCTCCTGTGCAATTAATACGGCTCCTGTGCCTTTTTGTATATTTCTATTAAGATTCAACATATATATATATATTTAATATGCTCCCCTTTGTAGAGTTGAATGTCCGCAATTTATTTTTGCAACCCATCCCCCCCCC
>NQII01000911.1:77262-152077 GCA_002778355.1 Clitarchus hookeri | reverse complement strand
AGTAAGGCCGTCAGCTGGCAGACGAGGTCGCCGGCATAACGGCTCGAAGGACCCGGTTACACAACGACACGGCCGGGAACCAGATTTCTGAAGCGCCGGCGCTTGTCCCCGTCGTAGATTAGCGTCTTAAAAAAAAAAATCTCTCTCCAAGCCTTATTTCCCCATACGCAAACACCTGCGCCGAGGGAAACTACAAATAACTTCGCACTCCACCGGACCCATATACTAATAATAAATGGAAGAGACAAAGGAAAATTTTCAATTTTCCAAACTGAAAATTTTTTTGTAACAATTTTATAAGGAACTCTTTGAAAACTTGTTGCCTGGATTATTTCCCTGGCAGAACAAGCATATTAGCAAAAATTTTACGAAAAGTTAACGTGAAATGAGTGAACTAATGTTGAATCATAACAAGCAAGTACTGCAGTCGTGGACATATCGTAAGCATATTCTGTTATGGAGTTATGAGAAAAATTTTGACAACTGGTTTGCAAATAATTGTAAAGCGCATAAAAAAAATGTTTACTCTGCAGGCAATAATTCCTCTTTGCATGCAAAATACGAAATTGCGTAATTTCCTTTAGCTGAATTACAAACCAAAAATAAGTAAATTTTTATTTACCTCGTAATAAGTTTTAACCCAATTAATTAGCGGCCTCTACTTAAAAACACAGTGATAAAATATTGGTCCAAAACGATATTTTATGTCTTACAACATTACACATTTAAGTTTTCACTGCAAGGAATGGACTTTAATATACTTTCTTTTTTTGCGATGCTCTGTTTTCATCACGTGACGTGGCAATGACTTAATCTGTAAATAAACACTGTGATACACGTGAGCCATTGATGGCAATAACCTTTGTAACACCAATCAAGAAATTCTGAATTTCCATTCTATGCTATTCTGTGATTTTGTACCGATTCATTTCAAATAACTTGCATTTCGTACTACTTTACAGCATCGCAGTCTGCTGTACTAAGATGTAGCAGAACGTGGCAAACCCGTTATATCAATAAATCATAATGAAAGTTTCATTTCGGCGTCAAAAAGTGTGGTTGTGAAGGCTCTTCAATGCGGCGGTAAAAAAAAAACGTTAATCGACGAATGCCATTGTTACTCAATTCGTTTCCAAATTTATTGTGTAAACAAACACACTTACTTCCCCACGATGGTTTATGAAAGCGATGAAACTCAGAAAAGATATCATCGGATATTTGCTCTGAATTTTCTTTACATTTCATCCAGCAAGAATTTGTTTCGGCCCGAAGTGTTTTAACCTACTCGGGAAAAACAGCATGCTCTGTGCGTATGAAGTCACAGTGCAATCGAAAAATAAGATTTGGCACTTAAAACCTGACAATGTTAATGAATATTTAGAGGTTGGTTTTCAAAATTCGTTTCTGCATACTACGTAATAATGAACGACGGTACCACGCCCATGAAAGGAATTATGTCACACAGTTTTTTTTACTAGGAAGCTATTAATTTTTACCGGAAGACACTGATTTTTCATGTACCGTTTATGATTCCGTCAAATACATAGCTACCTATGGGGCACAAAAAAGTTAACGTAAAATATTTTTAACATTACTTTTTCACAAAATGTGTAAAACACTGTTGTTTAGTTCTTTAAGTATGATGTGAAATGTAATTCTATGTAACGGTGTAACGTTAAAGCTCCTAGCTACAGCATGAATTTTGCTTTGTTTTTTTATTGTAACGTACGCTCCGGGTTAACGGCCGACTAAACAAAACATTCCAACGCCTTTTAATCACTTCGTCGGTGAAACACAAAGGCAGAAACAATGGATAACCAAAGTGTAGGGTAATTATTTCGTTAATTTAAAATGCTAATTTGTATGTACGAACTGACAATGCAATACGCTACACAACAAAAAAGTATGACGAGAAAACAAAGCACATAACCTCACTTATTTATAGAATCCACCGTAATGGTCTGCAAAACCGACTATATCACACACGTAAATACTTCAACATAATATAATAGAATTCTCGCTTAAATTAACGGACATATTACGATTTGTGAAACTAAATCGCTACCTTAGCAGTCGCGTAAAGGTGGACTCAGAACCATCCGTCAGTCGGTCACGTGATCTTCGACCAATCGCAGGGCAACTTTTTTTCTATCCGTCAATCCGCCAAATATACCTCAAACTTTAAATTTCGACGGACCGACGGATGGGCCACCGCCTTCTGACGACACTCCGTAGACGCGAATACGCACTTTGAAATAAAATGCAAGGCGGTAGATATGTGTTCATTTATATTGGTGGTAAGTTCAGGAATTTCAAACGTAAACAATAATTCAGTATAAATTTTTATCACGTAAAAAGATTATTTCGCCAAAATGTTTCTCTCTTGAAAATGTATCTCCAACCAAAATATACATTCTACGACGGAAAGATCGCGATGTTAAGTTGTCACGCTGAAATTTTGCCGGACAGAAGGATGGACGGGCGACGGATTGTTGAGTCGCTAACTAACGGACGAAAAAAAACAGACGAACGGGCAACTGACGGGTGCGACGGATGGTTGTGAGAGCAGCTTAAGAATAAATACAAGTTTCGCCTACAAGGCCTACATACAACACACAAAAACATGACCACGTGAAGGGCAGTGTATTTACGCTTCATTCCACAAGTTCACCTGTTGATCACTGAGTTTAAGTTACTCGGTGTTTGCAAGGTCATGTCACGTTCTCTCTCGATACACGTAATTAAAACAATGAAAAACTTCATGAGAAACAGTTACTTCTAAGAACAAATACGAACGACCACGCCGCCTGCTCACGGATGACAATCACGGGTTGTATACACTCCGGTACGTACAGCGCTCCACACAAGTGGCGGGCACATTCCATAAGTAAACAACGGTGGCGGTCGCGTTGAGATTAAGGGGAGGTTATTTCTCCGTCACCAGAGGGTAGAAAGCGAGTCTAGGGCACTCACCTTGTCGATCTGCTGAAGCGCTAGCGCGGCGTCGGCCCAGCTGGTGCGCACGTAGAGATCAGTGTGGTGACGGTTCTTGGACGCGCTCGTACCCGGCGTAGCCACCATGTTGTCGTCGCTGGCGAACTGGCTGAAGCAGCCGCTTAGCTCGCAGTATCCACATTTAGACGGGTGTTGAGAGACCCGCGAGGCAAGTACATTCGGCGGGGGCAGGCCCGGGCCCCCTGCTATCACCTGGCTACGCGGCTCGAACGGACGAAACACCACCACCCAGACCCGACAGCCAGACCAACGAAACACGACTGCTGGCTGGCGTGCCCATCGCTCGCCATAACTGCCTCGGCGGCACTGAGGGCCCGAGTGCGCCCGAGCGCCGGCGGACTCGCACGAAGTACTCCTGGCCGCCCGGAGCCGACTTGCGATTGGCTGGCTGCCCCGGCGCGCGGAGATTTTAGGTTGCGGCCCCCCTGCCACCCATCCCACCGGTATTCTACGTCTTTTTTTCCGCCCCGCAGGCCTCAGGACCACCCAAGATGTTCCGAGGAGAAATCTGGCCCCCAGAGCATCATTAGTAGCGTACTCTCGTCATATGTCACCTTAGGACTCATGCCACCCATTCATCGCCCCCCCCCCTTTTTTTTTCTCTCTTTCTTGCCCGAGCTACAACAAAAGTCATAAATTGTTCATTGTTATCTGATGGAGGGATAATTTAAATGCCCTCATTTAGTTGATCTATTATCTATTTTACTCGAAAAAGTGAAATTTACGACATGATACAGTAACATTTTGTTCGAGGTAATTCAAGGACACGCATCAGTAAACAACCTGCACTTACTACACTGACCACTTCTATCATCCTGCTTTGAAATTATATAAATTCGTATAAAATTTTGCTATGAAATTTAGTTCTGAAGTAAAAACTAAAGTTTTCACTATGAAATATAAGCTATTTAAATATATATTTTGACATAAATGTGGGAGAATTATCACTATAAATGTATAAACTATTCCTTTCGAAATATTGTACAGGGGCAGTGCAAAAATCCGAAAATCTTTTGCACCAACGTACTTTCTTAAGGGTAGTAGGTTTGTTCCTTTCATGACTGGATACATTTTTTGACGCGGCTGAACTGTACAGAGGATCATAAACTTACAGTATGTGAGTACCAGCATTCGTATTGGTCCAGTGAAGTGGGCAAACAGCTTCGTACAACACACACATACATACACACACACACACATGCGCGCGCGACACCAAAGTACGAAAGAAAAACGTCAGAAATGTACACAGTACGATGGGAGATAGCAATCAGTCAACCTTTCCCGATAAATCATTGTTTGTACATGCCTAGACATCGCCGTTTTATTGTTTCTTCTGCAGTCCCCCCGATATTTTCCAGTACTTCCCTAATGCTGGTCATAAATCCATCTTGAAGGTATATTTATTAGTTCATTAACCAGCAAAACACGTTTAAATGTTTTAAAATGGCAGATAATCTATGTTAAAAAAAATTAAATCAACATTTCTGACTGGCTGTCGAACTGACACTTTTGTGTATTCACATATTACAACCTAACTAGCTAATTTGTTTTCTATTTCGAAAAGAGCACTAGTGAAATGAATAATTCCTAATAAGCCATGAGTTTTGCTGAAAACTTTCACGGGGACACTATTTTGTTTATAGGCTACTCACGGTAAAGTGAGCACTTCTAAAAGCCCTCTCATTTGGAATAATAGTTAATAAATATTTTTTATTTTAGCCTTAGACACTAACTTCCGAGTGCGGTGGAATATACACAATGTGTACTTACAAGGCAAAATTTATTTAACAAGGTGATTAGAGGATTAACAATGGCTGAAATAAAAAAAGTATCTAGGGCGTCAAAAGTGCTCACTTTATCGTGAACAATCGATAAACAAAATAATATCCCAGTGAAAGTTTTTAGCAAAACGCATGGCTTATTAAGAATTATTCATTTAACTTGTGCTCTTTTCGTAATAGAAAACAAATTCGTTAGTTGTCGCGCGGAAAAAAATAATTTACGTTCATAATTAGGGACTTGTCAGTGTCGAGTTAGAACTAAGAGAGACATAAACAGTGGCTTGCACCAAACAACCCCCTCGATTTTTAGATTTGACAACAGACTGTCAGCTCGGATTTTTATAAATTGCGATCTATCGAGAAAGAAGTCAACGTGTTATGTGAAACCTCACTGCATTTTACATATTACTGTCTGGCTGTCGCTTGTGTTGGAGCACTCCACATTCAGCTGCGCCAAACAAATATTTCCCTACTAATAAGTACTAAGCATGTACATTCGTTTAAAATTTATGATAGGGTGACTTTTTTTATCAGCACAATGGTAACTGAGTGTACGCGAATCACAGAAAGGCGAGTATGGCTACAGCAGCTAGTAACAAAAGATAACTACCTACAACTATGGTTTATTATTCTCAGTTGGGAAATTCAATGTTAGTAGTTTGGCAAATAAAAATGTTTGCCGTCAGATAGAGCTGGTTTTCATGTGTACCAGATATTCTTCCTTTTCTCTGCGATAACAAATGGGGAAATTGCTATGTTCATAAAATAAATATAATTGTGTAAAGTCTTCCGATTTGTATTTTGTTAGAACCCACACACAGTGGGGCAATAGCCTGAAAAGCTGGCCAAAAGTCCAAAAAAAAAGGTACTATATAGGGAATTTGTATTATACAGTTGGGTACAGTGACATTCCAAGTGTCTAATTCCCTAACTTGAAATGGCTGTCGGTTATATTTGACTAGCTGAGTCATTTCAAAGCCGACCCTCGAGCGAGTAAGGTCCAACGAGAACAAAAGCTGTAAAATAACGGTCAGTTCGAAAGGTGTTTAAAGTGTTTCGTGTAATTCGATTTAAAATTCTCCAAATGGCTTCAGTTTATGATGGTGAGTACAATATTTATGTATATTGCAAACATTATACTAACAATATAATAATCAATAATTTGAAATATAATTTATAAGACATTTATACACTGTATAAATAAGTTTAAATAACGACAAAATACCCAGTTTTAACAGAAGACGATATCAATAATGGTTATATAAAAGAATATTATAAGAAAGATATAAACTATCCAATCTAAAAATAAATAATCTATAGTTTATATTCAATTCCATTCAAATGATTCAAAATTTACAGCATCAATAGGAGCAATTGGATTAGCAATATCTTTTAATCTTGCTTTTTATTTGCCATAATTTATATTTTTAAATAGTAGTTTGTAAAATAATGAATTACCATAAATATCAATTTAGTTTTGAATTATTTATAAAACAATTAATTATTCTCTAGCACTTAATTCTACTTTCTATTTCACTCAACTTATTTCTTACTAAATCGCCTATATATCTATCATAAACATGCATTTGTGTGATTTCATTTTTATTTGTTCAAATTCATTTGTAACTTTTTTATTTTGATTATCAAAATTTTTATTTTGTATATAATAATTTAACTTAGATTTTAAAGCAATCTCTTGTTGAAATTGATTATAATTTTCATTTTTTACAAAATCACAACTCAGATTTCAAAGCAACATTTGTTTTAAATCATTAAAGTTTTTATTTTAACATAATAACTTAATTCAGTTTTCAAAACATCATTTTGAAAATTATGCAATTATAAATTTTTAGTATACCTACTTAACTCAGTCTTTAAAGCAACATCATTTTTTAAAGCATCGAAATTTTCATTCTTAATATAATTGCTCAGCTCGGTTTTCAAAGCAACATCAATTTTAAATTGATTAAAACGTTCACTTTTAACATAATTAATCAAACTAGAATTATGACCTAAGATTTTAACTATGTTAGAATGAAATTGGCTTCATCTAGCTTTAATAGCACCAGGTGTAATAATATAATTTAAATTATCAATGTTTTTGTTAAATTTATAATTTTGAGTTTTATGATAATGTTTAAGTCATTGTCGACATCATCAAAATTTTTATTTGTAACATATTTATTAAGATTTATTTTTGGAATAATTTTGTTAATTCTACAATCTTTTTTAAAATATTTATCCCAACTGCTGATTAACGGTTTACTGAATAAATCTGTTATTTAATAATAAAAAAATTATATCAGAAAATAATATTGTTTTCAAGATAAACCTAGTATTATCAAACATAAATGACCACAGATAACCGAATCGAGATTTTGAATTGTATCATCATTATAATAGGTATGATTAGTTTCAAAATATTTAATTAATTCTATAGGAATATTTCCACCAAATGAATCGAAGAAATAAATGTCATTATTATTTTTAGAATAACAAAACCCAATAAGTACCATGATTTGCAGATACATCTAAATTTACAATTGCACATTTATTTGTATTGATATCATTTGGTAATTCACCGATAATGCAAACGTCTATATATATATATATATATATATATATTTTTTTTTTTTTTTTTTTTTTACATAATTTTTAAAATCAATATTTAACACTGGAACTATTTCAATTTCTTTTTAGGTATTTTTTTTCTTTGCTACTTCTTCACCAATTCTATTTTCCATAGCTAAGTTATGCATTTTTGTTCTTCTAATTATTGTTTATTTTTCTTGTTTGTTGAACAAAATTATAAATACTATCCGTTCCAGCTGATAATTCGCTTAATAAACCTAAAATTAGAATTAAAATTGTAGAAATCCACCAGTTTTAAAACCAGATTCTGATTTTTTTTTTTTAATTATTGGTAATGATAATGTTAATAAAATCATTTTCTTTCTTTTATTTTTTTTTTTTTTCTATTTGTTTCCTTGTTAAAAATTTATCTATTTCTAAATCTTTTAATTAATTGATTGGTATATCAAAAGTTGTATTTTTTAACTTCGTTTATAAAAATAAAATATATATATGTAGATATAAATTCTTTTACCTTCATAGTTGTGAGCTATTTTGGGTTCACCACTAAATGTAAAAAAAAAATTTTGGTAGAACTATTAGGGTTTTACCTAATTCTTTATACTCCAAATCCTGAAAAATCTAATATATCATTAGAAACAAAATATTTTTATTTACTTTCAGGCCTAGCAAATCGCGAGGGTCACTAAAATTCAATTAGTAATGAATCTTAATTCCTCAACCAAATTTTCTTTCAGTAAACATATTTACAGTAACAAATGTAGATACAATTTTTCCATTATGTAACATAATGTTTTAGCTTCTTTTTGTAAAATATTATTAGCTTCATGCCTCGATTCTGAATATTTTTTATCTCTATAAGAAATATCGTGATTCATTCAAGCTGTATCATGTTTATTAATTCCTTTATCGCCTCTTTCTAATTTTTATCTAATTTTGTAAAAGGACCCCAATAATTATAATCAACAAACACATTTCTGGTAAAATTAAATTATTTAATGCCCAATTTATTATTCCTTTTCCACGATGTTAAGAATTTAAAACGAATAAGGAATAAAACTTTAAACTCTTATTAAATTTGGATTTTCTATGCGATTATTAACAACAAAATAAGAATAATTATTATTTAAAATATTTATAATACTTACTTCTTCAATATGACAGTTTTTATTGCCAGCATTTTCTTCACCATTAATAACTAATAATCTATCAATTTATTTTGTTACATAATTCATTCATATAAATTCTTTAGGTAAATTATTATATTTTTTTATTCCTTCGCCGGATTTTGGCATTCTCGGTGAATATAATCTTTCGGGTGTGTTTGGTTGTAAGCGAGATGATGGTCTATTAATATATTTTTCTTAAATTTGTTTAATCATATTATTGCATTTCGAAATTTTATTCAAATTTAGTTCATGATTTTGATATAACAAATTAGTTGATAAAGCTATTTGTGTATAATTATCACAATCTTCTTTAGTATATTTATTTTCAATGTCCTTGCATTTATGTTTTGTTAACAAATTTGAAAGTCCTTTTGTTAATTCATATCCTATATTTTTAACAAATAATTTTTTATTATTATTATTGATATTTAATTATTTATCTCCTATATAAAAACGTTGACCATCTACTATCAACACATATTTTTATTAATTACATTAATATTTTGTGAAATATCTTTACCGAGATTAACTGTTAATGGTCCCATCCCAGATATAAATAACACAATTTGATCTTCATTAAATACATTTTTTAGGAATGAAGTTTCTTCTGGTGTTGGTGGATAGTTTGAATTTTTTACAGCAACAGGAACTAAATTTGCTATTAAACTTTTATTTTCTTCAGCTACTTCGACTTTTTTTAAGCAATATTTTATAATTCGTGAATTAGAGGCAATTTCTTTCTTTTTATTTTTCTCATACAGGTCTTCACGTGTTTTTTTATCACTTCAAAATTTTTCTATTAGTAGTTTTTACTAGATATTTGTTTTTCTGGATCTTTCATTTTTTTATTTATATATGAATTTTTTTACTATCTAAATGAATTTTATAATTATAGAAAGTTTTGAAAGCAAAAATTTCCTCCAACAGATCAATATAAGAAGAATTTAAATATTTAAATTAATAGGATCGAGTTTGACATTAATATTGATGATGGATTTTCTTTCCCAAGTTATGCACATGTTTATAAACAATTTAGATTATCAAAGAGAAATGGTGTTGACGCGTCCATGTATTCCATGTATTTTGGCCGTCAGAACACACGCGCTAGCGAAGCTTGCAGGCGGTCAACACCAATAAATATTAAGGGTGGCGGACGTGTCCAAAAAGGATCCCGCGCCTCACAGCTGCAAAGGCGGGCCACCAAAGCTTTCTGCACGTGCCCCTGTCCTGCACGTGCAGACGGCATCCGGAGGCAACGGAAGGCACCAGGGCGCGGACACAGCTGCACTGGGCAGCTGCACCAAGATACGCCGAGGTCCCACGACCCCGGGCTTCGCCGCAATAAACCAAGAAAGCTTTTAGCGGATGTACGAGCAGAAGAATAGCAGCATATCCGGGGACAAGGGAAGGACCACTGCGGGCGCTGATCCAAAGACCGCCCGCCAAGTAAGCACGTGCAGAACGAGACAATGAAACGGCCATACCAGAACCGAAGGTCCACGCTGGGCAGCCCGAGCCCCAGACACGTGTTTTATTACTCAGGGAGACGCCACGAGATTCCCGGACCACGTGCAGACGAGGCAGTTTGAATATGGCGATAGAGGCTACAAAACGAGAGGAGTCCGAGGAAACAGGGCAGTCAGCGGACGGGCGTCGAGGAGCGCGGTGCGGGTCGCCAACGACGGGCAGCCGACGAGAGTCCGAAGACGCGGAGCGATTCCGGAAGAGCCAGCCGACATCAGACGCAGAGTCCTGCCAGTCCAGTTCACCAGATCTCAACTACGGGACCAGGTACCAGCACAGCAGCCAGATAAGTACAGTCATCCAGCGTATGTGAAGGACCCTGAGTAGTGTTCCGCGAGTGCTACGAATATCTGGAATCACCCAGCAAGTACGAAGAAGATTATCCCCCCCCCCACGACGCGAACTATACGTAATCTACGTACAGGAACGGGAGGGAGTTGTCTCGAGAACTTGTGTGTCAATTAACTTGTTTTAAAGCAATAATAAAACTAGATTGTTTTTTTTTTAACTCCAATCGCCCTGTGTTTACTTCAGTAGTAAATTGGTCCTTTAGACAACAGTGTCAATCACCTTCCTCCAAAACCACAGCTCTAGGAGTTGTCAGTGTTAGTAATTTTTCCAGAGAAAATAATATTGATGTAGCTTTGAATATTTTTCCATGTCACTTTTCTTGAGAAGAAATTTTAAAACTTGAACAAATAATTGAAGCAATTGATAATCCTGGATTAACAACGACTACGATGCACGCTTTAGTTAGTTCACCATCAGAAGTACATTATTTAGAAATGAGTGGTGTTGATAATAAATATTCAGTAAAATCTGTTCATTAAGATTGATAAAATGAAATTTTTGTTTGGTTTTCTTAGAGGTAATCATAAGATATATTTCAAAGGCGGTTATAAGATAATGTTTTTTTAGGAATTCATCTGATAATAATTGTTTGTATGAATTTAAAAAAAAACGTATGTAACAGTTGATAAAAGTTATGCTGCTGATCCAAGAAAAATTTTTATTCAACGAATAATCGTTAGGTGGCCAACTTTAGAATATGAAGGAAATAAAGTTAATTAATAAAAGTAAAAATTTACAAGAATCCAATAGCATATATTAATTAGCTTTATTTATTGGCAATTTTTAGAGAAATATATTCCTCAAAATACAAGAACATTTAATTTTTATGTAATGGATCAATTAAATAATATACAATTTGATATGCCTGATTATGTAATAATTGGTTTTCAAACTAATATAAAAAAATTACGTTGAACAGTATGTTCATGATTATATGTTCTATCGTTGTGATGTGAGAAATATTTCTGCTATAAATGGAAGAAATAAAATTTTTCCAAAAGAAAATTGAAATTTAGATTTAGATGCAATATTTTTTCGGAAAATGTATCTAGCATATATTGATTTTAGACATTCTAAAACCAAAACTACTACGAAGAATAGAAACAATGTACTTTATTATAAACCAACTTTGAATCCTGATGGTGGCTATTATTATAATTCCTTTTTTTGCTGGAAGACCACTGTATATAAATGAGTGTGCATATAGGAAAACAATTTTGGTTAAAGGTAAAATAAATATTTAAATTAGTGTTGATTTTAATAAAAATGTTCGTGAGCATACCATATGTAATGTTGTATTGATGAGTCAAAGAAATCTTACTTATGACAAATTTACGGAAAAGATTACAGAAGATGTATCATTTATTATATTATTAAATGAATTAAGAATTTGCAGAAAATATTGTTTATATATCTTGTATTATTATCAACGCCTGTTATTTAAAATATTATTCTATATGTTTACAAATTGGAAAATGTAAAATAATTTATAAACCTGAAGTGAACAAGCTAGAAAAATCAAGAATAAAATATGGCGGGGGAAGGTTCCTCTTCAGGACGTTGAAGTGGCAAAAATTAGTTTGTATTTTTTTAGGATATTTTATAATTCCCTAGTATTACATAAAATAGTAGCCAGACTAAGTATAAAATGGCATGGAAAATTAATTTACAATAATTAATTATGGAAGTTAAAGGAATTTATAATTTATATATTTAGCCATAAAAATTTAAATTTTATTGCATAATTAGCATTTTGCCTACAGCTCAAATTAAATTTTGATGTAATTAGAATAAGGTAAAGAAATTTCATGGAAATACTTAAGTGGTTCGACCATTATTTTATTTTAATTTTTACAATAAAATTTAAATTCAAAGTAGTTAGAAGTTGAAAACTAATCGGAAGTTACAAAATGCCAGACTTCACAAGAAATTTCTTCCTGATTTTAAGAAGCAATTCAGCTGAAATCAAACATCCTGCTCGTATAGTATTTTGAAGTTCATTTGGCACAAAATGTAACTTTAAAATGCTGTTAATTATACTTAAAAATATATATATAGGTGAAAGTTATTTTGAACCAATTTAGCATTTTTATCAATTTATAATTAATATTATAACACAAAACTGTGAAATATCATAAAAAAGTAGAAAAAACATTTTTAAGTCACTTGAACAGTTGTACGTATTCTGTGCCAGAGTGCAGGTGCAGGAATAGCAGCAAAACTAGTGCGGCCTGCCAATAACGATAGGACGCGAGGAGAAATAGACGGTGCTTCGTCGACTGGGCAAGCGCTCGAGACTGGACTAATTCAGCAGTTCTCCATGCCAGTCACGCCCCAGCGTTGCCCTTGGCAACGAGTGCTTGTTTTCTAACTCATGTAAAGCTTCTCCGGCTTTCACTGCAGGTCCAATTAACCTACCACTGATAAAGTTTTCATAATTTTCATCACTGCGAGGACCTCTTTCAGAATCATCGCTAAAACGTCTATGTCCATACCTTACGATCCTGCAAATTGGTTTCAGAATATTGTTGAAGTACTGGCAAAATATTAATTCTTATTGTCCCAGGAAAGTATTGACCGTTGCATAATTCAGCTTAGATGTTCACCCCAAATATCTTCTGAACCAGAAGGTATCGACATTTTAGTTTCGAATTCGTAAAATGGGACTACGGGACTCACCTCTATGTCTGTTCCGACATATAATTAATTACTGGGATAACGACATCAACCATGGTTTTTTAAACGGGAATATACTCATTTCCCCCGATAGCATAACATGTTATTAAGCGGCGAGTTCAGTTACTTGATTATTTTGGAAAACAGAAGAACACTTTTTTGAGATATAAGAGGGTTTTCAAAGTTATGCATTTGACTGTAGCTGTTGCAGGGTGGGCTGCGTCTTCCTCTTGGAGGTGCTGAAACGGCCAACCTGCCTCTCGGAGGCCAACGACGCGTGTCTCTCTAAAGCTCATCTGGCTGGGCGAAAGCTTGTCGAATGCGCCGTCGGAGTATGCTGCGTGTTCACTGAACTTGGCTCTGTGGTCCACACTGCTCACTCTGCTACTGAAGCTTTATTCAGTGTCTTGTCCCTATATACGATGAAGGGATGGCCCCTAGTGGCACATCCGTGCAAGCAAACCACATTAAACGCAAATGGGACACATTTCGGGCTATGACGATTCGTAGTCGTGCGATTCGTTCATGGTGATCAATTTTTTTTGCAAATGAGTGTATTATTTACACGGAGAAAAAATAATTTTTAAAACAATTATTTATACTTTTCTGACCGGAAACTTTTTGTTGATGAATTGTCTCATTATTCTACACATAGACAAACATAATGGATCAAGTAATGGTAATACTACTTACTAAAAGTGGCGTCAGACATTCGTTACGTAATGGCAACAGAGTTCTCTTGCAGCTTGAAAATCCCAAAAGCCATCTTGGGAAGATCACGCACCATTTAGCTGTATACCTGTTCATTAGAGCTCATTTATTTAAATGCAGCCTTCGGACAAGATACATGGTCACATAATATAAAATCATGAAAGTGATGTGGGCAGCATAAATGTCTACTGTAATCTGGTAAGGTAAATATGGTAAATTAAACGCTTTTATCTCGCTTATGGAAACTAATCATGTTCGCGTTCCCCCTTCATTTCTTATGCGTGATGTCATTTTTAAATATCAACTAATTATTTAACAACTACTCTTCTTTCCCGTAGACTAAATTGCGAATCCTGAGCAATTAGTCAATGGTATCTTAGACATGAGCAGTATGCATGAATCCATAAATCAATCAGCGTTATTTTGTACCGTTTTGGATAGGATTTAAAATTTTCAATCTTGATTAGCATTTCTGGAGCATATGGTTAAGATTTATCCCTCACATCGAAAACTTTAAAACTATAGATAAGGCACGCCGTAAGAGTACAAAAATCTTCATTATCAACATTTTTTCTATAGTTTTATTACGAATTCTGGCAGGATTTTTTTTTTTTTTTTTTTTCAATTCTTTTGGTGCAAGCTTATACGTAAAAACTAATGTATTACAGCAGAAAATAGTTGGAATTTCTACACTGCCTACGGTTTACTACAAAATAGAACAATTAGTAATCACACCATACGATAAAATAGTTTAAACAAATACAACCACGGAAAATGGATAATTGATAACACACGGTACGCCATTTATAGTCAGAATATCGTAGAAACTTAACCAAAATGCTATATACGAAAAAGTAACAAGGAGAGGGTATGCACGGATTACAGCAAAAAATCCATCAAAATATTGAATATATAAATATAGTACAGCTAGTTTGCTTGTTCACCGTATTGTAAATAGTTTTAAAGATCAAACTTTGATAAAAATCCCCTACGCTTAGAAGCATTATGGGGTACGGCGGCGTTGATAGCGTAGTTTGACTCGCGTATTTCGGTGATGTATGGCCGTGTTCCATTGCCTGCAATAATGCACTGCTAGAAAACTCGTGCGATGTTATTCCGTTATTAAAAACGTTCATGAGTGCAAAAGGAAATGGGTCAAAAACCGTGTTCCCATTTCGCCATTGGTTGAAAATAAAAACGGAGACTGCAAAGCATGTAAACAAACTTAGCACACATTAACCTTACTTTGCGAACGTAGATATTATTATGTACGTTGTATACGTAACGTAGTTTAGCTATACTGAAAACCACACAAATACTTCTTCTAGACACACGCCTAAACTTTGAAGATCTTTTAGCTTTATAACCAAACTTTCGTCACGTTTCCGCCAGCAGTTCGTGCCAATGTGACGTCAAGACACGAAGCATTCATTACCTCTACAATGCGCAATATGCGTAAGGCAGTTGTTCCGATCCCTCGTTGCTGGCGCATCCGTGTACTTACTACCTACGCCATTCCACTTCCGAGCAACTTTCGCGCATCAGGTGCATGAGGTTTCGTTGGTACGAAATGCTGGCGGGAACGAGCCACAAGTTAGGTTAAAGAGTGAGTACTGTGAAGTACTTTATACGTGACTTTTATTGGTGTAGGCGTTTATGTAGAAGATGATTTGTGTAGCTTTCAGTATTGTTAAGCTATCTTACGTATACAACTTACATTAACATTAAAGCACGCAAAGTAAGGTTAGGTGTACGAAGTTTGTTTACATGATGTACAGTCTCCATTTTGGAGTAACGGAACAACGATCGACGGAATTGCAGCCGTCTGCATCAGCGCAGGAAAGGAAATACGGCCCAGACCACACACAGTTGATGCAGGAGATTTTCCGGAAGTAGAAAAGACGTACATGGATGCACCTGTGGGCAGGTAACGGAACAACTTTTTGACGCATTTTGCGCATTGCAGAGGTAACAGAACGTGGCACGACGGTGCTAGAAGCCGGAATTAATCGGTCGACAGTGAGTCACCATTATATTCGATACCGAGGCGTGGACTGCAGTGCAAGGGGCTTTCACGACAGAGACTTATTTCAAGAACAACTATTCGCCTCGTATTACACACCGTATCTTCCGGCGACGCTTCAACAGTAGAGTGCACATTACACAGAGACGGACTGGCGTGGCTGTTACTTTTATGTGGGCGTACCCGTTCTCCAATTGGCTGTGCGAGGCTCTGGGAACGAACCTTGTTTCTGATAGGCCGCTCCATGCTGCCAAATGTTCCCTATTGGTTGGGCCACCGGTCGCGAGTAGGTTACCAGGCGCTGATTTGCGAACGGCCTTCCGACATTTTTCCTGGCCAGTGACGCCATTTTGCTGGCTCGTGCGGTTGGAGTTCTGTGTTTCGCGCCTCAGCATGGGTCGTCACGGACGCGTTCCGGATGCCCGCGCCATTACGAGATGGGTCCGTAAGTTTAAAATAACTGCAAATACCGGCGACCACAAATCAGGAGTGAAAGGGCGGTATGGACACCAGCAATGATTGACCGTGTTCGTGCTGCGATCGCACCGGCTATCTGCTCGACGACAGCTGCCACTTTGAGCATTTCAGATCTATCACTGAGGCGTATTTTGAACCTGAACCCAAGAGCGTAGAAAGCATATTTATCCAGTGGAGGTCCTTCATTAAAAGAGGTCTCATTTTTATCACAGCTCGTAGGCTTCTATGCTCACGCCCATTATGAGAGCAAAGTAGGCCTTAGTGGCCGAGCTTTCATTTCCAATTATTATTTGTTATTACACAGACAGCTGTAGGAAATAATTAATGTATTGCCATTTATCGTACATAATTTACTATTGAGTTATATTTTATAAATTAGGTTTTAAAACGTTTTAGTCCAAATTTCAAAAAAAAAAAAAAAAAGGCAATATTTGACCTAGTCAACAACTTCAACACTTAAGTCATCTTAGAAATTAAATGAACTATTGCATTATTCTTGCGAAATCAAATTTAAAGGACATTTGTCTTAATTTAAAATAACAATCCACGAGTCGCGTGGCTACCACCTATTATTGTGATCATTATGAGGGAGGTGGGGGGGGGGTTGTTACTTTCTATACAGTACAGTAGTATAGTCCTCACAGCCTGTGCTGTCTTGTAATGCTCATATCCAGAATGCATATGTTAAAACATGTTCCACATTGAAGTAGAAGTAAAAATATAAACTTATACTGTATGAGATGATACCAAAGATACAGTACAGAAAAAAAATTTGGTGTAAGTATGACCCGTGGTTCCGTGGGGGGGGGGGTCGTAATTTCCATTGGGGGACCTTATAACCTCAGTGGGTGTTACGAACCTCACGACTCTGTGGCTTCTACACCCCATGACCCTTGGCCTACAATGTCGTCATCCATATAAGTAGGGCCAGTGACTTTTCGCGTAAAAATCGGAGCACACAGTAGACTTCAATACTACATACACACCTCAGCTGTTGTTGTACCTCCATTGGCTGCTGCTGCCGTGTCCGTCTTTGACCAAGCCACTCAGGACTAAGTGACTCCGACACTGAACCTTCGTGATTCGTGCGCAAACGGTTAACACGGGCCAGAACATTTTTTAGCTAATCAAAGAAGCTGGACGACCCTACAGTGTTTTGGACTGTATCTTGACTCGAAATCTTTTCGCGAAATATCACTACCCCTACATATAAGCTCCAAATCGTGCAGGGAATTACGCCTTAGGATGTACTGTGCAGGCGGAAAGGTTTTGCACAAATACACATGTTTCTACTGTCTAGGTCTTATGGACGCTTCTTCAAAAAGACTTGCATATATGGAATGGAGGTAAATACGGCAATTTCTTTTATCGGTAAATTGTAGTTTATGTTACGTTTGTGCCTCTGTTTTGAGCGCATGAGCACCAGTTCAGAGACCACTGCGATGATGGCTGTTTGTTTCTTTGTCTTCAGCTCGTCTGTGTATAAACCGTGTAACGCAAATCTTCATTTTAACGTTAATTTATTTAAAAAAATTTTTTGCGTGATTAAGTCCCTATTTAAAATGATAGGAAGGGCATCGAGATTTCCATAACGTGCCCAATAAATTGTGGAATACTCGCCAAAATATTACGAAAGTAAAAATGTTCCGAGGTCCGTCGTGCCACCGAGTAAACTCGTCTAACTTTAGGATACTTGCTTAAGACGAGGCAATAAGTTGGTTGTGTGTCCAAATGCACGTATCTGCCAGGAAAAAAAAAAGTCATGGGCAAAGCTATAGCATAGTTTCTTTACACTTTTTGTATCAAACATTTGAAAAAACACCCAACGTGTGACATGTTTCGTTGCTTCCTAAATATGTCACGTGTCACAAGTGTTTTATAACTCTGTTAAAATAAAAATACATTATTTTTGGTTAAATTTTACTTTGACTTATATTTTATTTTTAAATATTCCATTTGTAACTAATATTAATAGACAGAGAAAAAATAGGTGTGTAAGTAATGCCTGGTAAGAAATAGTTCTCATGCAAAATACTATGGCACGAATGATGTGCCTCGGCTCGCTGGTGTAATTTTCTACCCGTTCTTTGCATTATGCGGAGGAATATCCTGGAAGTAGAACTTAATCAGGGCTTCAGAGAAGTTGGAAGTTACCGTGAATGGACTATATCCCGGAAAGAGTTCTGTTTAATTTTTACTCCGTTTCCTGTTACCTGATGCCGGCATTTTCTGTTTGCCTGGCGGCAGTCTTCCACGCATTAAAACGGAAAGAACTACTTTCCGTGCCTCCATCGAAGATCATTATGGGCGTGAATGCCCTTAATGCGTGAGGAGAACTTATAATTGGGGATCCGAAGAGATACCACTTATGAGTTTCCTCATATAGACTTCCAACCGCAGAGGAGAGAATAAAAAAAAATAGAGTTCTTGAAAACTCATCGCAAATCAGATTTCACGGTACAGCAATAAATTTGTTCTTGGGAGTAGCAGAATAATAAACAGAACAGGAATAAAACACGTACTTTACTGCAAATTAATTTGTTTACTGGCACAAAGGCGGAAAGGAAATGTAACACTACGTAGTAGTACATGATATGTTTTTATAATAGTTGCAAAATATAAAGGATACTGTGAAATATTCTCATCATGTATAATTCGTATAGTAAAGATGTTAAATTTCTCATAAATAAAAAAATTGTGCATTACACTATTGCATATGCCGAATTATAGTTGCGTAACGGTTGCGTAAATGGAAGTAAAATGATGTTGCATTAAATGTTACTCAGTTGTTGATTAGCTGTCTGATACAAGAACTTAAATAAATGAAAAATTATTTATCCCTATTGCAAGAATCATTTAAATAACATACCACAACCTGAGTTCGATTGGCTTCGCCATGCTTTAGACGGTTTCAGATAGTGTTCAGAAAGTTTTTTCTTTCTGACTGAAAAATAACGTGTGAATTTATCCAAGAGTACCACCATTTTGCTGTCAGAAGCGTCTGGCGTTTGCTATTAACGCATTCCGTTTTTTTTTTTTTTTGCTTCTGTATTATTGCCTAGTTTGTGTATTATATGTTATGACGTAATCAGACACAAAATAGGCTTATGTATATTGGTACACTATGCTGTGGGATGAAGTAGGCTACACAATCTTATCAGCTGCAGTGAACCCAACGGGACAACACGACTTGCTTGTGACCAGAGATCCGGAAATTTCCCCTGAGTTCTTTTAGGTCGAAAGTGGAGTTGGGATCCTGGTCATCCCGCAACCATCTATTCACAAAAACACCACAATTAATTTAAATTAATTTACCGTAATATGTGACTTTGGGATTACATTTCCTTCAATTCTTCGTCAAAAAAAGCTCATTGATAGATAATGGAGGAGAGAAAATATTTACTAACACATTATATTCTTATCAAGTTTCAAAAAATATATTTATAAAACTGCTACAATATAGCTCGTTTGTAAACAATTTTTTGAGTTTGTTTTTCTAAACAAACTTTATTACGATATTTGCTTTTTTGAAACAAGTTATAATATCACTATAAGTAGATATACACTGAAGAGCCAAAAAAACTGGTACACCTGCCTAATATCGTGTAGGCCCCCCCTCCCCCCGAGCACGCAGAAGTGCCGCAAGACGACGTGACATAGACTCGACTAATGTCTGAAGGCATGCAGGAGGCAATTCACACCNATGTCTGAAGGTATGCAGGAGGCAATTCATGAATCCTGCAGGGTTGTCCACAAATCCAATCTGCGCCAATTTGAGAAAGGGTTGCACGTCTGTTACGTTTAATGATTCTCGTCAGTCGTTGTTTGTCCCGTTCTTTCAAGATCTTTTTCCGGCCGCAGCGATGTCGAAGATGTGATGTTTTAACGGATTCCCGATATTCACGGTACACTCGTGAAATGGTCGTACGTGAACATCCAAATGTTATCGCTTCCTCGGAGATGCTATGTCCCATCTCTCGTGCGCCGACTATAACACCACGTTCAAACTCACTTAAATCTTGATAACCTGCCATTTTAGCAGCAGTAACCGATCTAGCTGCCGACTGCATCGCTTGGTTCCATACCGCTGTTATTTGCATACGCACGCCTATACCAGTTTTTTTTTTGGCTCTTCAGTGTATAATGAGAGAGCTAGAACAGGGATGTGGGGTGTAAGAGCCCAGGAGCCCTATAGCATCTGGCAGTGGACCAGTAGCGGCATCTGGCAGTAGACCAGTAGTGGCATCTGGCAGAGGACCAGAGGTGACCTTTGTCCTTAACCTTGATCTTTGACATTGACCTCAAATGTCCCGTTTTCCCCAGAAAATACTCAAAATTTCCCGAATTTCCCTTAAAATCTGCAAAATGTCCTGCAAAAAGGTTTTCTTACCCAAATTGTTATGACTCACTCAGTCTAACAATAGCATGATCTTGTTTCAAGAATGTTCCAGTCCATTGCCCTGTCATGATACTTCATGCTCTGTCATTTCACCTTTCATACTCTGTTATTCTGCCTATCATACTCTGTCATTCTGCCTATCATGCTTTGTCATTCCACCCTAGAAAGTACTAGTTCATTGCCCTGTCATGATACTTCATGCTCTATCATTCCACCTTTCATGCTCTGGTTCATTGCCCTGTCATGATACTTAATACTCTTGTCATTTCACCTTTCATGCTCTATCATTCTGCCTTGGTGTACAGGGGTGTGGAGTGCAGGAGCCCAAAAGCCATCCGCCATATAAGATTGCATCACAGCCATATTGGATAACCTTGACCTTTGACCTTGACCTTTGAAATTGGATGAGCAAATGCCAGCCAGATTGTGCAATCATTTACAAGCACTTCGCGCTCTGCCATTCCAAGACAGCACCATCAATATTCTCTGAAGAATGCTCGAGATCATTGCCCTGCCATGTAACTTAATGCACTACCTGTAAGAACCACCTATGTGCAAGAACCACCAAAGTTACACTTTAGTAAAAAATGCTGGGATAAATCCGGTAGAAGTACATGGTGTATAAAACTTATAATGTAGGTTGTTAGACAAATTTTAGATAAAGAATAAAAGTGTTTTAGTGAGATATAGGGTCCACAGTTCGAATACCGACCTGAGATTTGGATAATTTTTAATGAGTTTTATACGTGATTTTCTGTCTGTTTACATGTTTATAAGTACCTGATATAAACATTTTTATGCAATCTCAAAAGTTGGGGTATAGCGTAGGGACCAGAGTTCGAGACCCAAAATTATAAAAAATATTAATTTTCTATCGAACTTTGAAAAAATGTAGTAATTTTTCCCAGTGTTCGGTTAATATTATAGGAATTTATATTAAAGGCAAAACGTAAGTTTTAGCCATCGGATTTAGGAATTAGAGTGAGATAATAGAATTGCAAATCGATTGATGACCCGAGCTTTTAAAGCGTTTTTAGCGATGTTCGTACATTAATTTCCTACTGTTTAGTATTAATGCGCACCTGGTATAAGGATTTAAGACATCTCCAAAGGCGAGGAACGGTGTGGAGACCTGAGCTTGAGACCCGAAACTATAAAAATAATTATTAATTCACTTTCGGACTTGGAACAAATTTCAGAGACTGTTTTAGGAACTCATAATAAAGGCAAAACGATGGTTTTATCAATCGGATATGGGGATCAGGGTAATATAAGTGGTTCGCAATTCGATTAACAACCTGAGTTTTTGAAGCCTTTTTAGCGATGTTCGTAAATTAATTTCTCACTGTTTAATATTCATGCCTAACTGATATAAAGTTTTAAGCAATTTACAAAGGTGATGGATGCATGGCTTAGAGCCCTGAGTTCGAAACCTGAAATAGTAAAATAATATTAATTTTCTCGTGGACTAGAAACAATCTGGCGATTTTTCCGAGTGATGGGAGAATGTATCTATGTGTATGCGTGTGTGTGTGTATATATATATATATATATATATATATATATATATAGCGCTGATACGCTAATACCTGAGTTGATGTTCAGGCGTCGAGAAGTTAACATCGATTTGGAAGCATTATCTAGCTATACAGGGAATATGAATTCTGAATACGAAGGTCTGCCTTTGACCTCGTCGAACATGGAGCCGCGACCAGCATCATCTCTGCCTGATTGCCGACTGTGTCAATTCTGCAATCGAGTTTTTATCTTCTGTTAAAATTTTCTTCGACATGAATGAATCACCTGTACGAAGAGTCCTTTTCGCATGAGGAAGAATTACGACAATAGCCACACACAGTTTATGCATGGTAATACATTGATGAACCACATCTACAACTGTAACGATTCGTCTTTTGAGACCCAGCAAGTGATGCCGTCCATACCTCCTGCTACATCGGTGGGCACTGATTTCACAGACGATTGTGATGAGACAGTTAGTGCTAAAGACGGTATGAGTTTCAGTAGAGTCGGTTTGTGTGGAACGTACACTTGCAAAACTTTCGTGTGAAATCGATGAACTACAAAATAAACTGTCGTTTGCATTAAATACTGATGATGACCATGCGACTTCTACAAAGAAAAGTAAACATGATATTGAGGATGAAACAGGAGGTGAAGATGTTCATGAAGATAGCATTCATGATAATAATGACTATGACGAAGATGAAGACGAAGATGATTTTCTCGATGCACTGACCAACCCCTCCACCAAATTTGCTGCAACAAGTGACAAGAAGAATGCAGAAGATTTCAAGAACGCTCGTTACATATTTCCCGAAGACCCCAATGAACTTGTTGATAGATTCAAATATTTTATTGACCTGCAAAAACTTGGGGATCTCTCACGCATTGTTGAAATATCTTCAATCATTAGAGAACTGAATGTTCGGGGATATATTGAATGATGTAATGAACTGCCCTCTTATAAAGTTGTAATTACAAAATAATTAAAAATTAGTACAATAAACTAATTATTTTTTTCTTTATTTTTGTGTGTCGTATCCTTTTTTCTCTCACAACTTTTAAGTGGCGCTATGAGTACTCGAATATTAACGGAAAGATCTATATATACTTTAGTATAAAAATGTATGAATAAGGGACTGCATACAAAACATTAAGTCTGTCATCACGTACAAATTTGGAGACAGTTGGTGAATCATTTTTTTAAATATGTATGGTTAGAGACAGACGACAAACCCATGGATTATATACGGATATAGATTGATTGATGGAAAGATTGCGAAAGATTGATGGAAAGATTGTGAAAGATTAATGGAAAGATTGGTGGGAAGATTGAAAGATTGATCGGAAGATTGAAAGATTGATGGAAAGATTGAAAAATTGAAAGGTTGGTGAGGATTGACGAAGATTGTGGAACACGTTGCGGAGCGCATTGCGGTGCTGATTACGGTAATGATTGATGTAAAGTATGCGAAAGATTTGTGAGGATTGGTTGCAGATTGGCGAATATTGTGAAAGATTGACGGAAATATTGGGAGATTAATGGATTGATCCAAATATCGATGAACAGACTTGTTCGGTTGTGAAATTTGTGGACCACGTAAATAATGTGTCCCATAATACCATTTAACTTTCTGTAGTGTTTGGATTGTTGAATCATTATCTGTCTGAGGTGTTTGCAAATGGTCAATTTCAGTAATAAAAGTATTCAGTTTACCCAGTTCCATTGGCAGATGATTGGGAAACTTCCTGTGTGTGACTAGGTGGCTTCCTATATCATGCAAAAATCGATAACAAATCATTTGCTCTGCAGAAATGTGGCTGATGCAACAGAATCTAGATCAAGTTTATAAGTGGGTTAATTCTACTTGGTTTCATTGGTAAAGATACCGACTTGGGAAGTTTTACAAATTGTGGATAGTCGCATCATTTTACTTAGGATAAGACATCGCTAGGTGAGTAGAATGGGGAGTGGTGTGCTCTGATATGTGACGTGTTTGTGGCTGGTCAAGACCAAGAGAATAAGGGTTGCATATATCTGGTTCCAGTTGAGGATGAGGTTAATTCATATTTTGGGTAAATTATATAGATATAAATTATGAGATCTAGGATACCATCCATTTGTTTGAACATGATATAGCTTAGGTGATATAGCTGCTTCAGAGACTTTTTTGCACGATGGAGTTCTAATGAACTTGTGGTTTTAAGTACTGACCCTGTTGGAGGACAGAAACTAGTCGATATGATAATATAGGACAAACAGAAACTTTTGAAATATTTGACACAGGATAGCATTTGATTCTCTAAACTGGATAGTATGTCGGATCCTTGCATTCTTGAGGTGTTTATGAATAACGAAGTTCAAGTGACTAGTTTTACTGTATACTTCCATCATAGGAGTAGTGGAATTTCTTGGATGATAAAACTGAGGAAATTGTTTGACATTTAATTCAAAATAACTATCATCTGTTTTTGATGGAGGCAGTTTAAGGGTCCTAGCCGTTTGAGGTGTTTGCATCTAGCAAATGTTAATTGAACTTGGAATACTTGCCACTACTTCAGTTGAAAGAAAACTGGAATTTATCTGCTTTAAATGTTGTACACAGTCTTCATCATTTGAAATAGCACATACTTGATCGAAATGAAAGGGTTTTGCAAATCTTTAATTAATTCGGATTAATTTTTACAGTCGTGTATTAATGAACCTTGGTTACATGTATCAGGCTCCACAAGGGTATAAAATGAACTGATTGATTGTGAAATTTGTATACAGATACTATTATTTGACCCAGGATAACTCATACTTGACTGGGCTGAGGGTGTCACACCTGTTTGAGTTTTCTCTTTAGAGTCAGATTTAAATGATCCTTGGTTATAAGAATCTGGTTCCATTGGGGAATATGAGGACTTAGTTGGGTTTGAATGTTCTTGAAAGTCACAACTGTTTGAATCAGTGTAAGAAATATTTTCCTGAGTTGGAGAGGGTGTCGTGATCCAAACTTTTTCAATTTTCTCTTTACAGTGAAGTTCAAACGAACCTTAGTTACATATACGAAGTTACATGAAGTGAGGCATGGATATAGAGAGTTGTGTAATTTGTTGGCAACTTCTGTCTTTCGATTCAGCATAATGCATATTTGTCTGTGTTGGAGGAGGCGTGGAAGTCATCATTGATACAGGTTTTTCTTCACAGCCAAGATTGTATGAACGAATGTTACAAGTATCAAGTTTCATTGGAAGAGGAGAGGACGTAATCGGTTCTAAAAATTGTTGGCAGCTAAAGCTGTTTGACACAGGAAAATATATATTTTGATACGTTCGAAATGCGGGAACATTCAAAGATGAATAATTTCCACTACAGTCAATTTTAAAGGCACCTCGGTTACATAAGCCTGATCCCAATGAAACAGAAGAGGACGAAATATAAATAGATTGTGAAAATAATTTGCAGTCTCTCTCAGTTGACTCAATCTAAAATACGTTTGGCTCATTTGAAGGGTGTGTAAGGTTTTTTGCTGTTTTAAGTTTCTCATTGCAGTAAATGGCTTACATATATCTTGCTGCATGGTAAGAGGTGAAGATGATGCTGGTTCTGAGAGTTTTTTACATTCATTAACGTTTGAGTCAGGACACACATTCGGCTCATTTGATGTGTTTGCGGGGATCTTTGCCATTTCATAATTCCAGTTGCAACCAAGAGTATATAAAATGACTTACATTTCTCTAGATTCATAGTGAGAGGAGAAGATGATGTGATTTGTGAAAGTGGATTACATCCACTATCCTTTGACTTAGAATTACATACATTTGGCTCATTTGAAGAGTTTTGGGAGATCTTTTCCGTTTCCGAATTCCAGTTAGAGCCAAGTTTATATAAAAATGGCCTACGTCTGTCTCGTGTCAATTTAAGAGGAGAATACAAAGTCTATTTTGGAAGTTGCTTACAGTCACTAATTTTTTACTTATGGTGACTCACTGTTGGCTGATTCGGATCGGTTGTGGGGGTCTCTGATTTTTCTGAGTTTTTATTAAAGCCGTGTATATTTAAAACTTGGTTACAAGTACCTATGCCCATTGTTTGATGTGTCGAGTGTAACTGATGTGAAAGTTGTTTGCAATTATCATCTATTCTGTAAATACACCCAGTAGGTTGTGATAATTCTTGTTGGGGTGTTGAGGTGTTTTTGGTAATTTTACCAGTTTTAAGGTGTTGTAATACAGTAAATTGGAACTGGGCCAATGTTGAATATACCTGGATCTGATTAAGGGGTTGCAGATCTTGACTTATTGTTGTATTTATAAACCGCATTTCAGCTGATACATGTTAACAATTTGTTGGTGTTACTGGATATTGTTCTGGTGTTGCTGACTTTAATGATTGCTGTGTTTCATTTCCATATGTGCTACCATGTTTATCTTATGTTTCTTGGAACGTAAGAGAATTGTTTTCTGTTATGTACTATACCTGTTATCACAATTTTAAGTATAAGTATGTAAATCCTGTATTCCAAAATGGTTGGTTCACAATAAAAATCTTTTCCTCAGAACATAGGATATTCACACGAGCAGAATCCTTGTATGAAATTGATTCACAATTGAACACTTAGGCATTAATTTTAGCCAATGAATTGTAGTCCCCTCAGTATTTCAGATATCACACACTCACTCAGGAACAAAGGCTCGGCGTCATACCGACACCGTCATTCATTGGAAACTTTATTTTTCACTCACTCAGAGGGTGATATCATCCCGCCACAATTTTCCCTGGCACAGCCCAACCGAACGTCCTGTTTGCCTCTAAAGCTGATGCAATTTCCAAAGGATGTCACCCTGCAAACTTTCCAGAAATAGTGCCACGTGGGGCCTGTTTGTGGTCATTTGTCCTCAACAACGCCTTATCCAACGCCGTAGAATTTGAGTAAATATACTCCCGCTCAGAGCCTCAAGGCAGACACTACTCAGGGACAACAGAGAGAAGCTGAGGAGGTACCTCGTGCCGGAGCAGTTTCCCTTGAAGGAAAGCAGCCCGTACTACATTGCGTAGCTAGGTCATTATGATTTCTAGTTTGATTTTAATTTTTTGTCTCCAAGTCTCATCATCAGAAAGTAAGTAATTGTAATTTTATAAATATTGATTAAGGTCATTTCATAAATTCTGTATTGAATTAAAATTTATTTTCTTTATTTTGAGACCCACGTTACTGTCTTCACCTACCGGTCCGTCGGGACGCTACAGAATGCTTATCGACGAGTATAACATCAGTTAGTAATATTTTAATGTTTTAATCTGTCTTTGAACTCATAAAATGAATTTTAGTAACAGATGGTACTATTGTGTTAAAATACACTGAAGAGCCAAAAAAACTGATACACGTGCCTAATATTGTGTAGGGCCCCCGCGAGCACGCAGAAGTGCCGCAAGACAACGTGGCATAGACTCGACTAATGTCTGAAGGTATGCAGAAGGTAATTCACACCATGAATCCTGCAGGGCAGTCCACAAATCGATAGGAATGCGAGGCGGTGGATATCTCTTCTGAACAGCTCGTTGCAAGGCATCCCAGATATGCTCAATAATGTTCATGTCTGGTGATTTAGGTGGCCAATGGAAGTGTCTAAAGTCAGAAGAGTGTTCCTGGAACCACTCAGTAGCAACTCTCGACGTGTGGGGTGTCGCATTGTATGTCTAGCTTTCCTTCACTATCCTTTATCCAACATGTTCTTCCAGGTCATGTACACTAGGAACGTTTTCAAGACCCCACTTCCAAATCCCAGCGTGTAAGTTGGCCCGAAATGTATGTTGTTTCAAAGTGTCTTGACATGGTGGTAGTTAGCAGCTATCAATTTGACACCCCTTAGCTCGATATAATTCGTAGCGAAGTTTCGATTTTTGTTTTCCTCGAATACATTTCCCATGTAAATTTCTCAATGGTCGTGAACCATTTTTCAGAAAGTGCCCATTTACAACCTAGACTTTCAAATGCTCAGACATATTCGCTGCATTGAGAAATTGTTTTGCAACCCAGGATCTATACCAGAAAGACCAGTTATGAAACCCGATCACAGCAGATGTTACTTCTGAGCCTTTTGCTGCTACTAATTTTCCAAAATCAACTACTCATTTGATTTTTCGCACCTTTTAGTACATATTAGATGGCCTTCATATCCCAGTATAGTCCAATTAAAAGGACCAAAACATCTGTATCGTTTGAATAACAAAGTACTGTTGGGTAATCCAAGGTAGTATGCTTAGCATGTAGCATCATGTGGGTATCCGCCTCTTCATAAGTGCATGATAGATTTTTCAGAGCTTAAGTACCTTTTGCTGTGATTTTGATGCATGTGTTCACAATTACAACAATTTATTTTTTGCCACTGATTTTCTTCCATTGCCCACCCTTCCAGGAGTCCACCAAAAATCTTGTTGACTTAAGTCTTACTTTCACCACTCCTCAGAAGCCTCCGTCAACAAATTATCCTGTGATCACTCTTAATACAGCTGAAGTTGATCGCATCTTCGAAACCCCTCTTCTCCCATTCTGATTTTTTAATGGAATTTCCTCTATAAACATCGAAAACTACATCTATTCTCAGACTTAAGTTTCCTATGTTTGACACCTGAAGAAGGACCATCTGAGATAATTCTTAGAAAGTTCTGTGTTCTCTATGCACTGTGTGCAGCAAACACATTTCATCTATCATGCAAGCTGATTTTGTTTTCGGTACTTCACATGGTGCTGAAAATATTTCCGAATGATGAGCAAACACAGCTTTATTTGTTAGCTTTAATGAGCCATCAGCATTTGCAAGAGCCCAAGGAAGTGGCCCAAGTGGGTGGCTGAATACTTTTCGCATGTCTAGGTTACGGCTTTCAGCAATAAAAGTCAGTTTGCTGAAAAGGTTACGGTCACACTGAAGTATTACTTGTTTGTTTGAGATTGTACATTTTACCACATTTTTGAGACACTTGTTTTTAAATGTATTTTCTTTATGGGTGCATGAAAACCTTCACCTCTAGCCAAAAGTTTGTGAAACTCATTGTGTGCCTCTTGGCCTTTTTTCCTTGCATTTAGCAAATCGTTTGCTACATCCACATTTATAGATACCCCGGTTGATAAATGTACAATGTGCAAGGGATTTTGTTCAAAAGGATTCGTCCATTCACTTTGAAACATATCAGTCAAGAAAGAAGATCCTTCTTATATTTCTTTATCCTAGTTGCTTGAATATCAGGATGGCCCAGTTTTTCCTATGCTAATGACAAAATACCACGAAGACTTCGAAAGAATGATGCTCTGTATTCTGCATTAATGTAATATCGTGACACTGCTACTTTCTTAAGGCTGACTCCTCGGGTACCCTCAGATGTCTGTGTGTCTTTATTTACAGTCTCTTCGATAGCTTGATCAATAGGAATCCTAGAGAATGGGTTCTTATCCTTACACTGAACAGAGAAGCCACTTTTGAGGAAATTCTCGTAGACTGCTGGGCTTCATTCTTGCAATTTAGTTAGTTCTGCAATATGTGTTGACAGATATCTTGCATAATTGACTGTCCAACGCAAAATATCAGGGAATTATCATCTGAATACATTGCAGGTGCAATAACCAATCACCTTCACGATTGGATCTGATAAATCCCAACAAAATCTCAAGTATATCCACATAAAGCACCCAAAAGGACGACAATTATCCATTCTCTTCACGAAGAATACATAAATATATACCAAAATATAAAAAATAAAATAACTTTCTGGGTACTGAGATCATTCGTATCAATGAAGCCAATTTTGCTGACCCAGGATTGAAATCCAGACCAAATCACATGCATACATGCTTCTTACATCAACATATGAAAACGAATAGAACTATAATGCTTCACTTCCAGCACCTTGTTAATGGAACCCTCAGCTCCAGATTCACCATCTAAATATCTCAATCCGATGTCGCCAAAGAGCTTTCCAATTATGTATAAGAAATTGGAGATCGTGTGAAAGTTTCCCATCGTAACAGTAATGCCCTAATTCTTCTGCTGATTAGACCACAATATTTCCATTGCCTTAGAAAAAATTACTTGATCTAGCACAACTACAATATGATCAAGATGGAAATATAATTTATACTTGTTCTCAAAACCTCATTAACTGTCGATAGTTAGGTAGCAGGCGCGTTTATGGTAGGCAAATAATTTAATGTGTCAGATGTAACACTAATATGATCTCTGATCAACATGTTGTAACCAGTCCAGAAGTAGTGGTCTGAATCTGGGTATCATCCAATCTCGTTAAAACCCAAACGAAATTCACCAATTTTCCATTAGAAAATATTTCTGAACTCTTATCAGGGAGACTTGAAGGTGTTATTGGAGGAGGACCTTTTCTTCCTATGACTGTATAAAATGGGAGAGGCTGTTCGACATAAAATTTTCGAACCCTCTATGTTCTTTTCAGTTTGCATCTTACCAGGACTACAAGAATGAGTGATAGGCTGAATTATAATACCATCAACTCGGTGCGATGTTCATTCACCACTGAGAGTCTCTTCTCTCCTGTCTATGTTGTCAAATACAAGAACTGTAGGCACTTGAATTCTGGTATCATATGGAAGTACTAGTCCTTTGCAGGGAGACATGTTTTTTTGCTTCTCGATACACTACGCAGTATCAATTTCAAGGAGCTTAATGACACTGCAGCTATGTCCTAACTGGTTTATAATTTTCATCATTACTGTACTACCAGTGTTTTCACAGCCAGTGCTAAAAGTAACCGTTTGGCAGTCATGAATTTCCCATGGGAAATACCATATAGGAAAACTTGAGCAATTGACCAAGTCAAAACTTCTTGTCACATAGATGTATCACCAAACATTTTGGTCAAAACAGATTTCAGAAGTTCTGTCCCGAAATAAAAATTATTGAGAGTATCGGGATTTGGTGGCCAGTCCTGCTCTTTGGGCTGGAGCTATGTATACCCGTTTATGAACGTTAACATAATGAGAGGAAGTAGAAAATGTAAAATCTAGATGGTAGCGGGAATTCTTTTTCGTAGATTCTGAAAGTTTGCTTATACCACTCTGGTTAATATATGACTTCAATTTTGAAAGAAGTTCAGACTGTTGTACAAAGTGTGGATTACCAAACAAATCTGACCGGATAAACTCAAAGATGTTCATAAGCATCTTTCTCAATCTCGTACTAACGATCCTGTTTTTTTACACCTACTTTGTCCGGTCTTTTCCTATCATACGATTTGTAGAAGGATTTGTGATAATGAGCTTCCGCGGCGACAATGTCTCGGACAGTATGTGCTATGCATTTTTGTTCCAATAACTCTATGACTTGGTTTCGTAGTGTCTGATCAGCAAAAAGATAAACAGCTTGAATCAAACTCTCTCTGGCCCTTGAACCTGTTTTGTATTTTGTTTCTTTGTCACAATATACGTACAGTGAGGTAGGTGCGGTTTTTGACAGTGATATTTTTACAGCTAGGCAGTACTTTCTTTGAAGTGTTATGCAGTGATAACACTTGAGAAGTTGAGGTTCACTAGACACATAATGTTGCACTGCCCTGCGCTACCTTTAAGTGGCCTCTACTTCGGCGCTGTCTATGCGGGTTCGACTCTTGACAGACGGTGGCTCTCTCAGTCGTTTCCCCTACCCTCATACTTTCATTCAAGCTCTATGTCTTACCCCTCCATTTTCCAAGGCATGCGTATTCGATACCTCTGTACTTTAGAATTTCTGAATCGTCTGAGCCCTGGGCAATCCGCTACTTGGTACCGTCGCTTGACGACGTACGCTACTGACGTATCATGTTTAAATGGCCGTCGTTAACTTTAAGGCAAGTCACGAGTGCAGTGTTTGACCTTTTAGTAACGTTTGAGAGTTTTTAATAAGGTGTGTGCAGGCTAGGGTATAGTGATTTTTGGGAGCTTCTGTGTAGTTGGCTTAACTTTTAAATTGTATTTTTGGTTGCCATTCAAAATTGAGTTTCGGTAAGCCGCTTCACGGCATGCTGTCTGGATTTCACTTGTCATTTTTTTTATTGAATTCTTGTTGGAAAGTTTTTGCATAGTAACAATGGTTGGATTGGCCTTATTGTGTGTTACCATTGATTGCACCTGTTTTTAACACTGCACTCGTTGACTTTCGGGCAAGTCCTCTTTTTTAAGTAATCCCTTTTTTAGATTTTGATATTGTTATTATGTGTACATGAACCCTGGTATTAAGCTTTAATGTAATCCTTGCAGTTTTTTGGAACTGTTCTACGGAAACCTATGTGCTTTAGCTTTAATGTACTGTGGTGGAGCATTTTATTTTAATATGCATTCTTCCATTGTCTTATTTAAATCATTTTATTTCATCTTGTAGAATTTTTTTACGCCTCTCTCACTGTGAGTTGGGAGGCTTTGATTGGCCGGACAGGTGCCCTCCCATCGAGGCATTTTATATTATTTTTAACTTCACTTTTGAACTGTATAATATTTGTTAGTATTATAATATTGCCGCTTTTTTAGTCAAATTAAATTGTCGGGTATTTTGGTGGCATTTATTGTGTGTGGTATACCACTTTGTATTCGTGTATATAATATATATTTTGAGTTAGTTAAATGTATGAAATGATAAGCATTAAATGTTATTTACTTTATTTGAAAGTGTTACTTTAATTTGTTACTTGCAAATGTTAAGTTTTAGTGGTTAACACGTCACAACGTTCAATATTATCAAGTCATTTCTTGAGTGTAAAAGTAGCTTTACTATCCATGTGGTAGTAAAGTAATAATGTAATTTGGTTCAGTCTCTGCAATTCGTAAAAAAAAAAAAAAATGCTCGAACTACCTTATCTTGGAGGCATTGTAAATAGTCATCCACGACTACTGATCACATGGGTATGTCATGTCTTTTGTTTAAGATTCACGACCACATATTATGCAATCCACAGTTTCTAGTTTACACTTTTTAGTCACTGCACTCGTCGTATAGTAGTTCCAGCTGATAGAGTGCTTTTTTAACACTGCATTTGATTTACTCAGGTCAACCAACAAAGATACATTGTTGCCTAAAAAAAGGAGGTGCGCGTACTTGTTAGTTCGTAGTATTATAATGCGCGTTAGAAGTTATACTTCTTTGGCGTTACTAAAATAAAATTTTCACGCATAACCTCAAATACTTGAAAACCCTTTCAAAATTTTATCATACAATTTTTGTCACTAGCAAATTTTTCACGGCACAGGCGATAGCGCATAACCTCAAATACTCGTGTACCTTGGGTTTGTATATAGCTAGACGATACGCTTATGCGCGTCGGGTCATACCCCGACTGTTCACTGTCGAATTTCGTTACACTGTGCGCGCGCAACTTCCGTTGCACACTAAACTTTTACCCTCAACGCGCCAAAAGAAGTATAACTACAATAAATACTGAACATTATGTACTAAACAAAACATTTCACGAGACACTTTCATAATGTAAAATAATTGCAACAGTAATACTATATTGTACAACAAACATTCAGAGCTGATCATAATACCTGGGTGCCATACTGGTCAACTTTATGATCATAAATAATTGATCATTTCTCAGACTACAGAAATCATATTCAATTGCAATTTTCTGAATTAACGTTTATCTTGTTGGCTTCATTAGTTATCTGTTTATGTCAGCACTGTTGCGCATTGTTTTTCAGCAAATTGCAGTAATACTAAAATAAGAAAGACTAAATAATTACATTTTTCAAAACTTCTCGGAAATTATTAGTTACGAAAAATTAGCTAAGAATAAAAATTACATTACAAAACGTAATCATTTATTTAAAAAAAGATAATGGAAATTTAATAAACCGGAGCTAAGAAATATGAACTTGATTTCCTGTTGGCAGCCATTTTGAATAGATGCCATTTTTTTAAAGCTACTACATTGAGATATATATCACCTGTTTTTTCGTACCTCATGATACAATAATCAAGTCGTATAAGATTCATCAGGTCCCCCCAAACTATACCACGAAATTCTGGCACATGGAATATGTAGGCGGGGAGCTGACTGCCAGGGAGCTACCCCCTCGCCTTCCTCCAAAATAGTTCGTCGGTCTTGGGTGAGCACTAAAAACTGCTCGGCGGGTCTTCCGGGACTAAAGATTTTAATTTTTACAGAAAACGAACCATTTGTAAAATTCATCATAGTCAATAGATATTATTACATGTTATTGACACATATTCCTTATATAATAAGTAACATTTATTACTCCAACATTTTGTTTTATTATATTTTAAATAATTATGTAAATGTTACTTTAAGTATCTTTTCCATTTACCACTTAAGTATTGAAACGTAGTAGAAAAACAGCTGCAACATTTATTTTCTTTTTGCATTTTTCCAATAATTAATTAAATAATATTCTACGTTTCGATACCATCCCATCAGTGTCCTAACCCCGTGACGTCACGTACCGTTTAGTATGTAACAATTCTCTTAACACATCACTCTCATGTCAGTGATCTAACATGTATTAATTTTACAGCACGTGTATTTTCTGTACAACTACACATAATAATTGTTGTAACGGGGAGAGCAGTTAACTTACCAAATTTAAATACTTAAAATTTTAAAATATTGTTTTATATTTTCATTGTGATTATTGATTCATATCTTTTCCTTCATTCTTTACAAGCATTGATGTTATTAACGAGCCACGCCAAGTAGTGCTGAGGGACTCACGAACTCAAAAAAAGCTGACGCGTTCGCGAACCGCCTGCGGGGCGTCCACCGCGCTCGCGTGGAAGACAATTTGCACACCCAGAGGAAATGCAAGTTCAAGAACATCAAGGCCACTGTAAACACACAGCCCAGCGTTTGATCGGCCCACCTTACCCGAGGACTGCACGAAGGCAACTGGCAGTTCCTTATACCTAAATTATCCGTCTACTTTAATTCCTTTCAAATATGTTTCTTACCGTAGCGAAGAGGACTTCAACCCGATCCATATTCCTGCTGCCACAACATGAACCCCGCAACACCCAGTCATCTACATAATCCAAACGGACTCTAGGCCGAATATAAGGGCATCTCGCTAGTGAACATTGGGGGAGATGTTATGGTGTGATCAGGCCTTAGCTGAACGGCTTGCCTGATCACACCTTCAAACATTAAACCTGGGGATTGCAACGCCACCATTTGGTCGTCGNGACCCTTGCGAAAGAAGACAGTTGCAGAAATCCCCTCCACCAGCTACTGAGTGGGGCCGCAGAACCACGCGCTTGATATAGGCCGGCGTAACACCCGGAACAGCGTCTTTTCGTCTTTTTTTCCTTTGGGCGTCGACCCGACCAGCGAAGCAGACCAGGAAGATGGGTGTGTCCGGCCGTCGTTAACAGTCTCGTAGAATCAGCCTCCGACAACATTAAAAAGGTGATTACTTTCCAGTTAGGTTTGAATAAAATGGCGTGAATTAAATGTAATGAATAATCATCTTGGTATTCAATTTAAAGCTCCCCCGATCAATAGTCATTTAAATAGCATGTAATAAAACTCATATTATACTGTTGTGCTCTACCGAATCATGAGTCATTATTGAGCTACATCCCTAGCAACTTTCAAGTACGAATTGGCTGAAAAGCTAATTCGTAACACAGTGGTGGTGGCGAGCCGCTGGCCCAGGATGAAGGCTGATGTCAGTGATGCTTCCAAGGTCCGATGCATTCCAGTTCTATACATCGCGCATCCGCAACCAGCAACCCGCAGAAGCCAACAGTGAGGTTCGCTACACTTCGCACTTGTGGCACCTCGAGATCTCCCTCCTATCCATGATCATTGGGCTGCTTAATGCTCGATTCGCTTCGCCATCTCGTACTGTGCTACCCAGGTTCCCGACGTCCACGACGACGGCGCTTGCGCACTGTCCAGTATATTGTAATATTCTCAGACACCCCAGAGCCTTGGGATCCCCTATCTGCCACATGATGACGCGACGAGTTGAGGAATAGTTCCGCACCCAGGCCACCATAGTCCCGCCGCACTTGCAAAGGCTTCTCGCCTTCGCTGGTCCCAAGGGGCGGGAATTTTTTTTCTGGTGAGCCCTCAAATCCCGCCACGCCAGTGCGAGCTCCTTCTCTTGATTGGCGCTGGAGAAAGTAAGGCAAATTGTTAGTTAGCGAAGATAGATTTGTGTGAGTTTGGTGCTGGATGATATGAAATGAGTGCGCAGCTGGAGTGTAACCAGTGTCGCGCTATGCGGCCCTGGTGGCGGGGGACAGAACTGAGCCACCCACCCAACAGATGCTAGTCATCTTTCCGTAATAGAGAACAAAAGTGTTAGTGTGTTACAGGCAATTATAAGAAGGAGAAATTATAATTAGGGGTAATGTGTTCTTCACCTTGTTTGTGACCTCGCTTGCAGTAGAGTGTAGTAAGGTGTATGTTTGAGTGTGCATGTTAGTATAGGTGTGCCTCCGCACAACCCCCGCCAGCTGCTTCAGAGAGCTTCACGACGCCTGACGCCTTGGAATCGGCTGTGGCAAAGGACCATACACACAGACAGCTGTCGGCTGAGAGAAGCGTTTCGGCACATGTGTGTGTACAGCATTATGTTTTCAATGTAAATCACAGGGCCATCACCGAGCCAGAGGCTGCGCAGTGCATGCTTTGCCTTGTTCTGCGATCACATAGTGCTTCGGACATTCTTTGGTGCACGAGTGTAGTAAGTGTATTGATAAGGAGCAGTAATGCGGGCTTCCCGATGTTTATTACAATCATGTGCATGGCTGAGGAACTGCATTCAAAGATTTAGTAGTTTAAGGCGGCCTGCGAGCCAATATGCTCTTTGGCAGCTTGTATTTCTGAGTCTCGTGGGGGTCATAATCGCCGAAACTAGATATTTCCGGGTTGGCATTAGTGACACAGTCCTAGAATTTTTCCGACATTTTGATGAAGTGCTCATCTAATCTTTCAATTTGTTCGTTATGCAAATATGTAATGGGACAGTAGTTAGACGCATCTGCAGCATTTTGTAAGCATTCATTTTGTTCGATCTGCAGTTTCTTAATATATGTTTTAGCTGCATGTGCCCATGTGTGCGCGGCATAGGTGATGACAGGCCGTATAAGCATTGTGTAAAGCAATACTGCTGTATTTCGCGTTATTGCACTTCGTCTATTAAGTATAGGATAGAGGGCGGAAATCCTGGCATTTGCACTTACGAATTTGGCGTCTGTATGTGCTTTCCAGATGAGTTTTCGGTCCATGTGCACGCCTAGATATTTCACAACATAATTGTGAGGTATAGGTTCACCAAAAAGCGTGATTTGCCAGCGACTGGCAGCTTGAGGTAGTGCCCTGCATGTAAAAATGATTGCCTCGCTTTTCCCAACATTAATTTTAATCCGCCATTTTGTGTAATATTCTTGAAAGGCTATGAGAGCAGTTTTTAGCCTTCGTGTTGCTAAGCCGAGGTCAAGGGAGCGGATGAATATGACAGCCCTCGACAGTGCATATGAAGATGTAATAAATACGATGACGTTTCCCGGTCATCTATACACACTCTTTACTCAGTACAGTTAATGACTAGGAAACAAATCGTCTGAATTATGTTGGTATCTGAATAAAATGTAATGTATTTATATCAGACCTGCACTCTCATTGCCCGTCTTCCCTCTGCTGCGGTGCTATCCTTTGTCCAATATCGCATTCCATGCCCCTTGCCCCTTTATGGTAAGCAGTCCTGTCAGGATGAGTCACGGCGTGTTTTGTTTTGCTTGCTTACAGCTGTGAGTACAGGTCCACTGCCCCATGCTACCGGCCCACCTAACGTAATCAAATTTACACATTATTTCTTGGTGTTTCTGTGTTACATACCATTGCATATGCTATATAACTGAATTCCTCTTTGCACGTACTTTTAAATTCTGTGGAAATAAATGCATGTTTCCAGGGAATAAATCGTATGTGGTTTTATTATTTCTGTGCATACACGTGTTACGAATAGTCACTTTGCGGGAAATTACTTGCCCCCCCCCCCTTTTTCCCAACGCCCATACGTAATTTCATTTAGCAAAAACCGCATTTCATGATCTGTAAACATTCCGGAAATTTTGGGGGTGTCCACATTAGGCGGATCATCCTGTATATAATAAATCCCACAATGAATTTTGTCAGATTTGTATTTGTCTGTGCTGTCGTAGGTTTTTTTTTTTTTAANTGTATGTGTGTATATATCTGTATATATAAATATATGTATATGTATATATATATGTGTATATATGTATATATGTGTATATGTATGTATAATTTTTTTTCGTTTCATATGTTAACAAGTTTGAATATTACAGTCAATTAACGACTGTAATATTCATAGTAACTATGTAAACTGATTATGAGAAACACAATCAAAAACACATTCAAACATTTTTAATTTTCTTAGGAATTTGTATTTGGAAAAACTCTGAAATAGCTTTTAGGTATTTATATAGCCAAACGTTTAAAGCTAAGAATATATAGATACCTTATCGGGTCACTGGTCTATGAGAAGTCTTCGAAAACACCTTCAACTCTTTTCCAACCTTTACCTGATTGTATGTCAGACGACATCCTAAAATTAATTTTTAAGCATTTTTATAGGCAGCCTTTTGAAGCGAATAGAATAACAATAATTTCTCGCATTATGCATGATGAAGGTGTCCTCCACAACACATTTGAACCCTTTTAAGTATTGAATTTCAAAAACTCCTGAAAGTAGTTTTTTGGGGTTTGTATAGGTTATTTTTTATAGTTAAGAGCACGGTGATATCCCATCAGGTTACTGAGATAGTGAGGAGTCCTCAAAAATACATTTGACCGATTTTCACCCCCTTAGGAGGACAAACTTTAATTCAAAATTTTGGTAGAATTTTTCCACTATTCAAGTTTTCAACTATTCAAATGTTCACAAGTTTCAAGTACCTTTATCGTTGAAGACTACTTGCCCAGCTTCTCTTTAATTGCCGTCTGGAGCAAGGTTTTATCTCCAGCTTCACGACATCACCTGGATAAGTTTCTGCTAAGTGAATATGTTTTGTTAATTTTGGTATCATCTGGACCACATTACAACATCACTACATTATGATTTCTTAATTAATTATGAACTCATTTTTTGTAACTTTTTGACGTAAAATATAATTTAATTATTTATCTGTCATTTATAAATTTTTAAGTGTAATCGTGAGAAAAAGCATTTGTATTGCAGATTAAAAATAGGCAGATTTTACGGGGTGCAATCCAGGATTTTCATGGCTTCCAGGGCCATAAACATTTCACAAATTAATTAATTTTTATACTGCAATTATTCCGGAATACTTAATTTGTGAGGTAATTTTTTGTCTACAAATTTTTGTTAATTAAAATATTTTTTAAAAACTGCAATTTTATACTCTTTTTAAATTATTAGATATATGTCTATCTCTGGACAATTAATAACAAATTGAAAATAAAATTAGTAAAATATAACTAGGATCAGTTTCTAGGTAGGGTGAGTATAAAAGAATACTCCAACTTTGAAGGTCTATAATATCAAAACCAAAGAAACCTAGAACCTTTGTTGACGAATCTAATGAACCGTAGAACTGTGACGTTTGTTTACCATATCTTCATAAATGTTCAACGTGACCACCACGAGTGGCCGGAACGACATTTACGTGATAATAAAACTCGTTCCACACTCTTGTCAACATGTCCGGTGTTACGGTTTAGATGGCGTCCGTAATTCTCATTTTGTGGTCATCAATGTTAGCTGGCAATGGTGGACGAAACACTTGATCCTTTATATACCCCCATAGAAAAAAAATTGCATGGGGTAAGATCCGGGCTTCTTGGGGGGCAGTGATGAAGAGCCTGGTCACCAACTGCTCCTCGACCAATCCAGCTTTGCGGCAACGCCTCGTTCAGGTATCGCGAAAGGCTAGGTGTCAATGGGGTGATGCACCATCCTGCTGAAAATTAAGTCCCCGCCGTCTCTTCTAACAGAGGAAACAACCGCTCTGTAAGCATGTCCAAATAAGGGATTCCAGTAACAGTGAGCTCGTGAAAAAATAAAGGGCCGAAAACAGTGTCTTTGGATACAGCGCAAAACACGTTCACTTTGGGGGGAAGCGCGTTCGTGCTCTGTGGTTTCATGTCGAGGCTCCTGACCCCATATCCGCACGTTGTGCCGGTTCACCATACCATTTGTATGGAACGTCGTTTTATCGCTAAAAACCAGATTAGACATGAAGGCATCGTCTACCTAGTTCTGGGTAATAACGAATGCGCAGAAATCACGCCTCAGTTATTTATCCCTTTCGGTAAGAGCCTGTACAAGCTGTAACCTGTATGGTTTGACCAGTAATCACTTTCGCAACACTGTCCAAACTGTCGATTATGGGATTTGCATTTCCCGACTAGCTTGTCGAGTTGATTCGGACAGCGAACGAACGCTTGTTTAATCCGTTGTACATTCTCTTCGGACACACGCGGCCGCCTGGAACTTTTGCCTTTGCAAAGGCACCCTGTGTCACGGAACTGACGAAACCAACATACGATACTCCACCTATCGGGAGAAAGACATCCGTTTTTGCGATGGAATTCACATTTAGCAAACTGAATAACACAATGGCTTCTGTAATTCTGTCGCCATCGTGATGTGGACTAACACACCACACACGCTCATAGTGTGACGACAGATGCTCCCAGTGTCATCTCTCGGCACATAAAGGAAACGTCAGACCGTCCCCTTCACATTGACGTGTCGAATGCGAGCTCGCTTCCCTCTCACCACCTCAAACCGAGAGTTATGAACGCCATCAAAACCGTAACACTGCACATGCTGACAATAGCGTGGAACGAGTTTGATTATCACGCATATGTCGTTCGGGCCGCTCATGGTGGTCACATTGAACATTTATGAATGTGTGGTAAACAAACTTATTAGTTCCACGGTTAAGTTGATTGGTCAACCAAGGTTGTTGGTTGTTTGGTTTTGATATTATAGACCTTCAAATTTGGGGTATTCTTTTATGCTCACCATGTAAATAACAATTGGCAAGAAGTCACAAATCATTTTGGGGAAAGTGGGTCACACAGTAGTGACAATCAAAAATAAGCAAAGCTGTATTAAAGTCAGAAATTACTCCCCTTTACCCACTTGCTAAAGCTGTCGCGGAAGTATTCCAAGTGGCAATATAATTCATACAGGAAGGAACTCCTAATAAAATTAAATTCACTAGTGTTGATCCGGTTTTAAGATGCCAGATTTTAATAATTAAAGCTAATAATCATGATCAGAAATACATTAAAATAGAAAATGATCAAGGATTTTTTAATGTGTCCTGTACAACAAAATACACACAATTCGCCCTTTTCAAGTGAATACGAGTGAGACGCACGTGTTAAAAAATTAAATATTGCATTAACGTAACTAAATAAAGCGGAACCAAGATATGTCAAACTAGCCAGACGCTATGGTATAGCGGCAAAAGGAGAAATTTATTAAAAATCCACACTCCCATAGGAGAAAAGAAACTCACCCTTGTACCAACGTACTATACAAACGAAATTATAGTAGCACGTCATGAAATCTTACTGGACGGCAGTCATTTTGAAATTTTCAAAACACTTCACAAAATTAAGCAATCATGCTATTGGGACAATATGAATAAAAGTATAATGAATTATATTAAGAATTGTACCATATGTGAAAATATAAAACCAAATAACCAAAAGCCAATGAGTCAACTCCAACCAATTGAACCACCCTTCACTATTAAAGGCATGGGCGTTAGACGCTAAACGCCAATTACAAAAATTCCAAAGAGGGAACCACTATAGTCTTGTAATGACAGAATTTTTCAGTAGGTTTGTTGTTGTGCAAGCTGTCAAATCGATAGATGCGGAAAATGTGCGAACTTAATTAAAGATGTCATATTGAGATACGAATGTCCTCAACAAATATTAACAGACAGAGGCACATCCTTTAATAATGAACTTATCACAGCATTGCCAAAGAAATAATAAATTAATTACTTCAGACCACTTCATATAACCCGTCCTGCAATGGACTGGTAGAATTAATGAATAAGGTGTTAGGGCAAGAACTTACAGCTTGCTCATGCGAGGATCCCTCGAATTTGGACGAATATTTAGAATTTACAGTTTTTAATTATAACACAACTACAAATGCAAGTACGAAATTCCCACTTTTTATTTAATGCATGGAGTAGAAGCCACGCCAACGTCACAAGTACTGGTAAACAAATATTCCCAAAGGGACCAGGATTGGCGTGATAATCCGTTAAAGGACAGAGAACAGGCAAAATTGAACTCAATCCTATCTCAACAAAAACAAAAGCATCAATTTGATAACTCACATCGCCCCAACTGCCTTAAAGAAGGGGGTTTGGGTATGGGTCCGTAATAAATCATGTCGCAAGGCATTATAATTTAAATAAAAAGGGCCCTATTTAGTGACAAAAATTATTAGCCCGTCTACCATACAAGTAAGGAAAGGCAGGGCCAGCGATTTTAAATATCACACGGTAAACACGCGAATACAAAAATTGCACACATTAGATAACGTACGGATATTATCTCTGTTTTTTTTATTTGAGAACGGAAGGATAAAGTTGTTCTAGGATCTCAGAGAAAAGAAGAATATGGTCCTTCCACAAATTGATTCGGTTATGTAATATGGTAAAATAACCCATTTGAACTCATCCGAGTTTACAGTGACGAGGAGTAGGGGCTAAATAGCATTACTTGTTTTCAAATTGTTTATAACTATAATTAAAGGACAAAGTCTTACTTCTCTCCAGTACACTCTCCAGAAACCAGCATCCAGGAAGAATCCACGCTGGCCGGCAAGTGCACACATAATTTTCACAACATTGCACACGCGTAATATGTCACAACACTAACCGGTACCGGATTAAATATTATTTACAGGCAAAATTGAGTGCGAGAATAACAATAAGGCAGTAGCAAATACAGATAAGTATTATGCAGACGTTACTGCAATAATCGCGACGCAAACACACGGAGCCCACGGCTTTCAGCCGCTCACAGGTGGTATCATATGGCGTCGCAACAATAAAGTAATGACAATATCTTTTGAACTTAACGGGCTCTCATTCGTATTGTCACCACAAAAAAGCAGCAGCTACCGATACCAAAGAGTCTAGAATGTGATTAAGATTTAAATAAATTATAAAGCCCTAGGTTACCAATAATTCTATTTTATAATATGGCAGTCATATAACAGTTACATCATAGTATGTAAGGGCAAACATACGATTACAAATAACATTTTTAAGAGATCAACTAATAGTATTTATCTTTAATAAGACCAACACTTTTGTTATTAATCACTTGACTAGGCAAACAAGTGAAACAGTAGATAATGTGTACTAACTACAGATGTTAACAAAGTATTGTATTATAGTAAGTAAATGCAAAGCCTTCTGGGCCATTTACCAAAAATAAGTCACCAACTTGTGTCATTAACATTATAACACGTAACAGGGAACGATGCGGACTGTCGTAACAAAATATGCACGTAACACCTGTAAATCCTCATCCCTTAATATCGGCATCTATAATATTTGGGGGGGGGGGATAGCACCGATCATCTTCCTCGATCCCAGTTACGACACGAGGCAACGTTTATACAGTAAGTTCTAAAAATTATTTTTAAATATAAAAGATAACTACTATATCACAGATACCCCGTAGCAAACATTATTGTCAAAATATACACTGCAAGCGAGGTAGGCATCTGTCTCGTATCATTCATGCCCTAGATATGTGCTATACGGTAACGCTACAAAGTTGTATATCGTAACATATTAAGTTATGTACAATACAATTTAAAGTCGTAACACCTACATTTTTGTAAAATAAAATTCCTTTCAAGTTATAGTACACGTACTATAAGCTATAGTAGACGTACTAAAAAATAAATATATGCTCTAAAATTGTGCCAGTGAATAAGTTAATATTGTAATCAAATAATTTAAATAATTTAAGAGCGAAATCAACACGAATGTATAAGCATTACCTGCTAACGACTAAGAACATAATTATTTTGTATGATAACCACATTTACATTCAATCATGCATTATTTTATTTTAAAGATATTTATAATGAATGATAAACTATCAGATTTGTTTTCTTGTATTGACAGAAGTCACAAGCAAGTTGCTGTGACATTTGCATGGTTCGTATGTGTTAGTGAGAGAGACACCGTAAACATTATTAGAGAAATCTCAACTTATAAACAGCATTTGCAAGAGATTGATAACCTAGATAATAAACTTGCAGCAATGTGAAACTGTACCATATATAAATATTTCAAAAATTTTGATATTATGTAGTTATATTTGCAGAAGTGAAACTGTTCATTGGTATAGGAAACTATTGTTACTTGAAATATTTTTCATTATAATTTTGCCGCACGCTTCTATGAATTACGAAACAAGAAAAAGGCAATGGATGTACATAAATTTAATTTGGTAATATATAGTGTACAAAGCACTTGATATGTTACAATCGTTGTAAACAGATTCTTGTATTGTATTGTAGGTAGATAATAATATGTTAGTGTAAAGGAACTATCGTATACGAAAACCTTTATTAATTGAGCAGAACTGTAAGTAGTAGAAAATTGCAATACAATGTCAGTGCTATTGTAATTTCATTAAAAGGATTGTGTCCACAATTTCCACGGCTCCATTACACACTCGAAGGTCGGAAAACGAGTGAATAAGTGCGCAAGGGCGCTATAATGAACATTGGACTATTCCGCTGTGTCATAACTACGCGACACCCGCGAACGTGTGGAAGAATGGGCTCTCCAGGTCACTCAGCCACCTCGCTCCACCAGCCACACGAATTCCAGGCTCGGCGGCTCTTACTTACCTGGGCCTCCTGCTACATCGACCTACCTTCTCCACGGTGGCTGAGGACAGCCGCCTTTTCGACCGAGGGGATGATGTTACGGTGGCGTCCCAGTGCAGGGATGGCAACCGAGCACCAGTGATATAGGAGGCGCAGTGGCAACATGAAAAAAAAAACAGAGCCGCCGAGAGGAATCCAGGCCAGCAGCGCGAATATAAGGAGCGGACACACGAGGTCGAGGTCTTCCTGCGTCTTCCGGCTGCCGGAGCCAGTAACCCCAGGAGCAGGCGAGGGCAGGCTTCAGCGAGAGCCCTCGTACGATAACCATCTTCCATACATCCAATCAGAGGTGAGTGCAATGCCGTCGTCAGTGTGAGGAGGGGCGCAGTAGGTAGAGGCAATCACTAATTCTCAGTCAACGTATAAGAAGTAGAGGTTTGAGCTGTTTATTTGATAGATGTTGAGACCATTATGGTGCAATTCATATTGTAAATAACAAACACATTGTGGAGTGATTTTGACTTATAGTAAATCTCATGATATCAAATCTAGTTGCTTATTGAGTATACGCTCCCACCAGTTAAAGTAATTCCTAATCACTCTACCACCTTGTCTGTCAGAAGGCAAGGCGGTAACAAAATGCGCTATTTGCTTTGCATGTGATATTCTGTCTTTTTACATGCCTAAATTTTACAGGTACTGTATATAGAATTAAACACTGTTCTAAGATGAGGTATGGGGTAAGGACCTGAGTTTGAGGCTCAAAACTATACAAAAATATTAGTTCTCTTTCAGACTTAAACAAAATCTGGCAATTTTTTTTCCCGATGATGAGCAAATATTTCAGGTTTGTATGATCGAGGTGAAACTAATATAAGCTAGCGTTAAAATAAATGAATAACACAGAAAACTGCACTGTACAGACTTTACAGACTTGACATAAACATAATACATACTAATAATTGATACACGCTCAACTTATTCTTGATTTGAGCAAAACAACTATGGTGTCTGTTTTGTAGAAAAATTCGTGCTGCGAGCATTCATGCTACATTTATTCACATATACGACAACACAGTTATCACATGCGTAGATCTTGTAGGCAATGGCAAATTGACAGTTACTATCTTCAAGACGTTTGACACTGGAGCTGTTAGCGAATGTCTTGTCGCAATAGGTGCACTCGCTTGCCTATGAACAACATACATTGCCTTTCCACTTCTCGTTATGTCTATACAGGATATCACTGCGTGTAATACCGCATCGCAGTTATCGCCGTGGTACATCTCGTATGCTGGGCTGAACATGCAATGACTACTTTCATGTCGGTGTGCATTACAGCTTTTACTTAAAGTATTTCCACAGTAGTAACATTGTTTTCGTAAAGTATGTAGTGACTCTCCAGGGTCTCTTGCTGTTGACTATGCTGCCAGTGTTACAGATGGTAAGTCCTTAACCATTGATTCCGTCTTCATATTGAAACAGAGCATGCGATCGCAGTAGATGAACGTAGCCGTAACGATCTGCTTTCCACCACCGCACTCGATGACGAAATGACAACAGTTTTTACATTTTGCTTGCTTATATACTTTTCACAATACATGGTAGTTTGCATTGCCCGTCTTGCGTTTGTTCAGTAGATGACTGCTGGCTATGTGCTGCAAACAGCAGCATGTTTGCTGTACTGTAATATGTTCACCATATCAGGTCGATCGCTGTCTAGCCTGCAAAGTTGACAATTCATTGTTACAGGCAATGAATTAGTCGTCATCTATCGGTGTTGGAGGTCCCTTTTTTTATTTTACTGCTGCTGCTGCTCTCTCCCGATGTGTCTTACACGAGCTACTGGAATGTGGTGTGTCTGTAGTGGTAGCACTACCTTGAAATCCCCCTAGGCATGGGAGGCAGCCAGTTCGAGTGCCTACAACATTACCAAGGCCTGCATCGTCTTTCAAAACAATAAGCATTGAAGGAAATAAAAAGGTTGTAGAAATGTATTATGGGAAGTGCGAGCCATATGTTGTAAACAACACACATATGCTGCTAACACGTAGAGTGAAAAACGGAGATGTTACTAGTCAGCATGGTGAGAACGAAATGACGCCTCCTAGACTGTGGATGATGTGAAGACTATACTGAAATGTACATATTCTACTGACGATAAAGCGTCAGCATCTGCGAAGCAAAATCCTAAATGTGTTGCTGAAGACGAGTGCTACTTGAAGTTGGGGCAGAAGAAACATGCATTCGAACCCTGTTCTTTGGTCCAGAGGTATCTCGCAACATGCTCTTCCCAGAAGAACATAAATGCAGACATGTATCGTGAACCATCTGCGAAGGAAGTAGTGCAGTCTAGCTACTTATTTCTGAAGACCACAATGGTTTGGTTGGTAGTTTGCTGATGTGGGTTCCATTGCAAAGAACCGGACATCTCTCTGTCAGTGAAGAGATCAATTCGATTATTGACGAACTCAGAGCTAGAAGCTTTATTGGAAGAAGTATTATATATGTGTATGATTTTGTTATGAATAGAAATAAATACATAATTCTCCCCCAGCCACTAAAGGCACATACAGGCATGGTATGATGTTATCACCAGATTACGCGTACCTAGTTTCAGTTATTTCCTGAACCTTACGGTTGTTGCATGATGTGTCTGGTACTTAAATACGTAGATATAACACAGAAATTTTAATAGCATATCATGTGGTATTTTTTTTATGTGAAATAATTGGGCTCACTATGGGATTGAACCTACACTACCTTATTCTCATGATTGGTGCTGTCTCCAGCACTGCCAGGGTACATATATTTTGGGACGACCAAAAAGCAGAGTTGAAATGTATATGCAGCAAGGCTTTCTAACTAGTTATTACAAAGTTCAAACATGTACTGTTATTTCTATATAAATGGTACGGATTCGAAATAAGAAAGTGTACGTAATATTTAAAATGAAATATATTGTTACCTTATACTGTAAAACCGCAGTCTTCTCGTAAAGGGAAGTACATGTGTGACTCAGCTTGTTCACCACACTTGAGCTTGATGCGTCTCTCTCGGCTAGTGTAATGAGCCATCCCTTCGACTTGCCCACACTTGCACGGTGTCCGCGCCGTCAGCCGACAACCTAGCCGTTGGAAACAAGATGGTAACCGGAAACAAGATGGCAGAATCCAAGATGGCGGATGGCGCCTTAGTGCCTTAGCCCCCAGCCCCTTTCCTCGGAGCCCGTCGGCCGACCACCTGGGCTACTTTACAGATTCTAAATATGTTAGTTGATCGCACAACGTCGGATGGATGGGATGTGGTCCACTGCTAGTGTAGTGAATGTTGGCTGTACTCTGAATGTAATGGTTTCGTTTCAATCGGTTCGTAAGAAAGTCGTTTGCTATTCTGTTGTACTAACTAGGGCAATCTGGTCTTGACTAGCATTGCCATTCTTATGTTATATGGTATTGCGATAGTTGGTAAGTGCTTATAACTATTTTACTTTATATTTTATATTTATAACTGTTTGTATCAGTGTGTAGCAGTGTTATCCATATCAATCCTGTGCTTCTCGGCTTCGCAACATTATTTTTTTAGACTAACATGAAGTGAAGTGCAGCGCTCGATGCTCGCGCAATATCCATTGGTTGGTAAATGCTTATAAATATCGGTTTTCATAATTATTTTCTCATATTTGTTTGCATCAGTGCATAACAGTGTCGTTCTCTCTTGCGCGACTAACGATTAAAATATATGTTGTTTCGTGGCAAGCAAAGGAACACGCTCTTTAAAAGTTGCATAATTTGTATCGCACTTGACTCATTGCAGACTTTTTTGAGGTTGGTCCTTGTGAACATTGGCTATTTTTCATGTCGCCGTGCATTATAGCTTTTACTTAACTTCTTGGCGTGATATCAACACTGATGTCGCTATTATGGACTGCAAATCCATCGGGTATTTTTTTAAAATATATATTGTGACTCGTTATGACGTCATGCTCGTGATGTACTTGCGTGATGTACTTGCCAGTCCTTTATTGTTTGTTACGTGAATCATTATTTAATGTACAAGATGGTTTCATATATTTTGCATTCGGTTCACCCAACCCTCAAGTTAGTCTGATGGTGTTTATTTGTATTAATGCGTACATGTTTTAATGAAACCTGCGTCTACATATGTCTTGTTATTGGTGCAATTGTATACCTCTTTATTACTTTTNGCGTACATGTTTTAATGAAACCTGCGTCTACATATGTCTTGTTATTGGTGCAATTGTATACCTCTTTATTACTTTTGTTCAATGAATGGCTGGTTGTTAAGGGTTACCCATGCCAACGATGCCTCAGGTCGCGGGCCCTTGCGTTGGGCTGACTGTGTTTGTTTATATTACTTATATGTATTTTACCATTACCCGCGACTATGTGCATAATGCTCGCAGCATATTTTTATACCGTAACGGTTTCAGGCACGGGAGGAGACGATCTGGTCACAAACCCGCTGCATGTAAAGCATAAAACACACACATATATTTATATACCTCGATTTTTTCGCATATAGTTGGTTGTTGCATGTTACCTGTACTAATGTTTATTTATACATATATTTCGCATATATATGCAGCCTGGATGTTGGTGGGCGAAGGGAGGCTAGCTGTCTCTGAGGGGATCCGAAATGGTAGACATCTATAGTAGCAGACGACGAGGGTGGCAGTGGGCGATTGTCGAGTGCATGCAGATCGATGCGTATGCATACTGTTTCAGGCCCTTCACTCCTACATGCATCGGTAACCTTGCGATGCTTTCGTATGTATACTTACTAACATTTATTTTATTTACATGTGTGGATGGTTGTTACGTGTTCCTGAACTTCAAAGGTTCGGAAAGGCCGAACAACTTTGTTTATAACAAGACTTAAGTCCTACTTGCCCCTATCTTCTTTATTGCATTCGGAAGTGATGCTTGTGATATGAATTTGACATCTGTTGCTTTAGCAGATAGTAGTTGGCTGATATCTATGCTTAGAGGAATGCTTAAGGCATTATTGACCTCACTGCCCAGTTCGATGTCGGGAACTATATATGTGATATGCATTTGGTGACCGTAGCTTAGGTGAGTGGGAAATACTGGGCAACTATGCTTATAAGATGGCTTTAAGTATACTTGACCCAACTACCTTGTTCGTCATCAGAGGTGATGTCTGTAATATGAATTCGGTGGCTTAGCTTAATCGGATGGGAAATAACAGTTAACTATGGTTATAAGAAGTTATATGGCGTAATTGACCCTGCAGTGCTGTTCGATGTCGGGAGCGGTGCATTTGATTTAAATTTTATGTATATATCCTCAGCAGATTGTAAATGGTTGCCAACTATGCTTATAAGAGAGCTTAGGGCATAATTGGCCCAACAACCCTGATTGACACTGGAACGATGACTAAGCTATAAATTTTACGACTGTATATCTGGTAGATGGGAAATGGTGGCCGACTGTGATTATAAGAGGGTTTAAAGCATAATTGACCCTTCCACCCAGTTCTTCATCGGAGGTGATACATATGATATCAATTTGGCAGCTATAACTTCAACAGTTTGAAAATGGCAGCCAACTAGGTTTATAAGAGGGCTTAAGGCATAATGAGCCATATCGCATTGATCAGCGCTAGGAGCAGTACCTACAGTCCGAATGTGGTGACTATAACTAAATCGGTTCGGAAATGATGGTCAACTATGCTTTTAAGTTCATGGGGGTTAGCTATAGGCATACTGCACTTAAAACATAACCTGTGGTAAGGCAACCACTGTGCTGTACTTAAGGCTCGGACTGGCTTTATAATTAATTTAAAAAATATAAAAATCGCTCCAATGCCTACTAAATTCAATATGGCGTCAAAAAGGGCGTATAATCAAAGTTCATAATGGTACATTAGTATTCGACTTGAAAACACAAGTCCGAAAATATATAACACTTGGTATATTTGGTAATACATTTATATGCTTATAAAATCCAAAATGGCACTGCTCATAGTCACATTTTCAGATTTTGTAACGACAAATTCTTACCTGTCTAAAAAATACGAATCTGTAGACACGTAACTCGATACATATGTTTGTCAAAGTTAAATAAAAAAATATATAATTAAATACATAACTCTAATTTTATAAAACAATGCTTTGCATATTTGGTTGTTGTGACCCAATAATCGAATTATTCTTGAAAATATGAGTTTGCAGACACTTCGCTCGATACACTTATGTCTGTCAATTTTAGAAGTTAAATACAAATGCTAATTAAATACATATATTTTATTTATAAAACTATGCTTTACCTTATTGATGGTTGTGACACCATAATCTATTTATCATTGAAAATATGAGTTCGTAGACACGTCGGTTGATACATTTATATTTGTAAATTGTACAAGTTAAATAAAATTGATTAAAATGAGTTAAAATATCAAATCCATGCCTTTAATGTTTTTTGTAAATTATTAATGAATACCTAGAATTGTTAAATATATTTTTCCTTATTTTTACTAGTGCATACATTTAATCGTTTTGTTTTATGCAATGGGGGATGTAGGGTTTCATTTCAAATATACAGTACATGATGTTTAGTAGCAAGCAAAGTAATATAGTATTTACAAGCCGTGTAATGCATCTTCAAATTATCACCGCTGGTAAATAGTGTTCTGCACTTGTCATATTGTAGAACATTTTTGAAGTTGTTTCTTGTGAACATAAGTTCTCTTTTTCTTGTTGATGGGCATTCCAGCTTTTTACTAAAGTTCTCGTCGCAATAGAAACACTGATATCGCTATTACGGACTGTGGAACTATCAGGTATTATTTTTTATAGTACAGGTTGGATACGACGACATGCTCGCACCGCACTTGCGTCTATGTTGAGACTTTTTTATTAATTATTATGTGACGTAATTGTTTCATGTATGGGATGGTTTTATATGTTGCACGAGGTTCCCCCAACCCACATGTTAGGATGATGCTGTTTATTGTGACCTTTTGCCCTCACAGTCGAACCATACTGCTGCAGTCCCCCTGTGCTATTGGTACAGTCGAGTTGCAGCCCTCATTAGTGGTTGGATCGAAATCTCACGTGTCTAGCATTTTTTGAGCTACTTGCAGCGAGTACTCCATGCATGGGGGGGTGTTCTGCATGCTGCACTTCGAAATTCGGTCATGTGTGTAGACACCGGTGCTCCTTGCGGCCACCATCGTTAACGCAAACAAAGTTGGCATCCCCCTGACAGGCGACAGGGTAAACTAAGATGGCTGAAGACCACCGCGACACTAGCAGATGATTGCCGTACACTCTAGCAGTCGACTGGAGAAACAAATATTGTGAGAGAATCTGTGTGAATTGCTCAAGCAGTCATCGGTTGGGACCTGAGATCGAGACTTGACACTATACAAAAAAAATATTAATTCTCTTTCAGACTTCGACAAAATTTGGTAATTTTTTTCCTAGTGATGGAGGTGAAACTAATATTAGCATGGATTAAGATAAATGAATAACACAACAATTATTTATATACTTTACCTTTATTTACAGACTTGTCATAATAATAATACATAATACTACTTGATAAATGCTCAATTTATTCTTTATTCGAGCAAAACATTTATTGTGATTGTTTTTGCAGAACAACTCCTGCTGTGGGCATTCAAGACACATGTATTCACATATACTACACAGCAGTTATCACATGGGTGAGTCTTGTAGACAATGGAAAATTGATAGTTACTATCTTCATGACATTTGGCAGTGGTGCGGTTAGCGAATGTCTTGCCGCAATACTTGCTCTCGCTTCCCGATGAACGAAAATCATTGCCTTTGCACTTCTTGTTATGCCTATACAGGTTATCACTGCAGGTGAACACAGCTTCGCAGTTATCACAGTGGAATGCTTTGTATGCTGGGCTGAACATGCAATGGCCACTTTCATGTCGGCGCAAATTACAACTTTTATCAAAAGTATTTCCACAATAGTAACACTGATATCGTAATGCTTGCAGTGAATCTTCAGGGACCCTTGCTTTTGTTAGTGTTACAGACGGTAAGTCTTCAACCATAGATCCCATCTTCATATTGCAGCAGAGTCCACGATCGGAGTAGTAACATTGCTACCACAATGCTTGTAGTGACTCTTCAGGACTCCTTGCTATTGTGGATGCCAACGGTGTTACAGATGGCAAGTCTTCAACCATTGATTCTGTCTTAATATTGTAGCAGAGTACACGATTGTAGTAGACGAATGTAGTGGTAACTATCTGCTTTCCACCACCATAGTCACCGATGAAATGACGTCAGTTTTTACGCGATGCTAGCTTGTATACTGTTCACACTACATGCTAGTTTGCATTGCCCATATCGGGTTGCCTCAGTAGATGACTATTGGCTATGTTGTGCAAACATCAGCATGATTACTGGACTGAAATATGTTGCCTTATCAGGTCGATCGCTGCTTCGCCTGCGAAGATGAAAATTCCGCCACTCATTTTCCTTGCAGTCGTTCATATTTTAGTGTTAGAGGTGTTTTGTTTTTCGTTTACTGCTACTGCTCTCTTCCGATTTGTCTTACACCAGTTTCTGGAATGTTGCATGTGTGTGTGTAAAGGTAGCACTACCTTGAAAACATTGTAGGCATGGAAGACAGCTAAGAACCTTTTTGTCCTGTTGCAGATAGACAGGTAGGTGTTTGTAGACAGATTTTATTTCATGTTGTGTATATGTGAGAAGGAATTCTTTAGGCAGGTATGCAACCTCGGTATCTTTGTCGAATGCTGCAAGTGATTTAATCTTTCCATATGCCACGATAGGCTATACCATTTTTCGACCACTCAAACAGCATCCCACCATTTCCACTATGTCCTCTCGATGAGAGTAAGAAGTTCTGAGCGAAGTGTGGTGGTGGTATGAACTGCTTTTATAGACCTAATAGTGAGTAGTGTGGACAGAAGTGATATCCTCAATCAATACCATTTTATTCGAAGCTTAATTTAAAGATATGTGCTACTATTTATAGCTTGATGTATTACGACGAAATAAATTGATACCTTGTACTCTATAACTGAATTCCTTTCGTAAAGGGAAGTGTATGTGTGTCTCAGGTGGTCTGCCACCCTGGAGCCTGACACATCTCTCTCGGCTGTTATGTACCATCCTTCGACTTTCCAAGACCTGCACGGTGCTCGCGTCGCTATTAGACCACCAGAGCTGCCTTACAGATTCCCACGATGTTAGTTGATCGCGCAATATCGGTCGCGTTGGACACGTTCTGCTGCTAGTGTGTGAGGGTTGGCTGTACTCTGAATTTGACGGTTATTAGACCACCAGAGCTGCCTTACAGATTCCCACGATGTTAGTTGATCGCGCAATATCGGTCGCGTTGGACACGTTCTGCTGCTAGTGTGTGAGGGTTGGCTGTACTCTGAATTTGACGGTTTCACTTCACTCGGTTCGTACAGAAGATGTTTGCTTTTCTATTGTACTTACCAAGATAGTCTGGTCTTGTCTAGCATCTTCTAAAACAGCATAGAGAACCCGATGCTTGTGTAATATGTGATTGCAATGGTCGGCGAGTGCTTATAACTATTTTTTTTTTACATTTTATAATTATTTAAGTTTGTATCAGTGTGTAACAGTTTTGTCCTTATTGCACCGTTGATCCTCGGTTTTGCATAAGTTTTTTTTAGACTAATGTGACATACAGTGTTTGATGGTGGCGCAATATACATAGGATGTTAAATGTTTATAGCTATTTGCTTTTATTAATTATTTTTTATTTCTCTTTGCATGACACATTGCAGTGACATCTATCTTGCGCGACTAATGTTATAAATGTACGTTGTTTTGTAGCAAGCAAAGGAACGCAGTATTTACAAGTTGCTTAATGTTTATCGCACTTGACATATTTTTGTAATTTTTGTGGTTGGCCCATGTGATCATTCGTTCTTTCTCATGTCGGCATACATTCTAGCTTTCACTTAACTTCTCTGCATGTTAGCAGCACTTATATCACTATAATAGACTGTGGTTCCATCGTGTATTATTTATATATTGTGACTCGTTATGACACGTGCTCGTGATGTACTTGCATATATGACAGTCCTTTATTGTATGTTACCTGACTGATTTTTCATGTACAGGAGGTTTCATATCTTTTACACTCGGTTTCCACGATCCTTGCACTAGGTTGATAGTGTCTTATTTATATTAATGCATACCTGTTTTAGTGTAACCTGTGATAACGAATGTATTGCTATCGGTATAATTGTATAAAGCTTTATTTTTCAATATATGACTGTGATACCTGCCAAATGCTGAAGTTTGGAAGTAGGTATTGATTCTGCTCTGCGGCATGAGGCGCCAGCACTTGATGCTAGCCCTCAGTGATAGGGCGTAGGAATACGTTGACACTGCTGTCTCTAGGTCCAATTTACTAATAACATACACTTTCTTTGTGAGTTCACATAATCGAGTTTTATTGTTGCTTGAACAGGTTAACTGGTACATGAACTCAAGAGACAAACTCCCTCCCTTTTCCTATGTAGGCTACGTATGGTTTGACGCCGCGACTGGCGTCGGGGGGGGGGGGGGAAGATTCTTCGCACTTGGTGTAGAACTACTTATCTGACACTGCAGCGCTGAATTCCCTCGGCTGGCGGCTTGGAACTGCTCTCGAACTTGGTGGGCGTCTCGGCGCCTGGCTTCGAAGTTCCTTCTTCCCGGGTCCAACGCAGGACTCTGCGTTTGACGAAGTCTGACTGACTTTTCTCGGATGCTTCCCGCCGCACGTCCCGCTTGACGGCCTCCGACTGAGGTCGACGTCGTGATGCATTCTCGATCCTCGACTGACTCCGGCTGACTGACTGACTGCTCGATCCGCGACTGACTGATTCGACGTCTCTCCACTGACTGCCCTGTTGCTCCCCCCTTCATGTGGTTTTGTAGCGTCCATCACCATATTCAACTTCCCCCGTCTCTGCACGTGGTCCGGGGGTGCTTGTCGTCCCTCCGGGTCATAAAACACGTGGCCGCTGCTCGTGTGGTCCGCAGCCGGCCTGGCGTCGTCCCTTGGTTCTGGCCTGGAAGTTTATTGTCCTGTTCTGCATGCCCGCCCGCTAAAAGCTCTCAGGGTTTATTGCGGTACAAGCCCAGGATAGATGCAGCTGGTGGTGGGATCTCGGTGTCCCTTGGGCAGCTGCAGAATGCAGCTGTGTCCGCACCCTGGTGCCTTCCGTTGTCTCCGGATGTCGTCTACACGTGCAGGAACAGTTGCACGTGCAGAAACCTTTGGTAGCGCGCCTTTGCAGCTGCGAGGCTCCTGGCATCACTCTGCCGGCACGTCCACAAAACCCTTAATCCTTATTGCGGTTGTCCGCCGGCGAGCTTCGCCAGAGCGTGTGTTCTGACGAATAAAATATAGGGACACAGAATGCGTCAACTGGTTGTTAAGTGTTACCAAGACTAACGATGACTCGGGCTACTGGCCTTCGTGTTGAACTGATGGTGTTAGTCGATTTTGCAGTGCTGTCCCCACACTGCAGACCCACATTTTCTTTACATGCGTCGACGGTTGTTACATGTTACCGAACTTCAGAGGTTGTAAATACTGACCAACAATGCTTGTAACAGGGCTTAATGTTTATTTGCCATTATCTCCTTGATTGCATTCAGAAGTGATGACTATGATATGAATATAGTGGTTGTAGCTTCGGAGTGTGGGAAACGTGTCCCTACCATTCTGTTTTACATCGGATATGAATTTGGTGACTATAGATTCTGTGGGTGGGAAATTGTAGCCAACTATGGTTGTAAGTAGGCTTAGGGCATACTTTACCCTGCAGTCCTTTTCGTCGTAGAAGTGATACCTATGTTTCGAATTTGGTGACTATAACCCCATTGGTTGGGAAATAGTGGTCAACTATGCTTATACTAGTGCTTAGGACATAATTGAAAATACCATCCTGTTTGATGTCGGCAGCGATGTCTATGTTATGAATTTCATGGCTATAGCTTCTATGGATGGAAAATGTCGGTCGACTATGCTTATAAGGCACCTTAAAGTTTACTTAAACTACCACCCTCTTCTTTGTCAGAGGGGATGTTTATGTTATGAATTTGTTGTCTATAGCTTCGATGGGTCGGAAATGGTTGGCAAATATGCTTTTAAGTGGGCTTAGGGCCTGTTTCCTCAGTGGAGCTGTTCATCGTCGGGGGCGATGACTATTTTATGAATTTGGTGACTATATCTTAAATGGTTCGAAAATTACAACCAACTAAGCTTATAAGTGGGTTTAGGGCCTACTTGACTCTGCGATCCTTTTCGTTGATAGGGATGATAAATATATTACGGATTTGGTGTCTGTATCTTAATCAGTTCGGAAATTACAGCAAACTATGCTTAAGTAGGCCTAGAGCATACTTGATCCTGCGGCCCTTTTCGTTGTTGGGTGTGATGCCTATGACATGAATTAGATGACTACATTTTAAACGGTATTGAAATTACAGCCAACTATACTTTCAAGTAGGTTTAGGGCATAATTTTCCTGCAGTCATTTTCGTTGTCTGGTGTGAGAAGATTTTGAAACATTTGGACCTACCTGTGTGACTTGCTTGGAACACCTATCACTGTCAGTTCCTGAAGGCGTACATCACTATCGGTCAAATTAATCATTCTAACTAGCAAACTGTCAGAATTTAAAGAGGCCAAAGTTCTTGCTACAACAACAAGTAGGGTCAATATGACCACCAAGTGGAATCATTCCATTTAATCCAATACAAATCCCATACCTGGCAGGATGCCAATGTTCTCTGCAGGTTAGACCGTAATGTCTGACAAATTTTATTTGATATTTGCTTCTAATGCTAAATTCACTAGAAGCAGTAGCACAGTGCGTTGACAAAAGACTACTGGGCAGCTGATTGGTAAGGAAAAATCATGCCCTCTTGTCACCACCAACTCTGTACCGCTTACCCATAGTACAATAACTCGAGTATCAATACAGCACCCCTGCCTGTGTAGAACATCAAGACCCAAACGCATTCATCCTCTATTTATGCGATGTAAACATTATGCTCTATGCTAAGGTTACCAAGCTTCAAGTTAACACTTTTCTTACCCTTGATTGGTGTGGTCCTACCTGTTACTGTAGTCAATTAACAGCAAACCCAGGACAAATGTATGAACGTAATTTTTATGTAAGTATACGTAAATGTTCTGCCATTTCGTATGAACTTGTGTTATGTGTACTGTAATTAATATGCCGAGTATTATAAAATACCGTCTCAACAGTCAACCTACACGGTTGTTTATGGTTTTCACATTCAAAAAATGTTAGTTGGAGTAATTTAAATACTCCCGTTTTGAAATATATTACTATATTTCTGAATAAAGATACAATACTTAACGATTATCATCTTCCGCAGCTACAAATAACAGTAGCATGTACCACAGGCCCGTCAAATTTTCGTAACAAAACTCCGTAACAACAGCCCGAAGGTATGCGTTATTGTTTCGAATGTGATATCGAACATAACCACGTCAAACGAACACATGAAAGCGCTTAGAATGCCTCCTTTCGCGAAGAAACGAAAATGTTAGTAGTAAAGAATACTTTCGTCGAAAGGTAACGAAACCAATAACTTAGAATAAGTCCCCAGTTCCACTTACTGCTCTATGCTATGTCTACTGTTATGCTTACCAAGATCGGTCTGTGAGAAGGACGCGTAAAATACAAAATAGTTAGAAAAATTAAGGCATCGCCAGTCTTCAATGTCTTATCGTAAAAAGTATTTGAAATCAACCCCTAAAATCATGCATGCAAGTTTTCCATAGGATGAACGGTAGGAAAAATACTTATTAACAGTAAAGTCATCTATAGATTGTTAAACTTGGCGACGATGGGTTCCCTAGATTCGTTAATGTTCGTGTTCTTTGGTATACGTCCAGTTTACAGGATAGCAAATGCCTTAGTTCTTAGCTTTTCGTGGTATTGATGTGCTTTGGCGAATGTTTTTAGATCGGTACAATAAAAGCGTGGCAACTTGTTTACAATTTGCAGCTCGAAATAACAGTTTGACGCGATACATGTCAAAGTAGCTTCACTACTTCATAAACTAAAGGCAAGACAGAACGATTTACATCACTTGTGAATGTACCCAACGGCCATAGCTAGTACAACTGTCGAATCACACGGCCAACAGCGATGAATGTGTTTTGTTTACGCTTGAATTTTCAAAAGACACGCCCTTTTATGCAAGTAAAATATTTTGACTATAGGCAATTCACGGTTACTTCGAACTTTTCTGAAGCCCTGCTAAAGTTTTTACTTCCACGATATTCCTCCGCTTCATGCAAACAAAGCTTAACCGAGTCTAGAAAATGATGCCAAAAGGACAGCGCGCGTTATTCGTGCGTGCTCAGTGTATTCAAATTTTGCATAAGAAATATTTATTATTGTGCATTACCAGCACACCTATTTTATCCCTATTTTATTCGTTATAGTTACACGTGAAATATTATAATTTATGTATAAAATATATGTAAAATATCAATTTAACAATAAATAAGGAATTTTTATGTTAATAAGAGAATAAAACTTATGATACATGGCGTATTTAGTAACCAACCAAACACGTCATACATGGAGAGATTTTTCATAGGTTTGATTCAAAAAGTGTGAAGAAACAGACTTTAAATAATACATATTCTAGTTACATTACAACTCGGTTAGAGGTAGTGTCCAAATATCTCAAAACGCCTACTTGTATGAACAGTGTCCTCACCTGAAATTCTATCCACATCGTTTTTGAAAGAGTTGCTGTTGGCAGAAAAAACAGTGCAACGTTGAAACACGAAGAATGGCTACTGCGCAGCTTGTACGAGCACTTTATCCGAATTTCCCTGTTCACTGTGCTTATTTGCCTGTCTCGGTAAGGTTAATTCTACTCGGGTTAGGAACAAAACGAGCTTTCTTATGGGGCAGTTTGGCAAAGGGAAAATTTACACCGCTGGTGCGCAGTGTTCCAAAGAGGTCACATTTAAATAAAATTTCAATCTACGTGAATTATAAAAGAGGAATAATTTATGTAGTTACGAAGTTATTTTGTATTTTATTTATGTTTGTTGTAATTATCATGTTTTTCAACGTAGAAAATAGACAAAATTTTTTTTGATAAACATGCCACACTAGCGCTTACCTGGTGGCAAAAATTTTAGTTTCCCAACCTGAGCAGAATAACCCATAGTCTCGGACACTCCTTAGATGACGTGCTTTTTCTTGTTTTCTTTGCCGCCGTCTCTCTCCGCGCATGTAAACGCTGGCCGAGAGTTTCGCGGTCGTGTTGGTTAATGGATAGAGGAATACTCGGGCCGTGATTGCAGGTTAATGCCAATAATTAGCAGAACTCTTAATGAGACGTGTCCTTCTTTCGTCCGCCTTCCGCTGGCCGGCCACTCCCACCCGCGGGGGTCACGTGAGCTTTGCTAATATGTAACATTAAGGAGCGGGCTCCCCCCTCCCCCGCCGCTGACGGAAATTGTCCGCCATTACGACTCCACCTCAGGGGCCTCCCGTAAGAAATGACGAGTCCCCTCTCTCCCGCCAACGTCTTCTTCTACCTGCGCCCGCATGCTTCCGTCGAGAGAAGAGGTCTGGGCGGCTCTTAACAGCGATCAATCCCTGGCATCTTGAATTTTTAGAATTTTCGCAAAAAATCTGCATTATAGAATTTTGTATTGAATCTTACGGAACGACAGGACACATAACAATCCTTTGTACGTTTTCTGAAGTTGGCATCGCTTGACTGCAATGGCTAGTTTTAACTGCTGTAGTCGCCCGCACGGAAAAAATCGTTTACTTCTTCCCAGCTGTTACTAGTAAAAAAATTAATGAAGTACAGTGAAAAAATAGCAACTTGATAAAGTGTGAGAAATTATTTTTTATGCTGTGTCGGGCGAAAAATTTCGTTAAACCAACTTAACGGTAAGTCATGACGAAAAAATGGATAAATCCAAGATGGCGGGGACTGATACTTTTAGTAGCCCGGACATATTTTCCGTACATTCGTTGTTTGCGCGTTTTCGCGTACTCAGCAAATAAATGTTCTCGGAGTAAGACTTTTTTGCCACAAAAGATAAAAAACAATTATATAACCCCATATAGTTTTGTTTTTATAATGTTAAGCTGATTCTATAAAAAAATATATCGTGAAAACGGTTAAAATTAGCATTTTTTGAGCCATCCTCCGCAGTTTCCTCAATAGGTATAGGTGAAAAATTAAAATGTACGGTTGTAGTATAATCTATGGGCTTTCGTTCTAGTGTAATAAATTCCCACTGTTACACATCTCATTTGCACAGGAAATAATTACAGCGGAAGCACTATACGCAGCAATCAGGTTCAGCCACCTTGTGCGTAGGAGCGACGGTGCGCTTGTAGCGCGTGTTATTGTCGCCCGTATCGCTGTGCCTCGAAAGCGAAAATATAGATAATATTTATATCAGGGCCATGTACTTTTAACAATGGGGTCTTGAGAGCCCGTGAGGGTGAGGCGAGTTGAGTATGGAACANGATCCGCGAGAAAACACACCAACCAGGGCGTCGTCTGTAACGATTTTGGGTCAGTGGCATCAAAGACAGTGTTAATGCAGTTCAGTAACGCAGCCGGCCGGAAAGTAGGAAAGAATATAGGTGATTGTACTACCCGTTTTTGACCCTAAAGTTGTCATCAGTTAGTATTTAAGTTACTAATAAATTTTAGTTGTAGATAAAAAATATATCATTTCTGTAAACAATAGTGTATTTTATTATATTGTAAAGTGATTTTTTTCGCCTTGTGTATTGCAACAGTGGGTTCATAGTGACCACCAGACCACTTTGTTACATGTATAAAACCCGCCCCTAACTCCACAACCATGTCATCCATTATGCACATAAATCGGGGGCGAATAAGACTGATAGAAAAAAGTGAAAAAGTAACAGCACGTGATACTTATTTTAAGAAGGCCGTAGAAAGTAAAAATAATAATTTACCTTTTTTTGTTTTCAATTACCGGGCACTTCTCCTCTTTCTTTGTTTTCCTCCACCCTAAAAAAAATACAAAAAATTTTCAAAATAATTAATTTTACAAAATTTATGCAAATATTATGTTAAAACATCCAAAGATTATAATTATCCAAATGACTTTAAAACATCATACAATTTAGGGGTTACAATAAAACTGTAGCATTACCAAAATATTTAGCTACAGAAATATGTGTAATTAGGTAACTGGCACAATAAATCCTATATTCCTAAATTTACATGTCTCGAATGAGACGAAAACCCTTAGGTGTGACCTATTCCCAAGTATCCGCCGTCGCTTAGCTTGCCAGTTTATTTATAGTGAATATTTCGCAACCACCGTCCACCCCAAAGCTGTAGAGAACATCCTCGAAACGGAAGCCGATCTTCGTCCGATCCAATTCAAAGGCGGTGATGACGTCACAAGGTGACCCCTTCTCAGCCGCCTCAGCCGCTGCTAGGTGGAAGGAAACGCCGCGCGCTCAGTATATAGTTCATGCCTCCGCCGAAACCACCAAGCAACCGTATCGCGGAGTCTGACGCTTCCTCTGCTGCCGCCAACGGGCTACGTCTTCGAAAAGGAAAAGTAAGTGCCCATGATCGACGTGAGGTTTCGTAACCCCGTTACAATATGTCCTGCTGATTAACAGGCACGTTGCCATCACAGTTCATGTTGATGTAACCTCCCTACTTCCCTTGAGTCAGTGTAATCCCTGCTGCCCCTTGAAAAATTTGTTCTTACTACACTGAATTACAATTGCTTTTACTTTAAATCTCCTATTTCATAATAACTAATTACTAAGTTTAAATAACAAATTCTGTGCAATAAATTTTTGCTTATAGTAATTTTTTGTTTCGTTAAATCGCGGGTTGAGGTTAAAACCGAATGTAAATAATTGTTGACACGTGAATTTGATAACCGTTTTTTTCAGTTCCCAAGCCAATGTTGAGGAGATGCAGAAGAAGAAAATTTGTCCCACCCCCACCCCTCATCTTTATCTATTATATGGTCCAGATTCTATACTAGAATAATGCTGAAAGCGAACTATGAAAAGTAGGCCCATGTCTTAACGATTCATTTTAAGTGTAGGCAGTATTTACACGAATGGCAACTGAAATATTTTTTTCTCTATGTTTTGTAAACATAATACATAAACTCAAAAAAATGTTTCTATAGGCTGTTCACAGTAAATTGAGCACTTTTGAAAGCCCTTCTTAAGATCTACTACTTGCATTCACATTGTGTATTCTTCCACCATATGTGAAATTAATAATTTCCATGAGCCTTATCACAGTATTCATACGTCAGTCAAGTGGAACTGAGGAATTATCATAAAAGTAAATATTTTACAAATTTGTTAATTCTTATACTCACATGCATAAAAAACGGGAAGCAAAATTAATGATTTTATTAATCACAAATATATACCTAACACTTCTTATTCAACGTTAGTATATGGAACTACTTTTCCTCCGTCTATACCAACTTCACTAGGAGCATGCCTGTCGGTGTGCCCGTTAAAATAAATGCAGCTCGAGGTAGCGACATTTTTCAAAGGTTGACTTCAAAAGCTCTCAGTTAACCGCGAACAGCCTATAACAGCGTTATAGTATCACATGATCGATGCACGAAGACATATATTTACAGAATAAATGTATTTATACCAACGTTAATTATTACGTGTGGCGTAAGGATACTATGGTGTGAGATATATAAGGGTCTGTGGACAGTCGTGGCCGTGTATATGCGCGTGTGCGTGTGTAGTCACATATATTCACCAACTATCATAGGTAGGAGCAGGGAAATTTCGCGTTTTAAACGGTCTGTAGGCTAGACTGCACGGTACTATGCACTTTCGAGACTCAAACGTTCTGTTCATTGGCTGCTGCCCCAGTTTGTAGCCAGTTCTACTTCAGACCAGGTGGCACGGTATTCGGCACTTGTTTCCTTGCAGGACTGTTATTGGCCCACAATTCACCTGGACGCGTCTAACAAACTATGATCCAATTGCAAACATAACTGAAATTCACACGTCTTTGAAGTCTATCTTGTCCTAAAACGAATTCGCAAAATTTTCAAGTTCCTAATCATAGGTTACTTTACACTCCAAGCTTGAATTAGTGATGTCAATCGTGAAATAAGGTTTACTGAAAGTCAGTTGATGAGCAACTGCCGACTGGCAAATCAAGCAAATGAACTAGGAACAAGTGACTCTAGCAGTTGTATTCTCGACATTCAGTGAAAATCACAAATAAATCAGTGAATTTCAGCCATCGTATAAGTTAGTTATCAGGCACTTATTAGCAATAGGTAGCTGAATTTTCCCTGGTTTTCACTGATTTGGCTCAATTCTAGCTGTTTCAGGTTTACAGTAGTGTAGATTGAATATCACCGATCCAGTTAAGTCTTGCATGTTAGTTTAGATTAAATTAGTTTAAACTGTATAAACACGCATTTACTCACTACTCTAGGTTAGTTTAGGAGGTGCTGTTAGGTTGGGATACACAAATGTGTGATAGGTTTGCGCAGTAATGATGGCCGCCCACTACCAACTGTTGCGCGATAATCACGGCCTCGTCGACTTACAGACTCTCGTTAAGATAGCCTTCACTTTTATCCTTTTTTTTTGTGCCTCAATACCACGTCAACCAGAACTGCTTACGGGGACAGTTAATTGTATAATAATCATCCAGAGGACGTTGGAATTAATAATTACGAAACAGAAAGTGAATGGAAACTCTTTACGTCATCCAAAATATTTTTCAGAGAATTTTGTATACCATATATATTTAGATATACGTAAATATTTAGTTCTTTTGTAATTTTGACTTGCATATTTTATGTTGTTAACTTGAACTATTCTCACATTTTCTCTCTGTTCTGTATTTAAACACGGATGCTACAAAAGCTGTGTCGTTTAAAGTCTGATATAACGGACTGCACTGATGTATATCAACGAGGGCTGGGATGCGTCCATTCGTGACCACCGAGACTTAAGGCGCCCGTCTTCCTGGAACTTTTTTGCACGTCTAGGCCGAGAAGCACGGGAGTGATAAGGGCGGCACTGCCACGCGCATCAAGTACGCCATCGCCGCTAAACGCAAGGCTCTGAACTGGCGTGCAGTGTTCTCGTCGTGCTGCGTGTACCTATGGGACTTTCAGTGATGACCATATAATTTTATTAGTGGGAAGTCTTTAGGAAGGTTCAGTGCAGGCGCCTATAGTAGTTTTGTATGTATCTGATGCGTGCATTTTGAGCTACAGCGCCTTGGAAAGGCCGTTTTTAGCGGTTTTGGAGTACTCTGAATTGATGTTTCTAACGTACGTGATATTTTGAGTACTATACAGCTCTCCTCTGAAGTGTGTGTTCTTTTCGTAGATCAGCACGTTGGACGCACGCTTAATAGTTTCGTTGAAAAACGTGTATTTCGAACACTCTGCAACGCAGTTCAAGCGCCAGGTAGACGGGCGCCTTAAAGAAGGCCCTGCAACTTCTTCTAGCCAAGCTAATGCCGTCACGACCAAAGGGCGGACGTAAGAACGTAACAATGTAAGTGGTCAATATGACTGGTCCCTTCGTTACATAGTTTATGCGCACGGCGGGTCGTATTTTAATGAAAACTGTAGCGTCTGCGTAATAATACACCCCGGTGTTTAACTAGTGTGTTTCTCGGTGTCTTCACATCATTAAGTTTCCCGACAATCATGAAATAGTAAATAAATGCCTGGGTGAACGCTATTTCGCGAGAGGACTTCGTGCCTACGAAGTTTTCACGTAAAAGTGAACGTTTGTTTATAAACTTTACAGACTTTCAGAAAAAAAAATACGTTCAAGTAACATTAGTATTATTGCAGTACGTATTCGAGTGTACTAGCATAAGCGACAGCAAAGGATAGATTGTTTTTGCCTATACCGAAGCTTATACTTTCCACGTAAAGGCGATTTTTGCAATATTTTGTGTTTAAATAAAACTGATTCCAGAAATATTTAGATGTCCTCCTCCCTCCCCCAACCACCTAAATCGGTACATTTTAATTTGTAAATTGGGGCAGGCGAGAAGAAACGATTCACAAATGGTAATCAACAAGTACCGGTTTTTCTCCCGTCTTAGATTTTTTTATTTTTGCTAAAATATTTTTTTTGCAGAAAGGTAAAGTTTATATAACTGTCGTGTAAATATGACGTACATTCTCAACATGATATTTTTGTGCGCGTAATTTTCTACCATTTTACGAAATAAAAAAAAAGGATACAGTCCTTACATTTATCGTGACACTGCTTTGCACAGCTAATGGATTTCCTGCAGTTTTATTAAAAGTTATTTCGTGGTTTTTTAAGGTCGTTTATTAATGTGACGTGTATTTTAGTTTTCAATTGTGAATATATAAATTTTATACACAAAACACACATTTAGCGTAAAAATACGAACGCCCACAAACACCGCCTTCTCCTAAGAAGGACGGGATTTTGGGTTGGCTACACGCGACAGTGGAATGCTGAACATTCTAGTTTTATAGGCGTCACCAGTTGGAAAAGAAGTCTTGTAAACCATTAAAATAGCAGTAAAACTTGAACAGTAGAGCAAACTTAAGGGACAGGCCCGATGCCACCCACGCGAGTGACGCGTGTGTCGAGGTTTAAAAGCCAAAAAGAGTGGTGAAAAAAAAATTACACGACATAGCTGAAGAAACAACAACCAACCACGACAAAGACCGAGGAAATATATAGGCTGTAAAAATAAAAGGGATGGAATTTAACAGCAAGCGTTACTTTTAGAGAAGGTGGGAGTTGGGGGCTTGGCGCTGAGGCGGGCAGACAGAGAATAACTTTTTTTTTTTACGAGAAACTTAGAAGCCTGTTTAGACACGATCCAACGCAACGTTTTCAGGGTGAACTGCCGTTGACAATTTCGCTGTCTTTGGGAGGTATTAGGAACGTGCACACGAAGAGATGAATTCATCATCACAGAAACAAATAACAGAGAGAAAGAAAATGGCATCTCACGAAAAATATCTCATATTAATTCCACAAATTTGCAGGTTCTAAGTTATATTTTCACTCTAAATAAGAATAAGTGAGTATTTCACTTTTTAAATAAGTTAAAGGCACATGAATTATTCAACAGTCACTTCAGTTTAAGTTAACCGACGAATTAGTGAAAAATTGCCCATTTTCTTTCGCTTATTTATTCAGTGATATCCTACACAGTTAAACCAGGTGTATAAAATTAAATAAGTGTCATCTTAAATAGGGTGAGTTGCCTATTTGTAAAACTTGCAATTCAGCTTTCTTCGTATTGTACAAAAAGAGTGAATTTTTATTAGTGAAATATCTCCTTGGTAGTGCTGATAATTTTACTTTGTAGCAATTTCTCTGTATATTGCTATTTTAAGGCCTGAGATACATAAAGTAAGATAGCAGATTTGGGAAATATTATGCTCATATGGAGATAATATACTGCTCACAAAATTTAGCATATTCCCCGTTGAAGTAACTCCAGCTAGCTGTCGCAAAGTCGGAAGGCCGTAAATTTTCCTACGTTTACAGAAAAAAAATAAAGTGAATATGGGCTGTAAATAGTTCGTATAATCTGAAACATACTTATAGGTCAATTACGGGTTGACTGAATACTTTATGTGAATTCTGCACAGCGTAAGGAGAATACGGATTAGGGTGCACAAATGCACATGCTAACTGCGCAGTAACCATCTCTGTGACCTGGCATTGAACTGCTTTTCTTCCTTCACAGCTGTCAGAAACACGTGTTTTCGACTAAGGTTAGAACACTATTTACTTAAATAAGTACTTTTGTTTGCTAACACGCTACTCTTAACTAAGTTTTAACGCAAACTCCATATAAACAAGTTATAGTCAATAAATGGTTACTTCTAACCTTTCTGAAGCCCTGCTAAAATTACCCTTCTAGAATATCCCTCCGCCTCATGCAAACAAAGTTTAACTAGGTCTAGAAAATTACACCAAAGGGACAACGCACCTCATTCTTGTGCACTCAGTGTAATAATACTTCGTATAAGGACTATTTCTTAATAGACATTACCAACACACGTATTTTTTCTCTAATTTTATTCCCACTTATTATAAATTAAAAACTACAAAGTATAGAGAAAATGTAAGTAAAAGTGTAATTCAACCAAAATAAGGAATTTTTATGTTAACAGAATTATAACAATCTTGTGTTACATGGCATATTTAGGAACGAAACAAGCACGTCTAGGGTTGCCACCCGTACTTTATAATAAAGTATTGTACTCTATTTCGGTTAAACGTACTTTATACTTTATGAGGACAATAAAGTACGTGAAAATACTTTATTTTACCTATTTCGACGTTTGAAGGTTTTATTTAATTGTTTACGAAAAAAAATAAAAAGGTAAAGCGAATATTGCGTGGAACAGAATGCATCGCGTCGATAAAATTAAATGCAAAGCAGCACTGTCGCTTTTGAACGTAACCTAAAATGTCAATGTCAAATAACATTATCATGTCAACTTGTCCACTTGTGTGTGTAACTTGTGTTGCTGTTGGTTTTGGAAAATTTCGAAGTTCAAATTATTGTTTTCCGTTTTTGCTTGGTGTGTAGTGTTGTGCGTATAAATTGTGTGTGATAATTCTTCAGTTATGGATGCAGATAACTGTATATCTCTAAGTACACCTAAAAAACGATTACTGGAATCGGATCATACAAAGCAAACAAAACGAAGGCAAAAGTACAAAAGCCTGTGGGAAAAATGAATTATTTATATATTTAAATATGATCATAGATTGTAAAGATGCCGTGAAAACGTTCTTTGAAAATAAATATTTGTTAGATGTTGCCAGAAGCAACAAAAAATATATATGGGAAAAAAAATAGTAGGTTAAATAAATAATACTCTATTTTAAGATGTTGTACTAAAAAAAAAAAAATGGAATCTTAGGAAATGTACTCTATTTGCTTGAAAAAAAGGTGGCAACCCTAAGCACGTCATACATGCTGTGATTTATCAAATGTTTAATTCAAAAAGTGGGAAGAAAGCGTGAATAGACTAAGTTAATTTTTTTTTCCTTAGGAGCGCGAGTTTGAGGTTAAAACCAAAGGTAAACAAACCTTACATCACTGCTGATGAAACACGTTAATTTGACATTTATTTTGGAAACTCTTGAGGTAATGTCGGGGAAATGCGAAACTTACGAAAATTGGCCTACTTCGTGCTGCATAGTTTCTTTTTCTGTCGGTTGCGCCACAAATAAAATTCAACCTCGTCCTGGACATAACGACTACAACTCCTATACTGAACAAGTGACACCATGCAAATTTTAAGGATGATTGATTAAGCACTTTTGAAATCAATTTTTGAAAATAAATATCCACGTAGGTAATTGTATATATATTTTTTAATTTACATTTTGATCGTCATTCTCCCAGTTCAGGCAGATCAGCACCCGCTATACTGGATTTATGAACATATGGCCACAACGTGCTTTATAGATTTTGTATGAACTTTTAGGGAACGACAGGGTACAGGGCATTGCTTTGTGAATTTTCTGAAGTTGGTAGTGATTATAATGTATTCACGGTAACTTCAAGATTTTCTGAAGCCCTGCTAAAGATCTACTTTCAGGGAGCCGATTATGTATCCTTCCGCAGTATGTAAACAAAACATTGCCATATGACACCTGTCAAACGTTTTGTACACAAAAACAGTGCCATGTGGGAACTGTCAAATATTTTGTACACAAAAACAGAGCCATGTGGGAACTGTCAAATATTTTGTTAACAGTGTCCATGTGGGAACTACCAAAATTTATTTTTGAAGAGAAACAATGCCATGTAATCTTAACTGTCATATACTTTAATAAAATTCTCCAAATGTCTAAAAAAATCCTAATCAATTTAGTAAAATATTGTAATACATACAAAAAGGTAGATTTAAGTATATATCGAAACTGTTAATTATATAATTTAATTAAAGTTTACTTATTGTATTAAGATTTATTTACATATTTGGTGTAAGGAAAAAGTTAAATTTTACATAATAAACTTTTGGAAGTAGCACTCAGGTTAAAGATTTCACTGTGATAAATGGTACCGTATTTTATCGCATATAAGTCGCACATTTTATTTAAAAAATTTTATTGAAAACTCGGGGTGCGACTTATAAGTGAGAAAAATTCCTCCAGCCCCGCACTAACGTTTCATTTACTACGAATTCACGGCCCGCGGCTCGATTTCCAAACTCTTCAGCGAACAAAATCACTTTCATTTTGAAACCTGCAGTGTAGGTACATCGCTTTTCCATCAAGAAACTGTCGCACTTCTTCACTGCAACAACATTAAAACAACACTACGTGCGGCGCAAAGACGTGTAAGTCACGGCTAACATTTGGTACTCAAGAACCAACGCTAATGTGCTGCTATCTCTTACGCTCCACAAAAAGCTTTCGAAAATAATCGATTATCAGTTATTGACCAAAAATCGATTCCTTTTCAATCTTTTAAAATATTTTTTTCTGTTAAGGATTGCGAAGGGAATTACGTTACGGAAATATTCAAATGCCTTTCTATATTTTGCAAGTTTATTTAAAACTTACAAAGATAAACTGCGCAAATAACAACGCTAATACTAAAATTACATCTTAACCTAGAATTATCTTATAAGTAGAAAGGATGTGTTACGTTAGTTTTATAACCACAATTCAGCGTCTCCAATATCCAATATGGCGTGGTTATACTTCTGAAAAAAACGTGCCCAAACGGACAAGATGGAGTGTATGAGTCCGCTGGACAGACACTGAAATTTATTTAATTTCAATTAATAACAGTGAAATCTTTACCCATGAGTGCTACGTAAAAATGTAAATATATAGTTTAGCAATATTAACTTTACAATTACGGCATTAAATTTATACATATTAATATTTAACCCACGAACTATTTCTTTTCAGCTATAACCAAAATGTCCCGTCAAAATCCGTTGTTAATTCGTACGGACTTTAAAATAATTATTATAATTTATTGAAAAAATATACTTAAAACTTAAAACAACCAATTTATATAGTGCTTCAGTGCTGAAAGCAAGACAAAACCTTTTTCCATATACAATTTTTTATAACCAATTTAACATGTAACTACTAGGGTGATTTCTCAAAGGTTCTTTTCGAAAGTATCGAAGATACCGTGAATGGATTATAACTACTGAGACTAGTACTACTTCTGTAATCGCACGACAAGTAAAAATAACTTTTACCAGTGAAAAATTATTAGCTAAACCAGTGAAACTTTAAAAACTGTCGTGCGAAAAATTTCGTTTAGTCAGTGGAAATAGAACTTATTACGAAAAATCGATAAATCAAAAATGGTGGAGACTAACCTGACCCCACTTTTTTTCTCTTAAGTTAGCAGAAATGTAGAAAAAAGTAGCTTTGTGTCGTAGCATCGCGTTAAAATCATGACGTTTAAATTTGTGGCCACCGAGTTGAACAAAATATTAATACTGTGATCGTATTGAGATAAATAAAATGATGTGATAAAATATTGTAGCAGGATTATGTTCCACCCAGTTGAGGTGCAGAAGAAAACTTCACTACCTTGCCGGGCTGCATTGTGCTTGGATATTGCCCTATGTGTCAATACAAACAATCGCTGAATTGAAAAGAAAAAAAAATGCAATATGTCCTGAGACATATTTGTCCACAGTTCTTGCAAAATATGCTCCAAATCACGAGCAATACGGCGTGGAAGAAGCTGGCGTACCATCTGCGTACACAAATGTACGGCGGGTGACACATCAGGTAACAAGATAGATATCATCAACTTTTTTTGTAGGTAGACACTACTGTCCCTAAGTACTCTTACGCGCTCGCTGCTTTGCCCCGAGCGAGCGAGTGGAAGTGAAGGACAGAGTAGTCGCATGATAGCAGCGGCGAATCACAAGGGACGTGCTAATGACCGATAATCCAAGACGCGCATATCTTGTTACGAAAAGCGAACCGCCACGATAATCCCTTTGCAGCAAGCCCTCCTCACGTTCAGCATATTGAATTTCTGCATTTATAGGAAGAATTTTCTAGTGGTTTACTGCCCTAGTTTCTCTCAGTACGACTCGGGGCGCGGTGAACTTTCCAAGTTAAGGTCAGCGAGTATAAAAATGCGACGGGCCTCCGAGCCGGGAGTTGATGAGTGGGCGAGTGGCTGGAATTTTGGCGATAGACGATGAGCGAGAGAAACGAGCGGCGAGAGAAGTGACCAGCTGGAGAAAAATCTGCGACTGCGAGCATCGGGATAGTGAAGAGTGCTACTAGTAGGCTGGATTTTGGACTGTATGCGTGAGTGAAAGACATTAAAAATGATGGCAACAGACAGATTGAACGTGTGTTAATGATGAGTATGAGTTAATTGACTATAATCAAACAGAGACATTTAGAAGGACGCCAATTAGAGTTGTAATATACATTGAATATTGCGCTCACTGAGAAATAAAAAGAGTTATATTGGAGATAGATAGTTAAATGATGTAAATAATAGCTGTGTGAATAAATTAATACCAAATTTAGTACTTTTTTTTTATTAAGACCTCCATCCCTCACGAACTCGGATACGCCCTTCAGGCGTTATGTAACAGTACGTTTGTGTTGTTACACCTGGATATATGTGATCTGCAACGTTTCTGTAATCACTAAATAACTCATAATGCAATACGTATTAGTGAGTATGTTGCTTCCTCATTGACGTTACATTTATCAACGGCAATCTTTCAGAGAGGAGTTGGTTACAAAGCTAGAGCAAAAGATTTTGTATTTGAGGATTTTAATGCATTAACTACTTTTACAAATCAGCCATTCAGACTATACCGTGGACATTAGTAAGCAACAAGAAAATCTATACTGCTAGCTTTCGTGTTAAGTTAAAGTTTATTTTAAGAAACAATAATATTCAAGGTTGAAAAGGGAAGTGGGGTTGCCATTTGTGTACTGGCCTGAGTTAGGCTTCCTTCCCTGAATCCTCCCCTGCCGACAGGCCACTGAAATACTGAAACATTACGTAAAAACTCGGGCAACCAGAGATGTATGCACGGCTAGTGTTATCTTGTTGTGTACTGGCCTCTGGACATTCGGCCAGAAAAAGTAACACACGAGGCTGCAAGACGTCTTCAGCATACCGTAGTTTTTTTCAATAACTCTCGCGTCAGTGCCAGTAGCCGAACGACGATCATATACTCTTGCTCCCCAGACCGTCTCGCCAGTAGTAGAGGACATGCACTGCTGTCAAGTGGGGTAGGGAACGTAGCACTCGCTTGCTGCCGTCCAAACTCTTGACATGGTGGCCATCTATCTATTCCCGAAGAAAAGCTCCATTCGTCGGTTAACCATTTCACATGGATTTATGCTAATGTCACTGCAAATATAAAGCCGACGGTGTTGAGGTATTGATGGTGGAACATTCAAAGATCGTCAATATCGCTGACTTGCTTCTACTAATATCGCTAAATGTTTCTGGTAGAGATACGGGCTCTGGTGAAGCTGCGCATGTCGCTGGGAAGCGCAGAACGAAGCCGCCGGATCTCATCTTGCGTGTACGTCAATCAAACTGTCCTCCCTCATAATGGCTTGTGGGGGCCGTCCAGAATCTACATCAGTGCATGGGTACTTTCATGTGTTTATTCAGTAGCGGCTTGTAAGTCCGAAAGTAGGTGAAGTTGTTGGGAATAGAATTTATTCACATACTACAAATTGTGCAAAAATGTACTTATATAAAACATTTTTTTTAATTAAAAAATATTGTATGAGTGATAACTTATATGTATATCTTGGAGAACCTCGAGGTACTTTTGTAAATGTAAGTTACCTTATCTATGCAAGTCAGTTCCTGTTATTGTTATGTTTCTAAAACACTAAAATAGTAGTTATTAAAATATACTGTTAAAAAATTATGAAATATATATTTTATTTGCTTAAAACGAAAAATAATAATGCTTACAAGTTAAATAGTGTCTGGTTTATATATATGTATATACATTTATTTAATAGTGTATTATTGAACTGTTTGCATATTTTTCACTGATACTTAATATAATGGATCTGGACAAGATTTTATGGTTTTATTTTTAGATCAATTTGTTTTAAAAATTTTACATTTCAGTGTCGTTGCAAATTATTAATATAGCAGACAAAAATTCATATTAGACATGCATTCACAAAAAATTGTAATAGAAGTAGCATTTAAAGAAATTAACATACAAACACTTTATTTATTGGAAACTGTTCGTCAGCGGATCTTGCTCCCAGTAAAGCGGGCCGAGCCAGGTTCACATTGAACCTGTGACGTGCCATATCTTCTTCTGCAGCTTTTGCGTGGCAAGGAGCACAGTAGTACGCGCACGGACAAAAAAAAATTCACCGGAGCCAGTGAAAGTAACATACGTATAGCCTGTGCAACCGCCGCGTGACCTCTCGTATCATACGACTAGCAGATAGCAGTAATTGAAATCACGAGCAATACTCACGACTCAGATGTAATCAGTAAGAATTATCACAGTGGTTGAGAATACCGCCTATGGATACACCCACTTGACCGGGCGGTGGGGGGTAGGGGCAGGGGCAGGGGCATT
>NQII01000911.1:9183-71572 GCA_002778355.1 Clitarchus hookeri | reverse complement strand
AGTAGAGAGAGGGGCGTGGCCCCTGCTAGCAGCGGTTGTCTGACGCACCGCGCTGCCCACGGCTATTCGCACGAAGGGGAACCCAACACGTAGCGCCTCTACGTGTGGGGTCTTCCCCGCGTCCCCCCTCCACCTACTCCCGCGCCGAGTTACGCACTTCCCCTGCCATGCACCTCGGGCACTGCCATAACCGTCCGCGCAGAAATGTCTTCTCGGGGCGCGAGCGTCTTCCGACGGCGCGAGGAGCCGAGCGGGACGGAAGAACCGGGAGCTGCCCCGGTGGTCCCGCCCTACCTGTCTGTCGTTCCTTCAAGGTCCGAGCCTCGCCTCTCTTCTCGATCACGCGCTGCGCTGCCTATACTGCATTCACGGTCAACTGGAACACTCTCCTCGGACTTTCCAACGCCGATTCTCTTTGAAATTAACACAGGTGGCCGCCTGGTTGAATGAATTTTGCACGTCTGAGGCCTAGAAGCGTGGGAGCGCTAGGGGGCGACCCGAGACATGCGCGTCAACTCTCTCGTCGCCTCTACGCGCAAAGCACTGAACAGATGTGCCTCTATGAGACTTTCAGCGGAGACCGTGCCATTTTATGACGTAAGAATAATAATAATAATAATAATAATAAAGGTTTGATGCACGCTCCTATTCCTTTTTTTTAAGGTTTGTACCGGAATGTTCATACCTAAACATGACCGTGAAAACACCCGTCTGAGCCATTTTCACTATCACAAAAACATGCTTTAGAGAGAAATGGAGGAAGCGCAAAACGTATGCAGACGCGTAATGTTTCTTATATGCTATTCGCAAGCAGACCTCACTCAGACACGTTGGACAGTTTTTTATTAAAAAGTTTTCTGTTGGAGCTTTGTACCCCGTTTGGCAGCCTACCCAGGCGGCTTCCTTAAACATAAGGTATTGTGTATTCGCGGTTTATTCACACTTTTTGAATCAAACATTTTGAAAAATCACCCCCACGTATGATGCGTTTGGTTGTTTCTTAAATATCCAATGTATAACAAGCGTTTTATACTTGTGTTAACATAAAAGCACCTTATTATTAATTAAATGGGACTGTCACTTATATTTTATCTATAAATTATAATATTTCATTTATAATCAATGTGAATAAAAACAGGGAGAAAATAAGTGTGTTGGTAATGCCTAGTAAGAAATAGTTCTTATGCAAAATGTTATTAAACTCAGTGCGCACAAATACGGTGCGTTGTCCGTTTGGTGTTATTTTCTAGACTTGGTTAACCTTTGCTTGCATGAGACGGAGGAGTAGGTCTATCTCAGAAGTAGCTTTTTCGAAGGGCTTCAGAAATTTAGTCTTCTGTGCATATACATCGACCTACCCTACACTAATAGAAATGTCAAAGTCACGTGGCCAATAGTGATGAATTATTTTAACTATCTTAATTTTCAAAAGACATGCCCTTTTATATAAATATAATATTTTTCAAGAATTTGAATATATACAAAATAAATTACAAATTGGGTAAAGGAAGTATACAAACATCTCAAAGCAATTATTTACTAACCACTGTTCTAATCTCAAATCATATCCTCATCGTTTACGATAACTGTAATGGCAGAAAATAAGTTTAATGTTGGGACAAGGAGACTGATTTCGCGCAGCTGGGGGCGATCGCTCTACCTCACGTATTCACCCTACGGTTATGTTAACTCTACACTAACTGTGCGTCATTTGTTATTATAAAATCGTTGGTGAGTTTCACGCTGAAGTTAAGAAAGGCTCGTTTTTGATAAGTTGTAATTCAGTGCTACCGAATACACTGACATGCTAGAAGTCACGGGATACGGGTCTACTAGTCCATTCACGGTCACTTCTAAATTTTCTGAAGCCCTGCTAAAGTTTTACTTTCAGGATATTCCTCAGCCTCTATGCAAACAAAAACCTAATCGAGACTAGAAAATTACACCAAAGAGACAGCGCACCACATTCTTGTGCACTCAGTGTAATAATATTTTGCATAAGAACTATTTCTTACTTGGCACTGCCAGCAGGCGTATTTTCTCCCTGTTTTTATTCATATTAATTATAAATAAAATATTATAATTTATAGATAAAATATAAGTAAAAAAGAGATTTAATGAAAAGTATGCTATTTTTATGTTAACACAAGTAAAAACTGCTTTTTATACGTGACATATTCAGGAGACAGCAGCCAATAATGTCATACATGGGGTGATTTTTTTTAGAGGTTTGATTCACAAAGTGTGAAGAAACGGCGAATAGTCTATAGTGTCACGTAGGCGCTCCTCTAGCCTGGCGACGTGCAGCTTCTCGCCATGGCATCAATTCGACAAGTGTACGAAACAACTGTGGGGAGATACTTCATCCGCGCCGCATGGATAGACACCCAACGCTCCCTGATGTCTGCAGGTACAGGGTCTTAGGTGCGAACGGACGTCCCCACCACGTGCCAGAAATGCTCGATGGGATCCACATCGGGCGAAAGAGGTAGAGTGTTGGGCTTAAAACTCTCCCGTACGCTCCTCGGACCAATTCTGGACAGCTAAGATGCATTATCCTGCTGGGATATCCCATAGCTGTGAGGGCACGTGGAGCCCATGAAGGTTTGAAGCGCAAAGCCGTGACCAGCACACGCTCACCCACGCGATGTCAGAGCACAACTGATAACGGTTCTGGGCACTTCCAAGACGTCACGGTACAGTGGCACCACCGAATATTACGTTTACATACTACTATCCCATCACTTTTGGCATGGCAGTGTATGCTGTGTTGGTGATCTGAAAAGGGCTAGTGTACATAATGTTTAAAACATTATGTGTACATAATGTTTAAAACATTATGTACTAATGCAGTAATACTGTTTAAAACATTTGCATCTGCATGCATCTCTGTGCCAATAATAGTCTCATCTCTCACCAAAATCGACGGCAGCCTACAGTCATTTAATTACAGAGTTTTTCAAATCGTTAATTTGTTTATCATTCAAACACACACAAACGAAATTAGAACTTCAACATCGGTTGCAATCGTCGTGGCGTAACACCATACACGGTCCAAACGGAAGTTGGTAGGAATATAAGCTAATAGAGAAGACGAAAGAAAAGAATCGTCCCTTGAATCTGATTGGCTGAAATTACCGTTACCTTTGCGTTGAGGTTGGTCAACTTCTCGATTAGATACGTCGCTGTTAATTCATTGTTTATATACTGCTGCGTAAATTGTGCCTGAACATAACGACAGCGCGAAGTTAAAGCAACAAGATCCATGTTAAGATCGTTCAAAGGCTTCGTAACATGAAATCAATTATAGTTTGATAAATATACCAAATAATTTAAAAACTACAAACATAATGTATTTTTTTTTTTAGCGTAAATATGAGACTTTCAACTTAAAATATTGATTCGCATAAGTTAAAAGTTATTTTTAACACACGGTTTGGTTTTAGCTATTGTGCTTCTTGAAGTCGTAGGACATTTTGGAAATTTATTTGAAATCCGAAAATTGGTTTACCTGCGATAACGTTTCCACTTTTTGTTATTTTGACTTTAAATTTCATCTCACAAGTAAAAGTGGAAATATGTGTGAGCAGCAGACGAAAAGAAAAAGAAAATATGCTTGTGATATTCTGATAACATGCACACTTATTTCGAGATGTCGTTTTTTCAAATTTTAAATTTTGTTCAATTTTGAAATTTGTATGAAAATAATACATTAAATTTAAATTTTATATAGCTCCTTTTATTAGTTTTATGGAAATAATTTTCCACTAACTTTATGCTTTTACAATGCTATTATTTCACGTCACAACAAAAAAATTTGTAATATACCAGAAATTTATAAAATAATATTTGATTCTTGAACGCTCTTATCTTAAATGTGAATCGGACTTTAAACCCATCGCAAAATAAACAAGTAGGTGCTACGTTCACTTCATTTGCGTTCTTTGAGAAACGCAGTGCTACAAGCGCTTGATTACAGCAGCTGTCAGATCAACACCACGCGCGATGGACTGCTGCACTCCGAGCTGGAGGTAAATAACAGTCGAATTTACCGCGAACAGACTATATGGCATGACTAAGCGGCGTTCTCGCGAAGAGAGCGAAACTGCGAAACTGGCCTAGAGCGGGGCAAGTCATTTGAATACGGTTAATTAGTCCGCACGTCGGTGCATGTGCATGAATTGCGCTCGAGTTAAAGAAAAATAAGCACGTGTAAAAACAAGTCAAACAAGTATACTTAGTTAGCATTTCCTTTTGGCCGGCGCGATTTCATACCCGTTTCCGTTCCTTTTACATACTGGCCTGTTCTTTTATTGCCTCCCTCCCCTCNAACATTATATTTTTTTTCTCTTGCAAAGGATTAATGTGTGATAATTTCGATCTGCATGTCTATTATTATGGATGTCGTTTAGTTATAGTTTCAATTCGTTGTTAATTAAAACCAGTTGAGGCATAGCAAGTTTGTCTATCTGTGACGTGCCCAAAGGCCATTTAACAAGCGAATTTAACTGGGTTTNCTCTGCAATTTTTTTTATACAGGAAAGGTTCCTGTGTGGTCCGTCAGGGTTAAAAAAATACATTTTCTCAGCGTCTTCGCTTAAGCAGGTGAAGCGCGTGCATGTGTGTGTATGCGTGTGTGTATTATAATATCAGTCATAGACATGATTTTGATGGTGTTCGATTGCACTAATATTAATTATACTGTTTCTTCATAAATATTATTTGCAAGTCATTTTATATATTTTTTTAAGGTTAAAATAACATTATATTTTTTTTCTCTTGCAAAGGATTAATGTGTGATAATTTCGATCTGCATGTCTATTATTATGGATGTCGTTTAGTTATAGTTTCAATTCGTTGTTAATTAAAACCAGTTGAGGCATAGCAAGTTTGTCTATCTGTGACGTGCCCAAAGGCCATTTAACAAGCGAATTTAACTGGGTTTTACACTACCTCTTCACCTCGTAATATTAATTTATTTTTATCACGATGTTTACCTTTAGTTGAGGTTTTTAGTGTTTCCGTGGTCCCTTAATGAATTTCGGAGACTCTTGATTGTGACAGCTGACTGATGAGCCGGGTAGTGGCTCTCTCTTCTGTTAAAACAGTTTAATTTATATCATCGTTTCCGTTACGGAGCAAGAGCAAATTTAGATGAGGCTTCATCGCACTCGAATTTAATTTTCTTAGTTCGCAAGAATGAAGCGGGCATGAGGCTGCATCCACCACACCAGGGGCACCATTGAGCTGATATTGTTCGTTTGATACGAGAACCCGTTTAAGGCAAGAGCACTAGTTGACAGTGCTTTAGTAGTTGGCACTTCCAGGTTCAGTTCCTTATGATAACACGATTACGATATTCTGTGAGTTCCTGATGATGTTAAAATACTGATAGTGCCATCTGTCATGAAAGTTGGTAACTATGACATGACAACCTTGCCGCCATTCCGAGAATGGGTTGGCTTCTTGAAGGCATGAGTGTATTGTTTGGAGAGTTTGTTGTTTCACAAACGAAATCGTCAAGGAGGTAAGTTAATATGATATACTGTGTAATAATTTAATATTACTGTTACCCATGTCTAATAAATCAATTTCGTTTAGTATGAAGTTGGACATTTACTAGCATGCTGCATTGGTGATTTTGGGTTATATTTTTTGGAACCACTAAGGATGTCAAGTACTGAAACAATTTTTTCGCCAGTTTTGATAGTTGTGTACCAATGCAACCGTAAGTTTTATTATTTACTAGCGAACCGGCCCGGCTTCGCCCGGGTACAATTGAGTTTTACAGTGATAAACTGTAAATTGAGAAAAGACGATTCATTTATGTGAAAACAGAATTATAAAATCACACTATGTTGGCCTAGGTTTTTAACTGATAACGGCAACCCAAAAGGAAGGAAATATTTTTTACCCGATAGCCAAGAAAAGGGTAATGTTTTTGTAGTGTATCTGTGCAACTATCGCGTAGTTACCACATTTCCGCTTTCCAGCGTCGATGTATGAAAATCAAGACGCAAGTTTCATCAAGTTGTAGCTTTAGAAATAAGTGTACATAGGTACTACTCTTTGCGCTTGGCTGAGGGATCTTAATCGTTCACCAAAGTTAAGCAACGTTCCCAGCGGCACACATTTGGATGGGTGACCGTTTAGTGGCATAACATCTGAGCGCTTCCGGGTTCCGGAGGGTACGTTTAATATTCGGTCCCGGTTTTTATCGATTGATAGCAGTCGTTAAGCCATTTCAGAGGTCCTTGGGCGGCCTGATAAATTCTGACACCAGAGGAAAAAAATATTTAGGTCACGTTCCCAGCAGTTGCAGAACTACGTTTTGTTGTTATTCCACAGGAACCGTACAATTTTCCGGGATAAAAAGTATCCTATGCCCTATTACAGGACCCAAAGGACTTACATACCAAATTTCATCAAAATCCGTTCAGCCATTATGGAGCTGAGTGGTAACAAACACACACACAGACTTTCGCATTTATAATATTAGTAGGATGAGAAAGCTAACGTTCTATTTATATATAATAAGTACAGCTTCCTATGAAAATGGTTAAAATGGCTGAAATTTATCTTTATATAGTAGTTGGCACCACTTGTCAACCACTAACACGTTACGTGACATCAACTAGAACATCGGATCTCAAGACCTCGATGTTAAGAGCCGCCCAAATTTCTCCACTGCATTCTACTATAAAATAAATATTTTCTTTTTTCGTTTTTCATTTCAGGACACCGTAATGCCTCATGTGAAAGGAAAAATTGTTCGTCGCAGTGAAGAACAAAGAAATAATGCAATAGACGATGTTCTTAGAAGAACCGCAGTTGCTACAGCAACTAAGTGCCACTCTGTACCTCGTGTCACATTTCTCTACAAAGAGACAGGGGAAACTTCTAGAAAATGCAAGATGAGTCCACAGCCACATGAATATATTGCACCTTCCATTCTGAAAAGTGGATTTCGGAAGAATATTCTGGTGCGATGGAACCCTGCAGCTGTAGATTATTTCTATAATTCCAACAGTGGATGGTGTTCCGCTGTTACTAACAGAAGTTCCTCAGAGCGACTACGAGATGGCAGGATGTTGGGGAAGGAGAGCTTCAAAGTGTCAGAGATTCTGGTAACGAATGAAAACGGGATTCCCATGATCATTCACTATTTTCTTGTTGGAAAAGTTTGTGAAGATGCGCTTTTCACTGTCACATGAAAGACAATCTTCAAGGTGATGAAATTTATGGCATGGGTAATACAGAACAAAATGAAGAAATCAACAATGATGAAGATGAAGAACATAATTTAGTAAATGAAATTGAACTAATCACGTAGAATAAGTGTAAATAAAGTAAATCGTGACTCAGAAGTTAATCAGTCAATTCCGTTCACGAAAGTATTTGTGTTAGTACAGAGAATCCTAAATTACGGTAATAGCGCAGATTGGGTGTATGCATGTATACATCACTGAAAATTCTTAGGCTTACGTGAGCGGGGACGGTTCTTTACTAAAGGCCATGGCATATTCCTTGCCCCGTTCATGCTTCTCTGAGCAACTTTCTCTGTCTCTAATGACCTCGCTGTCGATGAGACGTTAAGCCATACCTATATTTCACTCTAGGGTATGTAGGAGGATCAGAACTGATCACTTCTTGCCTGTGAACTCGTGTCGAAAAAAGCTTAGTTCACGCTCTGTTAGTGTGTAACGTCTGTTTTTCAGCTTGTTTGTGAATTGTTGGGTCGGGGCTTCGCGGTAGACCACAGTATAGGCTATTCTCGGTAAAGTGAGCACTTTTGAAAGGCCTCTCATTTGGAATAATAGGCAATAAATATATTTCATTTTAGCCTTAGACGTTAACTTCCGATTGCGGTGGAATATACACACCTTGTTTATTACTTCAATGGCAATATTTATTTAAAAAGGTGGTTAAAGGATAAAAAATGGCTGAAAGGAAAACGTAACTATGGTCTCAAAAGTGCTCACTTTATCGTGAACAGCCTATAGTTATGTTGTTACCACAGAGCTGTCCTCCTTATTTAAAATGGAATCTTAGGGGAGTGGGGGAAGGAGGGAAGGTAAATACTGTACATTCGTAGTACCACTCACGCCACCCAAGCCCAAAAAAATAACTACGCTCATTTTAATATTACGCATTAATTTTTGTGCTTGAAAATTAATCTCGTAGGCCAGCTTTAAGCTTGTTTTCCAAACCGAACATTTTATTCCTTATTTTATGCCTTTTTTATTTTTTACTAATTGGTATATAAACTGTGATTTTTTTTCCTGCAGGGTAGCACCTGCGATTGTTCCAGTGTTTCGGTTTTAGGAACATGTACAGTAAATAGGTCGTTTATTATTTATCACATAGTATCTTTTGCCAACAAGTTGTAACAGTTAAAGGCACCCAGCCGCTTTCTGTCTTATTTTATCCATCGCATTTTCAAAATTTACCCGAAGCACGCGTGCACCAACGTATACAATGTACACACTCGTGTTTGCCAGTTATGCCACCCAAAAAAAACTAGAACTCACTAATCTTAACGCAAATAGTTATTACAGTGAAATATGAAATACGATATCAACACAGTTCGTTAAAAAAAAAAAAAAGGATAATGATTAATACTGGCATTATTTAGACCAGTAATTATTATTGAAATTTAATTCATGTAACAAATTAAAATGTTTGGTAGAGTTATGTTCATGTTGGTACATAGCGAGTATGATATGTAGGTTAAGCCTGCATGCCACCGTTAACATTTTCCGTATTAACTCGGGAGGAAGCTTCCACGAGACCTGCTACCCGAGCCTGCATGCAAGCGGTTATGGAGAGTTCTTTGGAATAACCTATCCAACGATAATTGTTGCCTCACAAGTAAAGATGAGTGCACTTTGTATGATTTTACTTCTGCACCTGTGGTTCAGGAACAATCTTCACTCACGGCTTCAACATTATGCGTTCATGCACACAGCCTAATCGTTTTGTTGTTATGACTGGAAATTTTGTTTTAAATAAACACGAATGTTTACCATAATTTACAATCAGTTATCATTTTCGTGATTTTTTATTTACTATTTATCCATGTTTAAGAGTCTTACGCGCTTCATCAAAACAAAATTACTCCTCCTCGTCCACCCTCTCTCTGATTGGATAAAATTTCAACCTTCAATCGGAAATGGCACACGACCAACTACGAAAACATCTATGAAAACGGCCAGCAGTAGGCTAAATCTTCCATAGAAACATCCATACAAGCGGCCGTGCAGGCACGCATGGAATCGTCCAAGGAATCTTCCATCATGGCATAAAGGCTTTATACACGGTGATTCTAAAATCACGGGACAAACATCGAGGGATGGTAGAGCTCACTAAAACCAACAATTATTGTATAGGAATATATGGGCGGGAGTGACGCGTTGAGGCACAAACACAAAAATAACACATGACATGCAACACAGTGTTTATTTACAACGTCGCCGCTAAATGCCTTTTTACAGCAATGTTTATAATAATTGCTCAAAATTACTACCGCCGACAGTAATGCAAGCTTGGTAGCGTCGGTGGAGTGATGCTGATGCAGCAGGCCACTGGCGCACCGTTTAACTGCCCCCAACTATCGCCACCATTGTCAGCCAATCACGCCATATGTAGAGGTCGCCAAGCATGCGTGACTGTTGGTGGATGCATTTCCAGTAACTGTTTTAACATTTTCTGTACGGAATCACTCGTTACGTATGCTGCTAATGAGCATTTTATTTTTCCGTTAATGTTTTATATTTTTGTGTTTGTGCCTCAACGCGTCACTTCCGCCCATATATTCCTATACGATAATTGTTTTTTTTAGTGAGCTCTACCACCCCTCGATGTTTGTCGCGTGACTTTAAGAATCACTCTGTATTGAGTGTCGGCCCTCCTGGTCGCTGCAACAGCTGCTCGAAGTGCCGACCTCCAACGTCGTCGCACGCCTCGCACCTGCGGCTCGCGTCATGACGGGGCTCGTTCCTACACGCCCTACTGCACTAGGACCTCCGTGCCGTGTGCCCGTCGCACGCAACAGCTGTCTGGCAAGCGAGTGTCTTCGTGCACCGCGCAAGAACAAGTCTGTGTGGACGGCACGGAAGCCGCGATGCTATAGCCTGCTCGCGGTTTCTTCACGCTTTTTTTGGGTAGAACCTTTTGGAAAATAGACCCATGTATGACGTGTTTGGTTGTCTCCTAAATATGAAACGTGACACGAGCGTTTTATGCTCGTGTCAGCATAAAAGAACACGAAAGAACCTGATTTTTGTTTATACTGTAATCTTATTTATACTTTATCTATAAATTATAATATTTCATTAATAATTAATGTGAATAAAACCAGGGAGAAAACAGGTGTGTTTGTAATGCCTATTAAGAAATAGTTCTTATACAAAAAATTATTATTGTTGAATGGATTGCGCAAGAATGCGGTGCGCTGTTCCTTTGGTGTAATTTTCTAGACTCGGTTAGGCTTTGTTTGCATGAGGCAAAGGAGAATAAGTTAAAAAAAAAGTAACACCTATGCTTAGTATGGTATTACATTTCGTCAGCATAGTAACAGGAAATTTTTAAAAGTATTTACACAGTCTATTCATTAAGTACTGAAATTGATGCGTAACATTTTAACGTAACGCTTACTTAAAGCATATGGTTTGAACATAATGCATGTAGCCCCCACCTTAATGCGTTTTTAATCTAGCTTTGCTTTTTACGATGATATGAGGTGAGAATGGATTACCGCGAGAATGCAAGGGCGGTGGAAACGGAATATCCCTGAGAAAACGCGCCGACCAGCGACATCGTCCAGCACGATTCCCACTTATGAAAATCCGGGTGTGACACGACTGGGGGTTGAACCCAGCTCGCCTTAGTGGGAGGTGAGCAGGCTAACCGCTCAGCCACCGTTACAGAAAGTAAGTTATCTAAAATAAAACAGCGACTTTCCGGTTAACGTGTAACTGAACGATTGACTGCAACCACTGCGAAACCCGCCGTTACAATAAATTCCGCCATTTTCGAGGTGCTCACTTGCCAGGTGCAACCACTTACTGGTTTTGAACTTTATACGTGAAATCTTCGAAAATATGGTGTTCATGGTGATAACACAATACAACCTTTTTCATTAATTTTAAAGTGTTGATTAATAATTCGTTACTGGAAAACCAATTAGATTTATGCATAAAGTAACTGTATGTAGCACCAATGTCACAGTCCCCTTTTTCTTCTGTGACAACATTTGATGACAGCGACGGGTTTTGCAGTTGTTGCAGATGCTCGTTCAACTTACACATTATCGTGAATGTCACTGCTGCATTTTAAATACTTTGTTGTTGTAATTTTTTTTGGTATAAACTCGTGTTTTAGCTTCACCTTCAAGAGTGCGTACTACTATTAGGAACAGTTTGGACCATATGTCGAATACATATTACCGAATTATTTTTTTCGTAAGGAATATGCGGGCAGAGTTCTTCGGTATTGTTCCGACTCAAACTGTGTACCTGATGTTCTTCAATTTTTTGAATTCGTGGATTTCGTTAATATGATGTACATTCATCCAGACCCTCAAACTTTTCGTGAATAAAAGCTAGGGAAAAATGTTAATGTATACAACCTGTTTTTTTTTTTTTGCTATACTAATTGTTACAATCTCTAGTTTAGTTTACAACAAAATTAAAAAAAAAGACTTTATTAATAACAAAAACAATTATGCAGTTACAGCATAATTACGACATTTTTATGACAAGTAAAATAAGTTATATTAGTTTAATTTGCGGACCCCTGACTATAAGCTCAAGGACACCAAGCATTCCGCGGACCACAGTTTAAAAATTGCTCCTGTATACAGTAAGAATCTTGGCAGCAAAATAGGGACGATAATTCCAGGGTATACCGTATTTTTAAAAAAGTAATATTTAAACTGGCAAGTCAGGGCCGGATTAATGGGAGAGCAACAGGGGCTGAAACCCTCCGCCTTCATATGAGAGGCCTCCATAAAATTGTTATATTTACGCCAAATTTCCTTAAATAAAATTACGAAAAATTTTTGCATAGCAATAGTATAACATTTTGACCTTACTGATCGTGGTTTTGGAATAATAAATAATATAGTATGTTACATAATAACTATACACTCTACTGTGGACAATTTTTCAAGTTTCGCTCGCAACAAGCTCGCAAAGTACCTTTCGCCTAACGAAAATAATTTTATGCATTTCTCTCTTGTAATATATATAATCTGCGTGTGTTGCAGTTTCGCTTGATGACAATTATTATTTGGCAATAAATCTTTTAAGCACTGTAACCAGTCATATTTTATATTGGTTTAAAAATAAATAGGCGCCTCCTCTCGTTTAAATCCAACCCCGTGGCAAGTACTCGCTGAAATACATTTACTATATTGTTCGTAACAGTTAGAGCAAGAAAAGTCGTAAAACCAACATGTTTTCAAATTAAATAAAAAATCTGTTTTGGAATTTTTTCATTCCCAAAGCTGATTACGGTAAAAAAAAAAAGAAAGGTAAAATAATTTCCTCATCATGGCTCCAAAATTTCAAATTTTATCAGGAAATTATTTAACGCTTGATTGGATTTCTCGTTATGAGCTCAAGCAATAAAAAAAAAATTACAACATATTTCTGAATTTAATTTATTCACACCATGGCCACAAAAATTTAAAAACATCAACATTCTTACTTTTTTTTAACACTTTCGTAACGTTACTTGTTCAACACATTAATCAAGACATTAAGTCCATGGAATTGTTGATTTATTCATGTGACTGAGGAAGGATACACACGCCTGACCACAAGTTGTGAAATGTTGCAGCGGAAGTTAGAAATTCGTGTTCGACGTCGCACATGTATGCACAAAATAGGCTAAATATTACGGTGCCACCTGTTTGTAACTGGCGGTATATTAATTGGGTTTGGATCTTGTCCGGCCTCCTTGTCAGATCACTACAAGGTACGCTGGCATCGAGAACACAGAACACAGCCCCATATTTTCGTTGCAATATTGGTGCACGTTTACTTGTGTACTGAAGCTACAGTGAGTGAATTAAGGCATTTTGGCACAAACAGGAAATAGCTTAAATAGGCTACTGGTTTCCTTGCGATATGACTTACGGCTGGATGAGACGTTAGGCCCTATACTTGAACAATTTTTCGCCTTCTGCGAATTACCCCAGTATTGACTCAGTAATTGCTAACAGAACTATCAAATTTACGTGTTTCAACAATAATGTTCCGTTTATTTTCACTTGGTTTAAAAAAAAAACTGCAAATTACGGAACAAATTCATCTTTCTTCATTTGGTTACATCGTATTTGCGTTAAATAAAAATTTGTTAAAAGTAGTGTAGTAGGATATAAAAACATATTTATTTAAACGAATGTTCTTCTTAGTTGGAGTAAGATAGTTATACTCAGGTTGCGAAGCTCAATGATTTTAGTTCGACTACTAAAAATTTTCGCCGGCAGGTTTCACTGGTGTCGCATGTGTACCGGATTTTTCTGCTTTGTAGGTAATTAAATGAGACAATCGCAATTTTCAAAAAATAAATATAATTGTGTAAAATATTCCTGTTAGTAGTGAGTTAGAATCTACGTAAAGAACAAACTTTTTTCTTAGTACCAGAGAGGAAATATAACGAAATATGTTCTCATGATGTTTAATATTCTGTCGTAAAATGGATTTTGCAAAACGTTGGCTTCCACAATTACTTTATCTAAATGTGCCAACTGAGTCGAACAAAAAATAACGAAATTATGAAAAATATTAATTTTAGGACTATCCTGTACACTTTACGTAAGGAAGAGGAGAAAAGTATGACATTACATTCGATGTAATTTTGATGACAAGTATATTTATTTCGATCCAAAATTCGTAACGTTTTCCCATTGAAGTAAGCTTGCTTATGAACACTCAATGCCAAACGCAGTTGTATTTTTACTGTCTGCTCTAGTAAACACCATTAGAGAGCGTGAATAATAGTTAAGAATTAAAGTAAACAACCTAAAATTTCGGCTAGGTCTAGAATATACCAAAATTCGAGCCACACACGAGTTTAGATAGAATTTCTCAATTTACCGCCAGTATAAAAAGTGACCTCTTTGGACCAGCGAGCACACAGTGGTGGAAATTTTCCCTATGTCTAACTCTACCATTATAAATCTCGTTTTGTTCCTAACCTGAGTAGAATAAACCTTAGACGAAGCAGTGTGGTATTCACAGTTGTGTAGCAAGAAAAGTCCGACGTCGGAACATGGAGATGGTTACTCTTGCAATCGACATGCGCACTGTGTAATACATTCACGGTTACTTCCAACTTTCTAAAGTCCTGCTAAAATATTCCTCCGCCTCATACAAACCAGTCTTAGAAAATTACACCAGTTAGCCAATGCATTACATTGGCATAAGAATTATTTCTTACTAGGCATTACCAATATACGTATTATATCTCTGTATTGATTAATAATAGTTACAAATGAAATATTATAATTTATAAATAAATTATAAGTAAAAGTTAAATTTGACGAAAAATAGGCACTTTTATTTTAGCACAAGTATAAAAAGTTTGTAATACATTAAATACTTAGGAAACAACCAAACACGTCAAACATGTTTTTTTTCCAAAGGTTTGATTTAAAAAGTATGAAGAATCCGCGAATAGACTATACGCCATATTTCCTCTATGGTCGGGTCACAGTTTCTTTTAATTAGAGGGCTCAAGACTACTATACCTAATTGCGGTTTCATCACACTTTTTGAATAGAACCTTTGAAAAATCACCCCAAATGACGTGTTTGGTTGTTCCCTAAGTATTTAATGTATTACAAACTTTTCATAATTCCGTTAACATAAAATTACTTTAATTTTTTGGTTTAATTGAAATTTTATTAATATTTTATCTACAAAATTATTATATTTTGTTCATTTATTAATATGAATAAAAATAGAGAAAAAATAAGTGTGTCGGTAATGCCTAGTAATAAATAGTTCTCATGCAAAATATTATTACACTGAGTGCGCACGAATGCGGTGCGTTGTCCCTTTGACGTAATTGTCTAGACTTGGAAAAGCTTTGTTTGCACGAGGCGGAGGAATACGCTGAAAGTAAAACTTTAGCAGGGCTTCAAGAAAGTTGGAAGTAACCGTGAATTGACTTTACCTGGTGAATGCAAGGGATTGATTTTTTTTTTCTCGAATACTTAATTCTGCGAACGGAGCGAGATGGCACGGCGAGTCACATTCGCGAGGTCCTGGCTTCCGTCCCCGGTACCGCCATCCGACTTTCCCTGATTTTTCAAACTTACTCCAGGCGAATGTCCGGGTAAATCCTCTACACAGTCCACGGCCAATCCACTCTCCGCTTTTGATTGTCGGAGTAACAGGATCCATGTCTAACGACCCCAATGTCGACGACGCAGTGAACCATAACAAATCATCTTTCCGTTGTATAGTGTCAGCACAGACATTCCTGTGGTATGTTCCCACCAAGCGGTGCCGTTACTCATCGGACAGATGGCTATAGTCTATTCGCGGTTTCATCACCCTTTTTGAATCAAACCTTTGAAAAATCACCTCACGTATGACGTGTTTTGGTTGTTTCCTAAATATGTTATTATCACAAACTTTTTATATTTGCGTTAACATAAAAGTATCTTATTTTTGGTTAAATTGAACTTCTACTTATATGTTATCAACAAAATTATATNTATTTGCGTTAACATAAAAGTATCTTATTTTTGGTTAAATTGAACTTCTACTTATATGTTATCAACAAAATTATATTTTGTTTATAATTAATATGAATAAAAATAGAGAAAAAAGTGAGTATGTTGGTAATGCCTAGTAAGAAATAGTTCTTATGCAAAATATTATTACACCGTGCACGCACGAATGCGGTGCGTTGTCCCTCTGGTGTTAATTTCTAAGCTTTGTTTGCAAGAGGCGGAGGAATATCGCGGAAGTTGAACATTAAGCAGGGCTTCAGAAAAGTTGGAANTATTTGCGTTAACATAAAAGTATCTTATTTTTGGTTAAATTGAACTTCTACTTATATGTTATCAACAAAATTATATATTTATAATTAATATGAATAAAAATAGAGAAAAAAGTGAGTATGTTGGTAATGCCTAGTAAGAAATAGTTCTTATGCAAAATATTATTACACCGTGCACGCACGAATGCGGTGCGTTGTCCCTCTGGTGTTAATCTCTAAGCTTTGTTTGCAAGAGGCGGAGGAATATCGCGGAAGTTGAACATTAAGCAGGGCTTCAGAAAAGTTGGAANTTCTAAGCTTTGTTTGCAAGAGGCGGAGGAATATCGCGGAAGTTGAACATTAAGCAGGGCTTCAGAAAAGTTGGAAGTAACCGTGAACGGACTACCATAACCATTCCAAGTTGGCTGCTTGTAATATTCCGTCTGTCCGTGCACTCGGAAAGTATTGGTTGTGTTGTCGGCTACCAGCACATGATTCATGAGCGACCAGCAATCAGAATGACTCAATGGAACATGGAACATGAGGATTAAATTATGAGAATCCTGACTGAAGGATGGCTTATGCAGGGGATGGGGATCGAAAAGGGGTCCACATGGCCCCCTCCCGGCTGCCCTCTAACGGAGGGATGAATAAAGTTAATATATTGTAGAGCTGCTATACAATGGCTCAGAAAAGTGAATTCGAAATATATACATTTTAATACAGAGACTAACCCTCAGGTTGTTGGAAGAGTCGTGGCGGATGGCAGGATCAACCGCGCCACACTCACCATCCGAGCAGCTTGGCAGGGGGTTCTGGGATTCAAGCTCTTTCCTTAAAATCTGAATGGCGTTTTTTTTTTATACTTTCACAATCTCATCACGAAAGACCAATGTTGTCTTTTTAATAGGCAAGTGACATATTATTGCGCAATAAAATGTTTTAAAACATAAGGTTTGTCTCCAATAAAAAATTGCATACAATAACGTAGTATAATTGGCATAAAACACGACGGAAGAAAATCTGCTGTCTACAATTGGCGTAACGAAATTAGATGAAGCTGTCCGATAAGAGTAAAGTACGTCAATAGGAAATAACTTTTGGATGCGAGGGAGTTTTGATGTTCTTGTGTTGGTTTCTGTGATTTTTAATGTTTTAGTCGTCGAATGTCCATGAATGGATGGACGCATAACCTCTACATTTGTTTTCCGACCCGCGTCGTGAAAATAAAGTGGAATTGGCCGATTTATTCACGTATCTCCACATGCTGAACGAGTTTCTTTTGTATACGTGACTGCTATTACAGAGTAATTCATTTCACCACTGTTTGAAAACATCTGTCTCATAGACACGAAAGGCGATGCCAGAAACAGGAAATAATACTTTGTATGCGGAAACACAACTATTAACAATTATGGCGGGGAAATATTTTCCATGTTTACATTTTTTTCCATGTTTTGTTTACACGCCGAGGAGGTATATCTATGACGTCTTGCATTCTGATTGGCTGGCGCCAAAAACCGTACCATAAGAAATTGAACGATGGCAATTTCTAACGCCACGCAACGTTACGCACAAAAGCATGCTAGTTGTGAACGAGTATTGTAGACGCTACCATTCAACTACAGGTATTGAATTCCATGCTATAACTCGATATTTTAACGCCATGTTGATTGTAGACGGGCCCATAGTTGTGAGCGTCAAGACGAGCGCCAATCTGGTGTGTCAAAGGAGCCACGGTGGTGTAGTGGTTAGACTACTCGTCTCCCACCTAAGCGAAACGCGTTCGATTCCCGGCGGTGCCACTCCACACGTGGGATTCGTGCCGGACGATGCCGCTGGTCGGCGGATTTTCTCGGGGATCTCCCGTTTCCTCCGTTCTTTCATTACGGCGCTGTTAGATACTCACCTCGCCTCACCCTCATCGACTCTCCATACTTCGATGTCATGAGCCGCCCAAATCTCTTCACTCGTTCACTATTGTATGTTAAATGGTAGGAGGAAGAGAAAGAACGATGATTGGCGTTCGGCGTAATGTTTCTTTGCTTGCCGCAAGATGGCGCCGTGTTGAAAAGGAAGCGGCTGGTGTCGCACACGAATCTAGCTCGAAAAACGCAGGTGTCTCATGGCTTCGTTTGCTCCGTATTCAGCGGTGTAAGTTTATAAAGTGCATGTCCACATCTCGTACGACCGACGCGGTCGGAAAAGGCCGATGGGCTGTCACTCATTTGTAACACAACGGGTAGTGTAAATGACCAAACTGTCTGCCCTTTGAGAAAGTTCCATTGTGCAGCAGTTGAAGACTACGCCGTCGCACCCTTACAACGCCTGACCCTTATCCACAGACGAGGTCCCGNTTCCATTGTGCAGCAGTTGAAGACTACGCCGTCGCACCCTTACAACGCCTGACCCTTATCCACAGACGAGGTCCCGTGTGCCTGACAAAGGAGGGGGCTGTGATGCAAACGGCTCGAATTAAGGAAGATTCTACAGTTCACAGAGATTGATTGTCAGCCCCTTCGCACTTTATTTGGTGTCACCAACAGACTTGGATCGCCATGTGAACGGGGATAGATCGCATCACATTCATGTGGAAAACGACACTAGTAAATCACAGTTTATGTGGAATATAATGGTTTGTAATCTTCTCCCGAGTTTTCATGCATACAGCCTTGTCAAGTCATAGTGACATTTTTCGAATTTCATTAATTATTGGTATTTCAGAGACTAAGCCAATTTCTGCCTATCCGGTCTGCGCTCTCAGACACGGCATTTTGAAATCCGAGCTTTGTGAGGTGAAACTTTATCGTCAATTTTTTTGGAACAGAAAGGTATTTCGTAAATTTTAAGGATGGAATCGTGAGAAATATGATGCACACATTTCTGTCCTAATATTTAAATTTCTCTCACACTTAGTGTGTTGCGCCCCGGGAAAACTGTCCATCCGTGAAGTTAAAAACTAATTACTTTTAATGCTTTGTATTTACAAAGTGTTTGATACGAAAATTCTATAAAAGGGTTACGTAGAGCCGTTGCTAATTTTTTTCTTATTGACTTGGTTACTATAACTCCTACAGTTGCGCATTTNGTGAAACTTTATCGTCAATTTTTTTGGAACAGAAAGGTATTTCGTAAATTTTAAGGATGGAATCGTGAGAAATATGATGCACACATTTCTGTCCTAATATTTAAATTTCTCTCACACTTAGTGTGTTGCGCCCCGGGAAAACTGTCCATCCGTGAAGTTAAAAACTAATTACTTTTAATGCTTTGTATTTACAAAGTGTTTGATACGAAAATTCTAAAAAAGGGTTACGTAGAGCCGTTGCTAATTTTTTTCTTATTGACTTGGTTACTATAACTCCTACAGTTGCGCATTTNAAAAAGGGTTACGTAGAGCCGTTGCTAATTTTTTTCTTATTGACTTGGTTACTATAACTCCTACAGTTGCGCATTTTTAAACGGTGCCATTTAAAACACTCAGGAACATTACATTCTCGAAGAGGGTTTCATACTTCATTGACTGCAGTCTTCGCTAGGAGCACATACTCCTATTAGACTCGGCTGTACTGTATTTAATTTGTTCAACCAAGCACGAAATTAATTTCCTGTAGAGCGTGTTAGATTGAAAATAATGAAATCACAAGTAAATAAATTGTAGCCATTTTTATTTATACGGCTAAATTACAAGGTCTGTAGTAATAACCTGTGGAATGTTATAAACTTTTTTCGTTTACTTATGCCTCATGTCTTTGTATTTTAAGAGGAATGGGCATTTAAAGGACAAGTATTCCTTTTCATAGTCTTGTTTTCTAGTAACAGCGCTCCATCCATCGCTGTTTTATTAATATTACTGAAACGAATCAATGTTGCCAATAAATAAAATAAAATTTCCTACAGATGTTCATTAAAAATCATTACAGTACTCTATGTATGTTACCACGGAACGGATTGGGATGCGATTTTTACTGTTATGGTCTGAATTTATCGAGGAAGGTTTGTGTGTATTAAAAATTGCCCTAGCACTTATAGGAGCTGAGCATTAACGGTATTAGTGAATCAAGTCGGGAAAAAAGTTTGCCGCCAGCGCACTTTCATGGAATACGCTGCCTAATCCTTTAGAACTATAACAAAACCATGTACAAAAGAACTGTGAAAAACTAAATGATCTACNTGGAATACGCTGCCTAATCCTTTAGAACTATAACAAAACCATGTACAAAAGAACTGTGAAAAACTAAATGATCTACAAAAAAGTCAGCGGCAGCATATATCTATCTTTAATAGATAAGTAGTAATAAGCGTATTTACAATTTAAATTACGCAGTAGAAAAAACGTAAAATGCATTGTCTTTTCTAGCCATAAAGAACTTAATCTTTATAAAAAAAATTAATGATTAAAACTGTTTAATGTAGATAAGAAATGTCCTTTACAGCATACAATTATCGCCAANCCAAAAAGTCAGCGGCAGCATATATCTATCTTTAATAGATAAGTAGTAATAAGCGTATTTACAATTTAAATTACGCAGTAAAAAAAACGTAAAATGCATTGTCTTTTCTAGCCATAAAGAACTTAATCTTTATAAAAAAAATTAATGATTAAAACTGTTTAATGTAGATAAGAAATGTCCTTTACAGCATACAATTATCGCCAATACTTTAAAAGTTATAAAAAGATTTGTGAAAAAGTTATTTCTAAAATCGAGACACGCGCGCACGGACCTATACGTGGTCGGAGGCAGCGGGACTCGATTAAATAAAAAGTTTAAATAGTTATATCATTGAAGTTACTATTCTAACTGGCTGCGGTACTGGAGAAACTGTTTTAATACCTAGAATGCCAATGATTCCCTCGGATTTGCCTTTTAATTTAAAATAGTCCAATTTCCAATAAGAGTTTGTTTTGGTATTACCATAAATAAGGCACAGGGTCAAACACTTAATGTGGCTGGAGTGGATTTGAGTGGAGCATGTTTTTCACACGTGGCCCTTTCGCGTTTCACTTCAAACAGAAATCTTTTTGTGCTGGCGGTCGGAGGCAAAACGATTAATGTTGTATACAAAGAAATTTTCTAAACCACTATCATAAAATATTGTTATATTAGAGATGTATGAATGTGGATAAAGCGAAGGAGGTAGGTTTGTCAGGATCGTGGCGAATGGAGGTCCATAATCTCTGTCTAGCCCTCTGGGAGACAGGCGTGATGTGTATGTATGTATGTTATATATGATAGTTGATTACTATTTGACTATCATATAATATTGTAATTGTCTTTTCCCTATTTATTTATTAGTGTATCACTGTAAAAACTAAATTGTACCCAGGCGACGCCAGGCCGGGTTGCTAGTGTGTATATATAAAAATGAGAGTGTTTTATGAGAATCAAAATTCATTATTTACATTTTGAACTTAAACAGTTCTGCAAGTTACTTCGATGATACAAAATAATCCTGATAACACACTTTTACATATATGCTACAGTATCTCGAATCTTGTTAAGAAAAATCCACGACAAAATTGATTTTTCTTTCTAAAGTATGAAGTCCAAGATGTAAAACATTTGACTAAACCGTAACTCCTGAGTGTATCTTATAAAATTTGACCTCGCTGCATCATTTCAACACCAGACATTTCTTAATTTCATTGTATGCTCTTCACACCATAGGCTTTAATAGAATAACTTCATTCAATTTTCACCTTTACGCCGATAGGCTATTTGGTTGCTACATAAGAATAAAAAAAAACATTAGTGAAGACTGCTCAAACGAAGTTGCTGCATTTAGGAAATAAATGTAATGTATAAAATGTTATAGAAAAATACTTCAGATTAATGAATTATGGAGGTATTGTAAGAAATTTGAATATTCTATATTTCCCATTAGTTTCAGGTTAAGAATTTTCCCCAACAGATGCGGGTTCCAAAAAGCACCTGATCTAAAGGGGAAACCAGTTAACTAGCAACACTAACTTGAATATTGAGATTTAACCTTAGTGGATTCAGAAAAAATAAACATAAGCACAGAGCATAGGACATAACAGTTAAGCATGTATGACCAGAAGTCGTGCGCGAAATTGATTCACAATTTAATACATGGATATTATTTTCAGCCATCGAAATTTTGTGACGAGTCTGATGTCAGTTGGCAATGTTGTTGAATAATGTTTTAATGTTTTGGCTGTATTTAAAAACATAAAATATATTTTAGTAACAGATTAAGCGTAGTATTATGTTGAAAATGGCCAATGATTTTTGCTTTTCTTCAAAATCTTTGCTTTTGAAATCGCAAGGATATAATTAACTTTTAAAATTTTCTGCTAGTATTCTGGGTCCTGTTATTTCTTCTAAATTTTTATCTCCGCGATATTTATTCGTTTATGCAGCATGACTACGTTCCACCATTTAAAATAAACAACTTAGTCGAAAATTATTTGCTGTGGTTTGCTTAGCTGTCACCCCATTCGACTGCATAAGGAATTAAATATAAATATTCCCTTTATCCACCATGTCAGGACCTTTCATGCACAGGATTTATTTGTCCGCAGTTGTGAATCACAGTGGTCGATTGTTATGCACAGGGAGCCGCGGTGGTGTAGTGGTCAGACTACTCGCCTCCCACCTAGGCAAACCGGGTTCGATTTCCGCACGTGGGAATCGTGCCGGATGATGCCTCTAGTCAGCGGGTTTTCTCGGGGATCTCCCGTTTCCCTACCCTTGCATTCCGGCACTGTTCTATACTCATCCTGCTTCACCCTCATCGGCTCTCAAGACCCCGATGTTAAGAGNCACCCTTGCATTCCGGCACTGTTCTATACTCATCCTGCTTCACCCTCATCGGCTCTCAAGACCCCGATGTTAAGAGCCGCCCAAATATCTCCACTTCACTCCAATTCTTGTGCAGAGGATCAATGGTTAATGTTATGTTTAAATTGTGAATCCAGCTTTATATAAATATCCCCCCTCCCTCCCGGCTACATTGCCCACACCTCTGTCACAAATAAAGATGCGAGACAACAGGATGTCGCGTCCCGGATAGGCACTGGCGTGACGTGCAGGTGACGGCGGAAGTTTGGTGGGGAGGGGGGGATACTTGAGGAGGGGAGTGTGGTAGGAAAAGAGAGAAAGGGGTGGGAAGCGGAGCTGAAGTGGCGGCAGGAATGTTCTGCCTTTGAAGTCGGCCGACATCATGGGAGTCGGTAATTTAGCTAATGAATTACCGCACGGTACAGTCAGGGCAGCGTTGGAACTGGATCGCCCTCTAGGAGAAAAAAAAAAGTACGGAAAAAATTCATTACCGTCAACGTCCGCAGAAACTGCTTGAGGCTTACGCTTCTGACACAAGAGCCTTTGAGGTCATTTGTATATCAGTAAAAAAAAAAAAATCGCACACCGTAGCTAATGCCAGTTTTTCGTTTGCTTAGATCCCTCTCGTGCCCTCTAGGTAGACACGGGAATATTAGCAAAGTGTTTCCATTTTTCTTTTAATTTCTCTAGGAATATGCATCCTGTTTCCACATTGGTTTCGTACGTAAAGTAACATATGTTTGCTCTTTATCTGTATTCTTTGTACATTTGTTCCCTAAATCAATGATTTTCAAAAATTTACCTTCGCGACTAATTACAAACCAGCAGCACAGCAGAATTTTGCTCGTGTATAAATGAAAAAAAAAAAAATAATGAGGAAAACTATCACCTGCGCATCATCATGCAGAACTTCGCGTTGAAATATTTTTGTGTGGTTTCTGCTTACGAAATATAACTTTGGAAAAGTTGCAGTATATGGACGGATGCTAACTTCGATTACCAGCTGACTTCCCAAACTTTCAAACAATAGAAGAGCGTTAAGCGTATTTGGTTATTAGATACCCGGAGAGAGAGAGAGAGAGAGTATTATTAAAGCATTCGTACTTTCTNGTATTACTAAAGCATTCGTACTTTCTTGTTGTGTTTATGATTGCTCCAGGTTTTATTTTTTGACGCGTCATGCAGCACTCTTGAGCCAGTAATAAGCGCCTAGCGATTAAATCGACGAATGAAATGAACCAAGTAAACAAAGGAAAAGTTGATTGCAGGCGGAACAGCCAAAAACAAAGAACATCGACTACAGTATTTAAAGGAATATAAAGTCCACCCTAATCTTTAAATGAAGTCGCGAAATCTTGCTTTCTAGTTATATAGCCGAATACTGATTTCTGTTACTTAATAAGTCTCCAGACTTCAAATATATAAGCCCACAGGGTCGTGAAATAATAAATATAATTACGTCACCGATTCANTGACTTCCCAAACTTTCAAACAATAGAAGAGCGTTAAGCGTATTTGGTTATTAGATACCCGGAGAGAGAGAGAGAGAGAGTATTATTAAAGCATTCGTACTTTCTTGTTGTGTTTATGATTGCTCCAGGTTTTATTTTTTGACGCGTCATGCAGCACTCTTGAGCCAGTAATAGGCGCCTAGCGATTAAATCGACGAATGAAATGAACCAAGTAAACAAAGGAAAAATTGATTGCAGGCGGAACAGCCAAAAACAAAGAACATCGACTACAGTATTTAGAGGAATATAAAGTCCACCCTAATCTTTAAATGAAGTCGCGAAATCTTGCTTTCTAGTTATATAGCCGAATACTGATTTCTGTTACGTAATAAGTCTCCAGACTTCAAATATATAAGCCCACAGGGTCGTGAAATAATAAATATAATTACGTCACCGATTCACTAATGCACGTCCCTGGGTTGCAGGTTAGGTTGTACCAATTAAAATATGGCTGGGTACAAAGTTTGCCAGAGGCTTGTCTTCGATAACACCATCGCTTTGCATATTCCATGGTTTTTTTTTTGCGTCGAAAAAGTAAGATAATGATAAGTCGGTGGCCTAGAAAATAATATTCACGCTGATTCTGAACTTCACGTACAAACTTTGAGGGATAATTTGTTCTAGAAGATGTGGTAGAAAATATTATAGAAACCTATATGACCTAACGTTTACGTTAAGGGAGAGAATTAAAATTAGTTGTTTGCAAAATGTCAGAAACTACGTGAGATGAACTGAAAATTCGTGAATAGTGTGGTTATGGTGATTTGGTACCTGCTCTCTGCGAACATTTAGCTCGTCATTAGGTCGCATACCTTGCTGGCAACCTACGGGACACCCTTTCAAATGCTGTATGTTTTCTCGAGAACCGTTCGCTTTTGTGTTGCACCAAGGCAACGTTTAGTGTTCCTTTACTTTGCACATGTTCATTACGTCATTGCAGTCGAAAAACACCCTCAAGTAACACGCTTTTGTTAGTTAATAACATGGCACTATCTGATTTCTTAATGACTAGCGATGTTACTACCCGCCAAATGTTCACAGATTGCAGATTTCAAATCAAGATAAACACACTATTCACGAATTTGTAGTTTCATCTCACGTAGTTTATGACATTTGCAAATACATAATTCTGATCATTAATTTTGAAAGGCGTGTCTTTCTCGTTACGTCATAGGCATTATTGTGTTTCCTACCTCATTTTCCATAACGAATCATCTCACAAAATTGTACCTCTGTTCAGGATGATCCTGCACACAGCGAAGCCAAGAACATGAGTTTGTAAAGGGGAAAGCTGCAAGTTGTGCATCATGAGCGAGATACTATTNACCGTACATAATTGTGATCATCAATTTTGAAAGGCGTGTCTCTCTCGTTACGTCATAGGCAGTATTGTGTTTCCTACCTCATTTTCCATTACGAATCATCTCACAAAATTGTACCTCTGTTCAGGATGATCATGCACACAGCGAAGCCAAGAACATGAGTTTGTAAAGGGGAAAGCTGCAAGTTGTGCATCATGAGCGAGATACTATTGTTCTCGAACTATGAGACTCCTATGCAGAACAAGAGTGTGGGTGGCTGATGAGTCGTCCTTCTTTTTGCACCCTTGACGAAGTGGGCTCTTGTGTCTCGCGAAGTGCTCCCCAACCCCAGAGATGCCGTAACTTCGACTAAGTCCCCACTGACGATACGAGGGATGCGGAGATGGTCGATCATATCTACGACTGCCACTCGAGCCAGGTCCCGCTTAGTCCCGACAACCTCGGTCACAGATGCTGTCTTATCGTTCACTACGTCAACTCGCTACAAGGGTTGGGGGACACTTCAGACGTTCTCCAACATTTAAAGTTCCTACCACTTACACCAAGAACGAGTCCAAACCAGTGTTCAGACACGTCGGAGCAAATCAATCGACACGCGATACTTTTTACTTACACAATGCATGTATGTATATGTTTTATATACATGTATTTATATATCTATTCACTATATATACGTACATACCTATGTAATGGCAGATATATTGTAATAACTGGTTAAAACTAATTCGCTTAAGTAATCCTAAAAAAAAAATATACTCTTTAAATTGTAAAAGATGAATATGACAAAGAGAAATGGTGAAATTCCCATTAATAAACAGTTAGGTGGGAAAAAATTTTTTCTTTTTTTAGTTATGATTCATTGAAAAATATAAATTTTAACAAAAATTTAAGTTTCCACTGTTATTAAATTTTTGTAAATACCTCTGTCTTAACGACCTATATTTTGTCTTGTTGGAAGATAAACTTATTTAGGAGAACATGAAGTTCCGCTTCGTGAACATATTTCAGAGGTGTTGGTAAAGGTGTTACGTTTATTAACTAATCTTGCTTGCTTTAAGGATTGTTGTCCAAAATACAATTTGAAAATTAATGTAAACATTTTTTAAACCTTACGAGTAATCACAATTTCTCCTCTAACGGAATCCCTTGCAAGTTAGAAATTTTTCATTGCCGTAATATTTTATGTCTATTTCTACATCTGCAGACTCCGCCGTCATCTTCAAAACATGTCCAACTTTCACTGTAGCTCCATGCAATATATCTACAAGAACGGTTTTTATTTTACTTAATCATTACAGATACCGGTTTTAGTATTACTATCTGAGGAAAGTAAAACAGTTGGGACATCTCGGCAAAAGGGAAAATCAAGAAAGTTAATGTCTAGCAAACTGTAACAAAAAATGTAATACGCCTGACCAGAATCGTTAATGTGCTTTAAAAAAACATAAATTAAAGCAGACTTCAGTTTATTGGCTTCAGATTTATTCACTGAATTTTTAAAGCAAAAAGAATAAACGTAATCAAACATCAGAATTTTTGTTGGTAATACTTTATGTTCAGTGCATATACAGAGTGACCCACAAGAATTAATAAATGGGAGAATGTATAATTACAGTACACAGTAGGTGGCAAAAAAAGGTGAACACAAAGCAGGAATGGTACAAATCGTACGTAATTAGGTAAATATGCATATGTTAATAGTAGTGTAGGCATGCCAGTTTTGGCACATGGATCATGCATCAGGATTCACGATTCGTCCGCCATATTGGATGACGTCAGCTCCTGCTTTGTAATTTCAGTCGACGGCCATCTTTTCCGACAAAATTGCCTGTTTTACCCCAAAAATCACTTCCGAAATCAATTATTTTTACTAAAAAAATCACCTTTTCACCAAAAAATTCCTAACAAAACCGGGAAAATGAGGAAAGTGGATCCGAAGCTTCTCGAAGCAAGAGCCAAAAAGTCCTTAGGCGAGCAAGAAGATTCGAGGCTCTCAGCGGAATAGGCCACCTGATCCCCAGATCAGTAAATGAGGATTCGAGGCTCCGAGCCAAGTCCAGCGGACCGGGGAGGATCAGAGGACCTGGCCCTCTCCCCCGACCATCATCAGGCACCTGCCACATCCATATCTCTTCCTCCACCCCTTCTCCTCTCCTACCACTTTTTCACCCTCACTTCACCCCATCACTACCACCACCCCCAGAAAATTACTATAAAACCTCGCAAAAAACCTAAAAACATCAAAAAATAAAAAATAAAAAAAATCGAAGAACATATAACTACCCTACCCATTGCTCATCCCACCCCCGACACCTCACCCCTCTCCTCCCCCATCTCTGGCAATTAATATAAAATCAAGAAAAATGAAAAAAAAAATCTAAAATTCGAGGAACATACAATGTTCCCACCCTCTCTCACTCAACCTCCTCACCCTAACAATCAACACCTACCCCTACCTGCCCAACTTCCAATCATAAAAAATTGGAAAATAGCAAATAAAGTAATTCCAAAAATTAAGAAAAATCTTATATTGATGACCCCCGACCACCATGTTGGTTGTTGACGACCTTGGTATTGATCTCAATAACCTTGAAAACTAAAAATTGAGAAAAAAAATTGTAAAAATCGAAATAAACTAATAAAAGTTTAGGAACATATTACATCACTGACTCCGACACCCATGTTGGATGCTGGTGGCCTAATACAATGATCTTAAACTCAAAAATCAAGGGGAAAATGTTAAAAATCGATTAAATTAAAAAAAATCGTTGAAAATATTACATAACTGACTCCGGCACCAATGCTAAATGTTGGTGGCCGTAATCTTGGCTCAATTGACCTTCAACTCTAAAATTCAAGAAAAATCGTGATACATTTTTTAAAATGTAAAAAATTATCGAGGAAAAAATTACCTACCTATTATAATAAACCAAGTTGGGTGTGTGTGACACCGAGGGTTCGATTCTTGTAAAGATGACAGAGCACAACCACTCCCTAGCAGACAATCAGCAGCCGACTGAACTCCACCTCTATATTTCATTGACTTTATTGGCCGATCAATCGTCCGACCCACAAAGCTAATTATTTACTTTACATAACATCCATGCCACACGCCATCACACGTCTCGTCACTCCACTTCCCTCGCGATTTACTCACCATAGCTCAGCCGCCATCATCATCCACGCAAGTCACCAACCCACCACCCAACTCTAGCGCCTCCCCCAATAACTCACCAGAGTTCGTCACCCTCACCTTCCACCCACTCTTAACACGGCTCGTAGGTCTCTCATTCCGTAATTGGCATTAAATGTTTCGTCATAATTGCCAGACGAATCAGTACCCACCGATGCAGCAAGAGGTATTGACGGCAACACTTACTGGCTCTCAAAAGACGAATCCTCGCATTTATTGATGTGGTTCTTCAATTTATCACCTTGCATAAACTGTGTGAAGGACTCTTTGTACAGCCGGTTCTCTTATGTCGCCGAGCATGGCAGCTTTTGCTGATGATCTTTCCACAGAAGCAACACTGTTTTCCATGTAATTTTCCAGCAATAGGAGAAGGTACATTCATAGAGATGAGCTCTACAGTAGACTTTGTACAACCATTTGCTTGCACCATCTTCAAGAAAAAAATCGAAGTCCTTTCCACAGTGGCAACATGTTTTTCTACTTGGCCTAGCTATTGCTCTATGTACTTACAAACACATTTCATCAGTGAGATTTAATCATTTTTAAGCATCCATTCAACCAGACATTTTATCTGGTTCCTTGATAACATTACCATGCAGTTATTTCTTCAAAAGTTTCTTCCAGATAAGTTCTTCGCTCAGCTTGAACTCATAGTCACACTTAAAGCAGATAGACTCCTCACAAGACTGACCCCTAAATGACCCATTCTGTTAATCAAATTACCCATAAATGACCCCTCCTGTTCCGAAAATGACTACTAAATGACCCCATAAATGACCCCTGATTGTGGAGCATGTGGAGGGATTGTGGAACGATTGTGGAGCTCATTTGCGGTGCTGATTGATGGCAAGATTGTGAAAGATTGTGAAAGATTGATGGAAAGATATCGAGATTGACTCCTGCATGTGATGTCTGAATTCGATGATCTCTAACGTCTAAAACGGCCATCAGAGCGCATTAGTGACTCCACCACGATTACAGCGATAGTGTTACAAGGTAACCGAACGCAGTATGCCTCGTAGATGCATTAGGGAGACTTGCCAACACATGGCCTAGTTTTAAAGGAGCCACAATTTTGGGCGTGAATGAGGCAGGGTGGAAGTATAGTGCAAGTACCAGGCACGTGGGGCATCCTAACATCACAGTGCTCTGATGTTGGAACCAGTGGGTATGTGAGTTCATCCACACATGTCGTGGAGTTTCCAGTCGACCAAGACAGACCTCAACAAAGGAAAATAACCGTGTTGTGCGTCATGTCTTATACAACTCCATGAGTTCGGCGCCGGCCGTATGGACACAGTTATTGTACACTCTGCAACACTACGCATCATCCCATACCATGTTGAAGCGACTGGCGAAGGTAACTGTACTCGTAGGGACGCCTTTTTGGGGTGTGATTATTATCGTTTTAAAAAGGTTTAGAAGAATATAATGTACAAGTAACAAACGTTTTTTAATTGAAATGGCTTTTTAAGTGTTGTGTTCCACACGGCAGGGGTAATTAAAATAACAGACCAAAAGTGTACGTTTTAAAATTTTTGTTCGGTGAAGAGAAGAAAATATGTTTTGGCTATACCACGGGAAAATGTCAGACCTGTCATCAGTCAAGAGTAAGTTTTTTTTTTAAATAAAAAAATTAACATTGTAGCCTACTGAATTCAACTCTTAAAATTAAAGTTGTATAGTCGTATCTGTATTATAACTTTAACGCGGCTATGAAAAGATTGCGGAAATTAGATGTTCACGATTTACTCGAACTCTGAAAACAACTAGATGGCCATAAACTCCACAGTAAAATTCAATTGAGATGTGCAGATATGTTATTAATTGTGAGACATAAAAAAATTAAATTGTTAAATTAATTTGTATAATTAAGTTCACAATTTATTGATACATTAATTACTACATGCGAGCATTTTTATACTTCTATTAAACATAATTTGAAACTTCCGGCAAAGGTTTACAAATATTACCGAATTTACAGATGAAATAATCCCCTTTAGTTCATGTACTTATATTCTGCAAGTTATTCATTTTGTCTCCCCACTGTACGAACACATTACGTTATATATGTACTGTCCGTCTACTTTTTTCGAGCAGTATTCTTTAATTTTACGTTATGAAGTAGCCTAACTTTGCAATCCACTCGTCTCCCATTCAGGAAAAAAAATGACAGTACATGCGCCCGGTTAAATATGTGAGTAGACGGGATTGCAAAATAAAAACAACTGAGTTATTTTTGTGAGTGGCCAGCAACAGGCAGTGCAGGGTCACGGTTCACATCGACACTATGTGAAACGATCGTAATAGGTCTTATTGAAACACACCAGTCAAGGCATAGCCAGTTTACGTGAACGTGTTACTTGAATTTACAGTACACATCAAACGTTTAGGACCGGGTAAGGTGTAAATGAAAACTTAAACTTTATATAACATAGGACATAAATCAATAACAGAAATAAGAAAACACTGTGAAATCATTTAATACTTCTAAAAAAAAAAAAAAATACTGAAAATTAGGCAATCTACGAACATTTGTTGGTGTTTTAAATAGATTTTTTTTCACATGCGTATTATGCTCCTGACTTAAAAAAATGTATTTTATTTGATACAGATGCTTTTGAAATGCTCGACTGGGTTGCAATTTCTCGTTGTTTTGTTGCACTTACTCATTCCAACGATTTGCCACGTTATGTTCTGTAATACACTTTTCTCGCAATTTTATACACAACGGCAACAAAGTTCCACTGCAACTGTATGTCTCAACATGGATGGAAGTAATCGGCGAATTTATCATTTCCCGGTAACAAACCTGTAATGTTATCATTTGAGTGGAAAGAGAACTTAATAACGCCAGAAACCCCATCTCGCTAGCTCAACTGGTAAGAAACATACAAATTTGTCAATTTTGGGAATACGCAGCTAATTTTCCTTACAGTGAGAAAACAATAAAAAATAAAAAAACTTGTTTCCAATTTTATTGTCTCCTGTTTGTTTTTCTCTTTCAAGTGTATTTATAGAAGTAATTTAAAAAAGCATTACACTTAAATAGCTGTAGATTTATGTCTACATAACTTTCTACACAAAAATGTGTGCGATAATTACAGAGTTATGTATTCCTTTCAAAAATCATAACTTACAAACTATTTGACCTATTTCAATAACTTAATTGTGCTAATGTGTGTTTTGACAGTAACAACGTTAAACATTGTATACCACAGATTGCACCAAACGTTTTACAGCAGAAAAGTATTTTAACAAATTTACTAATGGCCTTAAACTTTTGACGGATACTGTATATACGAAGTGTGCAATCACGATTTAAATGCGTAAATAGCCTTTGGAAAATTTTTTTGGCCCGGTAGGCCTGGTAAAGTAAACTAAATTGTGCATTGAAAATGATGTAATATATAGGCCTATCAACGCTCATACTAACATGCAGGTGTAAAAATGCAGCAAGCGTCTATCATTTATTAATAAATAGCGCGGTACACGATGAAAATTTGAACCACGAAACTGCACAAAAGTTAAGTTGGCTTACATTTCATTCATAATCCAATTATTGCAGAGTTTAAGAGTGTAGTATTTTCTTTTAAATAAAAGTAAAATTAATCACTAAGGCATATCACTGACTACTTAAGCAATACAATAAAAATAAGAAAAGAGTTAAAAGCTAAACATAAGTAATAAAAATTAAATGCGTTGTTGTAATATCAATGGTATGATAATTTGCTGCACTGATATATCCACCAAGTTTTCTAAAATATTTATTGCATTTTCATCTCAAGCCTCACTTAATGGATACTTAAAAAGTGTCCGTGTGCCCTTGCAAACATTTCTTTACATTAATGATTTTGAAATTCCGCTACAGGGGTGTACTTGAATTCTCTCGGTAACAGAGATAGCACGACCAAAGTCTAAGCTTAATTAACCATAGGACCCCGTAATAGCAAATAAATAATGCTTCATACTAGTTGGTCCAATGTATTAACCTGTGGTTGGGTAGTTGGTTCGTAATTAGCTAAACTGTCACTATATCTGTTTTGGATTATTTAAGCCTTTAAAAAATTGGCGTCTGTTCAGGCACCTACTACACACATCACCACCACCAGCAGTATAGCTGTGATTAACTGCAGGAAATATTTGTCCGTATGNTTCAGGCACCTACTACACACATCACCACCACCAGCAGTATAGCTGTGATTAACTGCAGGAAATATTTGTCCGTATGCATCAGGCCTAGTGGTTTCGGAGTTGGTCTAAGGATTATTTTCCTGTTGTTTTGTGCTCCTGTAAATGCAGTGAATGCTGATAATATCCAAGGTTAGACACCACTCGGAAACAAACCCAACGCCCCTTATTGCCTTTGAAGAATTCAACGTACACTAAATGTATTCTTCTTATACAGAAAATCGTGTCGCACAGCTGTCAAATAATTTTTAGTAGTCTACGAGTAAAGCACTTTTCTTTGTAATAGATACGTCACAGATATGCATGTTGTAAGTTACGAAGATAATGTGATATTACCATGTTTTTACTTCTGGCACAAAAATTAAATTAAGATAATCGGTTGATTATGGCAGAATATGCATATCAAAGTTCCTAAGTGAAAATAAAAAAGCACTGCAGATAATAAAAAAGCACTGCAGATAATAAAAAATTCTGAGATTTGAATTTGCTTGTATAGCTAATATTTTATCCAAAATCAATTAAAAAAATTTCCAGCCAGGAGAAGTGATAAACACGTATAGTTTCGTCAAAGAGAAAAATAACTTTCAAAGCATTGCACTGAAATAATGAATAACATTCAGTTAAAGTAGAACGAAAATCAGAGAAAGTGATTTTTAACATTAGCACGGAATCTCTGAAAACATTCGCGGGGCGATAACGCGACTAAAATTTATTGGCTAATATTACGGGTTATTAATATATTATTTGGTTTGGTGTAGGTACGAAACAAACACGAATTAAAATAAGTTTATCTTGGTGTAATGTTGGTACTATACCACGACTGTGAATGAGTCCGCTAGACCGTAAGGTAACCGTTTCCGTAATAAATATAATTTAATTCAGGCATACTTAGTTTTGAATTAAATACTTATTGCAAAAGTGGTGGAGGTTAAAACCATTTTCTGGAATTAATAGCTGGGTTTTTTTTTTAAAAACAAATAGACACTGTTTCATGAAACAATGCTTTTCTTTCAGGTAGTCTATAGCTTACGTGTGCCAAGAACGTAAACAAATAAATAATTCTCAAAGTAATACTAAAAAAAAAACCTTTGAAGCAGAAAGCAGGAGATCGGCACCTATAATGCTGAAATAACAATCGCTTTTTTAATGCAATGGATAAATGACACGCCTCATTTTATTAACGTATACTGAGACATTTATCGCATGTAACACTTTAACAAAAATTACACACAATCAACGTAAAGCCAAGAAGATTTATGCCAGTAGTCAAATTATTAACCGCGGTCTGATAACTCGCCTGCGGAGGAGGAGAACACTCACGTGAAGACGTCACAGCAGTGCGCGCGGGCCTTCTATCTAGTCAGTGTTGGTAGGGTAGGGTAGCATTTTTAGAATTCTTTTAAGATTTTTATTTTTTTGGGTTCAAGGTCAAGATCAAAATCATGGGTCAAGGTCCAAAGTCACCAATATACAATATGGTGGTCGGGTGCCATCACAACATGGCCGTCCCAGGCCGCCTCGACAACCGTGGTGGCGGGCGAATCCTAATCCTGAATCTGACACCTGTGCCAGAAGGAAGATAACCCTACTAATATTTTCCATGGAACAACTACCTATGTGGTACTTTATTAAAAATTGCTGGAATAAATTCGGTATAAATGTATGGTGTATGAAACATATAATGTAGGCTGTTAGACAAATTTTGGACGAAGAATAAAGTTGATAAAGGATGATATAGGGCCCACGGTACGAACACCGATTTGTGCATTGAATCATTATTTTGCTATACTTGTATGTGAATTTCTGACTGATTATGTAATCGCATTCTCCCGATATAAATATCTAAGCAATATCCGTCGTTTAGGAACGTCGCGTCGCAGGGCCTCCAGTTCGAGACCCGTTACCATAAAAATATTATTTTTCTCTCGGACTTAGAAAAAAAATCGGCTATTTTAACCCAGTGAAGAAAAAATGTTTCAGGAATATATAATGAAGGCGAAGTACAATAATGCTGAAGACGAAGTGAACTAAGAGGTTAGCAATTTTATTGATGGCATGAGTTTCGGATTATTATATAACAAACTGACGCGTCCCGCGTCCCGAAATACAGTTTATTCGTCAGAAGACACGCTCTGGCGAAACTCACAGGCGGACGACAGCAATAAATACTAAGGGTTTGGCGAGAGTATCAGCAGAATGACGCCAGGAAGGCGCAGCCGCGCCTCGCAGCTGCAAGGCGTGCTACCAAGTGTTCCTGCACGTGCAGACGATATCCGAAGGCAGCGGAAGACACACGTGCGCCGAACCAAGAGNTGTTCCTGCACGTGCAGACGATATCCGAAGGCAGCGGAAGACACACGTGCGCCGAACCAAGAGGCCACCCAAGTGTCCCCGCACGTGCAGAACGGAACAATAAACTTCCATGCCAGAATCAAGGGGCGACGCCGGGCCTGCCGGGCCCACGTGCGGATCACAGGAACATCGGACACTTGTTTTACGACTCAGGGGGACGCGGCGGTCAGCGCAGCCACGCGCAGAGAGGAGGCGAGTTTGATATGGCGAACGAGCATACAAAACCACGAGGAAACGGGAGGAACGGTGCAGTCGGCNGCAGAGAGGAGGCGAGTTTGATATGGCGAACGAGCATACAAAACCACGAGGAAACGGGAGGAACGGTGCAGTCGGCCGACGGGAATCGAGGAGCGCGGAGTGGATCCGGGACGAGACGCCAATGGCAGTCGGCCGTCGTCAGACGAGCAGTGCGGAGTGGAGCCGAGAGGAGGAGTTCGAGACCAGGCGTTGGGACGCCCACCAAGTGCCGGAGCGGTCCCAGGTCGCCAGCCGAGAGAGGACCAGCGCCTCGAGTCAGATAAGTAGAGCCATACAGGAAGTGTGAAGAATCGGGCTCCCCACGACGCAAATCGCCGCCTCAAGCAATACGTAGCCTATGTAGAAAAAGGGAAGGGGAGAGTTGTCTCATGTGTACATGTAGAAGTGACCCTGTTAAGTATAAATAAAACTGACTTATGGTAACTCACAAGGGAGGTGAATTTATTTGGTAAATTGGACCTAGGGACAATAGTGTCGACATATTCCTACGCCCTAACACTGAGGGCTGGCATCAAGTGCTGGCGCCTTACGCCGAGAGCAGATTCCATACCTACTATACGATATAGGGAGGTATCAAAACTTTATACTTGATTTTTTGTCTGTTTACATGTTTATACGCACATAGCACATATACTCGAAACAATAAAAATATTAATTTTCTATTGGACTACAAAAATTAGGTAATTTTTCGTAGAGTTTCGGAGACTTTCAGGAATGTATAATAAAGGCGAAATGTAAGTTTTAGGGATTGGATATAGGAATTGGATATAAGCAGTTTTAAATTTGAATAATGACCTGAGTTTAGGAAGCCTCTTTAGCAATTTTCTTACATTAATTTCTTACTGTTTAGTATTCATGCGCCCCTGATATAAGGATTTAAGCTATCTCCATAGGTGAGGTATGGTATAGGGTCTATAGTTCCCGGAACTACAAAAAAATTATAATTTTCTGTTGACCTTAGAAAAATTTTTGTACTGTTGCCCAGTGTTTCGGAGACTGCTTTAGGAATGAAGAATAAATGGGAAATTTAAGTTTTAGGCATCTGATATATGAATCAGAGTGAGATAAGAGGTTACCTATTCGATTAATGTCGCGAGTTTTCGAAGCGTATTAGCGATGTTCGTACACTGTTTAGTATTCACGTGCAACTCGTACAAATTTTTAAGCAATGTACCTCGGGCAGGCATGGCGTAGGACCGTGAGTTCGAAGCCCAAAACCATAAAAAATATAAATTAATTTTCTTGTGGTGTTCGAAAAGATCGGACGGTGTTTTCTGAGTGATGGGAGAAAGTATATATAGAGTGCTGACGCAGGCTGATACCTTAGTCGATGTTCAGACGCTGAGAAGTTAATATCGATTTGAAAGCACTCTTTCGCTATACAGTGAAGATGAATTGTGAACACGATGGCTTGCCTTTGACATCAACGAGCATGGAGCCGCGATCTGCATCATCGCTGTCTGATTGTCGACTGTGTCGATTCTGTGATAGACTTTTTTTTTTACCTTCGGTCATAATGCTCGTCGACGTGAAAGAACCACCTGCACGAAGAGTCAATTTCGCACGAGGAAGAATTGTGATACTGACCCCGCGCAGTTTATTCAAGGCGATACATTGAAGGAGCACATCGTGATCTGCAAGGACTCGTCTACTGGGAGCCAGCAGGCGATGTCGTCAATACCCCATGCTGCATCGGTGCGCGCTGGTTCGCCAGGCGATAATGACGAGGCAGTTAATGCTAAAGACAGAATGAGTGCAGTAGATTCGGTTTTTGTGGAATGTAGACTTGCAAGACTTTAGTGTGAATTCGACGAACTTCGAAATAAACGGTCGTCGGCTCTAAGTACTGGTAATGACCATGCGACTCCAACAAAGAAATATAAACTCGATATTGAGGATGAAACAGGAAGTGAAGACGATCATGAAGACAGCGCTTATCATGAAGACAGCACTGACGACAGTGATGGAGCTGAAGAAGATAGCGAATTTATCAATGCACTGACACATGCCTCTCCACCACATTTGCTACAATAAACGACACGAAGAAGGCAGAAGAAGCTGATATGACTGGCTACCTATTTCCGGAAGACCCGAATTAACAAGTTTATAGACTCAGGCATTCGGTTGCTTTTCAAGGTGGAGATTTCTCAAACATTAACGAGATATCTTCAATCATTAGAGAACTGAAGGGGAGGGGTTATGTCGCTTGATGTTATGAGCTGCCGTCTTCTGAAATTGTAATTACAAAATAATAAGTTGTTATTATAAAATAATTGTTTTTATTTCTTTATTTTTGTGTGTCGTATACTTTCATCTCTCACAACTTTAAAGTGGTACTATGAGCACTCAACTACTAAGGTAAAGATCCGCATACAGAATATTAATAAATACTTTAAGTACGAAAAAAATGCATGAATAGTGGACTGCATACAAAACATTAAGTCTTCGTCATGTACACATTTTGGATACAGTTGGTGAAGGTTTTTTATTTAATATGTTGTTATGTTGGGGGAGGGGGGGGGGCAGACGACAAACCCATGGATTGAAAATGGATTGATGATTGATTGAAAGATTGGACGAAAGATGGATGGGAAGATTTGAAGATTGAGGGAAACATTGTAAGATTGATGGAAAGATTGCGAGGGCGATCGAAAGATTGATGGGAAGAATGCGATAGATTGATGGAAAGGTTGTGAAAGAGTGATGGAAGGATTGCGAAAGATTGACAGATTGATGGCCAAGAAGAGCACGAAGGTTAAGACTGGTTATCACCCTCGTAAATTCCAAGTTTCCAGGCCCTGGCAGTATTGGCATTTAAATTAACGCCAAACAAGCCTATTAAAGTGTTGGTAGATACTGATTCATTCCATAATTATAACATACTCGTGCACGTGGTCGCTATTAGTATGATGGGCTTGGTTTAGTCACATTTACACACATAAAAAAAATTTTGAGTAGCATATATATTCCTACAAATCAGTCGGGGAAGTGAATAATTTGCAGTTTCTTGCATCGTGTATTAATTAGTCTTCAATGGAGGGGGCTGGAAATGTAGTAATAAAATGAGAGATTTCTGCATGTTTTCGCATTACACTATGTATAATTTCGGCACAATATAAAATAATAATAAATAATTTTTAATTAAAATTTTTTTAAACGGATAATAATTACAGTTTTACGATTTGACAAATCCTATGTCTATAAAACCAATATGGCTGCCAGAAAAAAGACAAATGCTTGAATAATTAGTGGGCGTAACTGCTGAGTACCTTCGGATACATTTGCCAAACCCGAGACGAAGGCTTCCGAGCATCCCCTGAGTCTAGCCGAAGGCTGCCGAGCTCGTCAGAGTCAAGTCGAAGACCGCTAGCCACAGCCACAACCTCATAGCTCCCATTTATAATACATTGCCCCAGACTCGCTATACACATACTACTGATTGTGAGAAAATGGGACTGGATGCGTGAGTGGCAGACATTTGGAATTATGTTTGTGTGCCAAAGGACATTTTTGTCATATATATGTAACTAATATATGAGCATTAGGGGAATGCATCTAGTATGAAGACGGTGATAAAGGACTTCAATTATAGTAGACATTGACATTAAGTATCGCGTTCTCTGATAGGAACAAGTATTAATAGTAGACGTAGGTAATTTAAATGTTGTAAATGACATCTACTAGTGTAGTTTTTATAGCATTGTAAATAAATTAAGAATTTTAANATAGGTAATTTAAATGTTGTAAATGACATCTACTAGTGTAGTTTTTATAGCATTGTAAATAAATTAAGAATTTTAATAATTTTTTTAATTTATTTTGGGACCTCTATCACCCACGAACTCTGATACGACCCAGGCGACTTGTTACAATATCTATGCACATCTGTAAATCAATACTCACACACACACACACACACATGTTATTCGATTATTACATCACCAGACTGTGAAAAACTACTCACTCAATTATGAACATAATAAATGTTTAATATTTAATATGCTAGTTGGCTGGAATACCAGATAGCGATGAACGCTTTTTATAATTTCGCTGATAGAAAAAAAGCCTCAAGAAATTCAATTATTAAAATTTTAATTGCCTCTCGCTCTGCCTGTAAACATGGTTCGCCGTGAGAGTGCCCCGGACGCGCCGCCGGCGAACGCGTATACATCTACGGCGCTACACGCAGCGTTCGTCTGTAATCATCAGCAATCATCAGCGGTCCGTCTGGAGTTGTTACCGTGCTGCGATCTCCGCGGGCAGACGTATATGGAGGTAATGCGATGCTCGCCTGCCCTCATCACTATTCATGACGGAAGTGGACACTGCGATAACCTTAAAAGGTTATAATTCTGCTGTGGGCTTTAGGCAGAAAAACCTTCTTTAAATTTTCATTTTCTTTTCGGTTTCGCACCGCTGTAGGTTGAACCTCGCATCCCGCCGTGCAGCGTGTTTCCGTTCCGCGATAATTGATGGCGTTTTACATAATGTTACATGCAAGTTTTTTTTTTAATGGCAGGCATTTGAGACGTAAATTCAAGTGTCTGGATGTTCCTCTGTACGAGCCAGGTAAGTCATCTAATACAACGCTTGCTTGAGCCCTTGAACCCGCCACACACAGCGAAAATGTATCTGCTCAAGCCTGCGTGCAATTAGGTACTTAAGTTACGACGGAATTTTAACCATTGAATATTGTGGCAAAACTATGATCGTTTGAACACATGGTTACAGTTTGCCTGTAAAATATTCATTGCAGAAATGTATACGAATATGTTTAAGTTTACTGCAATATTGCCTAAACAACATAATGCGAAAAATCCGGAAGCTCTTCAGAATTAACAGCCTACTTTCCTCTACACGGATTATAATAGCTTTGATGAAATTATTAAAAGCGTAGGTTGTAAACAGGCCTTGACGTCTTATTGATAGATATATTAGAGATGGAACTAAATCATATGCAATACTAATGTGACAGTTACAAATACACATGTCCCTTACCCAGGACTCGAACCCAGAACCACTCGTATGGTAACCTGGCATGCCTTACGTAGGTAGAATTAGGAGCATAAATTTTGGCTGTAATCACTCAAAATTTTGGAAGGAACTGTTTACTAACCTGGAATGTTTACAGGGTGATCATTTTGAAAATCAAGCATATGAGTAACTGAAATCATGTAAGTTTACATGGCCCACTGTAGCACTACGTGCGTGCAAAATTTGACGTGAATAGATGGATAGGTTCCCGAGATATGGAATAAAAGCCTCATTTTCATGTGTTGTTATCTTCATGAATGGCGGACGAAATGTTGTGTATTAGAACAGACTAGGTTTGTCATAGACACTGCTAGCATATAAAGTTTGGTTGAAATTAGCTGGGACATATGGCATACTAACCTAAAATATTTACCCGACTGTCATGTTGAAAATATGTGTCTAACGCTTTAAGTCATACAAATTTAGATTTAGATGAACTACCAAAGAATATCTTGTCTCCTGAGTAAGGTGGGGATCAGTCGAGTGCTTTCCGAGATATGACCTAAAATCTTTATCTTTCATGTGACGCTGTCCTACAAAATTGTAAAATAAAGAAGCGCTGTGTATACATACATGGTTGTTGGAATAGATACTGTCAGACTACGAGGTTAGGTTTAAGTTGGTTACATAGTTCCATAGATACATCACATACTAAGCTGAAATGTTTATATGGCCACCTTTTAGAAAATAAGTGCATGACTTATTTAAACACAGCAGTTNATCACATACTAAGCTGAAATGTTTATATGGCCACCTTTTAGAAAATAAGTGCATGACTTATTTAAACACAGCAGTTAACATGGCCTGTCAAAGTATTACTTATTTGCCAAATTTGGTAGAATTAGACTGATTGTTTCCAGAGATTCTAAATAAATGTTAATTTTTAATGTTGCGCAATGTTACAAAATGGTGGATAAAAGATATTCTGTAAAAACATTTCATGGTTGTTGTAGATACTGCCAGCATGCAAAGTTAACTTGGAATTTTCTGCATTACTTCATAGAATTAACATACTACGCCAAAATGTTTGTTTGACTGCCAATTTGAATATAAATGTCTGACCAACTTAAAACATATCATTTTTCATGTCTGGCCGTAGTACTACTTGGTTGTCAAGTTTGGTATGAATCGGTAAATTGTTTCCGAGATCTGACATAAAAACTTTATTTTTCCAGGTTGTGCTCTTGCAAAATGGTGGGGGAAAAGGCTGTGTGTATATATATTTGAGTGTTGTAATATATATTGCCAACATACAAAGTTAGGTTGAAATTTGGTGGCATTGGTTCGTAGATACAGTAACTTAAACTAAAATGTTTATATGGCCGCCATTTTTTTAATAAAGAGCCCGACTTACTTGAAATACAACAATTTACATGTCCTCCTATAATACTAATTCTGTGCCATATTTGGTGCAAATCGGCTTATTTGTTCCCAAGATATGATATAAAAACTTAATTTTTTATGTGGTGCTATCCAACAAAATTACTGATAAAAGAAGACTATGTATGAGCATAGCTTATGTTTATAACATTAACTTACAGCATACCAAGTTTGGTCAAAATCGGTCAAACGGTGTGGTAGTTATAGTAAATTAACCTAAAATATTTATATGACTGACATTTTGAAAATAAGTGTCTTATCTACTCACATCGCATATTTTTACATGGCCTACGATATTCTTTTTTACATGCAAAATTGGGTGGTAATCGGTTAAGTAATTTCCGAGACATAACGTAAAAGCTTTATTTTTTCATGTAATGCTATACTTCATAATGGCGGACCAATAATAGTACCATTATCTAATTTTAATGCTTACATGATGCATTGTTAGCACACAAAATTAGGTAAAAATAATTTTAATGGTTGCCGAGTTATGACATAGTGCCCTAAATTTTAAAATGGACGCCATTTTGAATGTAAGCATCCACTAAGTACAACATGTATAACGAGTTTAGTAAAATTCGGTTCCGTGTGGAAAAGTTTTTAAGGGAAGAAATACACACAGACAAACACCTAGACACACAAACAGGNTTTTTTTTTTTTTTTTTTTTTTTGGAAAGTAGGCTAAAGACTACGCACCGTATTGAATACGTTAAGTATAAGACAGATTCCTTGCAGAAATTCGACCTGGCCGTCGCGGGAAAACCACAGCTCCAGTAAACTTTGTAGATGAAGCTGACAGCCCGGAAGCTCGTAGACAATGACGCGCTTCGATGAAAACCGCGGCGCGCACAAGGCGAGTATGCAGCGGCTTACCGTTGCCTTCCGTAGGTAGGTATACGCTTCTCACGGTAAACTGAGCACTTCAAAACCCCTGCTTAAGATCTACTTGAACACGCNAAGATATACTTGAACGCGTATAGTGTATTCTTCCTCCATGTGCAAAATTAACACTTCCGAGTGACTATTCACATTATTCAAGTGAAACTACAATTATTATAAAAGTATAAATATTTTTAAAATTTGCTTATTGTTACATTTAAATGCATTAAAAAAACAGAAAATAAAAGCAATATTTGCAGCATTCACGACTGTTTACCTAACACTTATAATTTAAGGTAACATTAAAAGTGGGAACTACTTTCCATTCGTTGTTGCCAATTTTTATTGGGCGCATGCCAGTCAGTGTGTCCGCTAAAATATACGTAGGAAGCGGCAGTGACATTTTTCAAAAGTTTATTCCAAAAGTGCTCACTTTATTGCAAACAGCCTTTAGGTAGGTACATACGTAGGGCTTAACGTAGAAGTAGATTGGCTTACAATGAGCCCTGCACCCGACTGTACAACATGCACAGTTATTAAAAAGTAGTACAGACACTGCCAAAATTGCAAAATACGATATACTGGTAAGTTGTTTATGAAAGAAGAAAACATATCTTTCGTAACACTCGAAAATATTTTGCCAGACAAAAAAAAAACACCTATTTAAAATCAATTTATAAGCGTATTTTCATTCTTTATATTTCAGAAAACAAAATTCGAATGAAAAAAAAACAGAAGCTTTATTAAGCAATACTATTACAATAACCACTATACTATCGTTGTAGTGATATGTAATAAAAACAGTTAGTTAAAAAAAATATTTTTAATAACTAATTTTAGCGACGTCTATATAAATCTATATAAAATAAATTATTATAAAATTTTTTTAAACATTATTTCTTGTATTTGTTGCATACCATTTGAGTAATTTTTATGATCTTCCTCGATGGCTTTCTTGCAAAATGTGTTTTCTGACACATCCGAAATGGAAATGCGCTTAAAATTGGGAATCGACTGCAAGTTCTGAAGCATTTTTGTTCAAACGCTCAGCATTTCTTTGTGTGGGAAAGGGTGTCTATAAAGTCATTATCTATTTTCGGATTGGTTAGGTAAACGCATCAAAATAACAGCATACATCATAAATGTGATTGTTTAATTTACTCCGAAAGCAGTTACACCTTTATATGGTTGGATCCAAAAGCATGACTCACTTGAGCGGTGTTCTACATGTGTACCACCGGTATCTCTGTAAAACTCAAATCGCACAGATACTTCGCGGGATGCATTCTGCGACATCCATAGTGTCATTTGTGCAACTGCTTGCCGAATTTATTCCCTCAACACTTCTAAATGTTCAACTTTCATTCGACACACTTGGGCTTTTACAAATCCCCAGACAAAAAATCCAGTGGAGTTAAATATGGCGATCTTGGTGCCCAGGGTCTGCTACCACCCCGCCCAATCCATGCGTTCTGTAAACCTGACATTTAGGTAGTCCTGGGCGATGACATTATGAATGACACAATCTTGAGCCAGCTGTGGCTCTATAAATTGTTCATGCACGGTCCATGTTATTGTTTTTTTTTTCCATAAAGAATAAAGGGACACACATTGACCTCAGGAGAATCCCTTTGCCATGACACAAATTCTCGTGATTTTTTTCTTAGTGTCGAGATGCGACAGTCGTATCGATTGACCTTACCACAAGTGTGGAACGTTGCTTCATCTCTAAAGGTGATGTGTTCCATCAAACCTTCGTTTTCAATCTTTTCGACTAAATCTGCACACATTGCTGCTCGTGTTGGGCAACACTCTTCATGAAGGCCATGTAGGATTTGAATTTGGCATGCTTTGTCCCTTAATATCGTCTTCAAGAACTTATGGATGGTCGCTCTGGTCTCTCGGATGCTCTACGAAGTGACACGTGGGGTTCCTCTCCGAATAGCTTTATATGTAGGTCCTGGTTTGTTGGAACATCTTTGAAGCCACTCCCTGATGACATTACACTTGTGTTCTTGAATACGAAGGGTCACACTCATGATACGCTCGTCTTTATTCGTTATTGATCGCCACACTGCACACTCCCCGCATGAGAACCCCGGCCAGAAAAATTCCCGTGCGCTGGGGTCTCGGATCGAAACGGGGAACCCTTCGAGAGTTCTAAACCAATCCGCGAGACCGTCAAAACACATGACATTAAAATGTATTAATTTAAATAATGTATAACATACAGATGAATGTGTGTAAATCCTATAAATGGCGTTTGTCTTGATGTCAGATGTTAGTGAATTTTCGTTAACTCAAGTGCTACTATTATAAGTAAGCGAATGCTTCAGTTGAAAATTTATAAAAATTGTTAGTACGTACTACAAAAATACGTCAGTTGAGAACAATTCTTTTTAAAATTTGCAGTAGAGTAGTATCCCTTGAACTGCGCATACGCGGAAGGTGTAAATTACCGCCCATACCAAAAGTGTGGTCATTTTTTTTCTTGTAATCATGGCGTCTTTTTCGTTAGAGCAGGTGTCCATGGTTCGATTCCTGACCGGAGAGGGAATTTCCCCAGTTGTGGGGAATTTTTCTGTAAAGCCAGTAGTAAACGCCTTGCAACAGCATGACGCTCGTCCGCCGTCTTACAATCGCAACTGTCAACTGTCCAGGAACAAAGCATTTTCCTTGTTGATACTGTAATTGCTACCAGCGCCATCCCTGAGAAAATTGCTCATTGAGCCAACAAAAGCGGTTCGGTTCTTCCCCCCTTTGGCGAGGGATTCGTCTTGCAATTTATTCCGAAAGGGCGCTTAGCCCCTTTGCAATTTCATATTTTAAGTTATTTTAACTAACATATATGTATCACAGTGAAGTAAACACTTTAGAAATCAAGTTTTAAAAATAATACCCCGGCTTTCTAGTGCATTGTTAGTGCTTGAGTTCTTAGGCATCGAATGATAAAAACCAGTTTTTACGTTATAGCTTCTTAGTAAAGGTTTAACGTTAAATTCGGTAGCGAGTGAAATTTGTTGACTTATATAACCACTGCGTGGGGTTCTGGATAAAGCGATTGCGGAAGTTCTCAGCCAAGGCGGTTGGCAACACCTTGGTCCCGCCAGCCTTTCCATAACTACATAGAGCCACCTGATCTTCGCGAAAAGAACTCCACAAAAGCTAGATTTCCACATCTTAACTTGCACACCTGCAGTTTTCCTTCCNTGCGTGGGGTTCTGGATAAAGCGATTGCGGAAGTTCTCAGCCAAGGCGGTTGGCAACACCTTGGTCCCGCCAGCCTTTCCATAACTACATAGAGCCACCTGATCTTCGCGAAAAGAACTCCACAAAAGCTAGATTTCCACATCTTAACTTGCACACCTGCAGTTTTCCTTCCGTTATTGGCCGCGCACCTTCATCCAAAGACAGTGTGGTATTTGGCTAAGCCAATGTGAGCTAATTTACTCCGGTACCGATTGTCTGCAAGCTGTGGCAGGCACCTAAAACGTGTAACAGTTGAAATCATCAAATCGCGAACGTGGGTCTGAGTTTAAGAGTATTAAAGTTCAACTTAATAGGAATTCTTTTCGCGAAAATTGGGTGGCCCTACTATAACACACTTCTTTGAATAGCACTTCATTTCAGAAAACACCTGTAATCGAGAATTATTCAATCAGCTGTCCGTGGGCCATATGCGACCTGGCAAACTTTTAGACTGGCCAACGAACAAAATATTATATTAGTAATTTTTTTAAGTATGGAAAGACAATTACCTAATTTAACATCAACTGTAAATATCACTAGCGTAAAACCTGTAATAAAATTATTTATTATTTCACCTATTACATCTTGATGTAAATAAACTATGTACAGTCCATTCACAGTTATTTCCAACTTATCTGAAGCTCTGCTAAAGTTCTACTTCCAGGATATTCCTCCGCCTCATGTAAACAAAGCCTAACCCACTCTAAAAAAATTACACCAAAGGGACAGCGCACCACATTCGTGCCCACTTAGTGTAATAATATTTTCCGTAAGAACTATTTCCTACTAGGCATTACCAACATACCCATCTTCTCACTATTTTTATTCATAGTAATTACAAATGAAATGTTATAATTTATAGATGAAATATAAGTAAACATTAAATATCATAAAAAATTAGGTGTTTTTTGTTGACAAGTATAAAACCCTTGTATTGGTGCTCTTGCATTGTGATACATGAAATTTTTAGGAAACCACCAAAGACGTCATATACGGGATGATTTTTCGAAGTTTTGATAAAAAAAAGTGTGAAGATGTAGCGAATAGAGTATATCAATGAGTCGCGACTTTTAAATACGTGACTCTCACCCTTCAAGCATTAAAACTTTTGTAAGTGGCTCGATGGGAAAACTAACTGAATGGCTCTACGGGGCCCGAGTATACTCGTTCAGGAAGGGCATGATGCAGAAAATGCCAAAGTAAATGATCGGTGTTTTGCAAGGCCAGAAGTTAGCACCAATCCAGACAGCACCTTTCATTTTGGTTAACGCTGTTTTTTACTATTGAGACTCCAGCAGTTTATAACAGTTTGATGCTTGTGTCATGGACAGACAAGAATCCTTTTCAAAACTTCCGTTGTATGAATGTTTATAAGGAACTCGTAAGTCCCAACCCTATAGTAATTCCTCTTCTGTTAAACTCAAACGAAAAATTAATGTGTTTGTAAAGGGGTTAGAAACTGAATCTTGTTGACTTTCTCGCGTGCGAGTGCGGCAGTGCTAATCAGGAAATCATTCATATTTTGTTTTAGTGTGATAAGCTACGAGCCTCCACACGAAGTGCGTAAACCTTAATGAACTAGGTAGGGCTTGTTCCGTGTTTATAATACTGTTACATGCTTGCTGCTCTTCATAGCTTTCCTTGTCCCGTCACGCACGAGCAAGAGAAACAGTGTGCCAAGGGCAGAGTGGTAACGCGAGAAGTGCGTTGTGATTTACAAAGGCGAGCCGCCACGTGTGCCAGATAAGTCTTTCAGGACTTTTGCGCTCCTGACCTGCATAGGATTAAATTTCTGGGGATATCTTTGAAAGACGGTTCTGGTTATCACCCTAGGCTCTCTACTAGTAGCTCTACTACTTTAGCCGTGACGGGCCTCCGAGCCGACAGTTGAGAGTTTGGAGGATTGCACGACCTTGAGCGGCGGGGTGCGAAGACAGCGAAGCGACGAGCCAGCAGAGCGACGAGTGGTGTCTGCGGACTGCGAGCATCGGTACAGTGGAGAATGAGACTGACGAGCACGACTTATGAGCTGTGGATGCGTGAGTGAAATACATTTGGAATGATGGCAATAGGCAGATTGAATATGTGTAAATAACATGTGTGAATTAAATCACTGTAACCAGTATAGAGACAGCGATGGAGACAATATTGCCTTACTGAGAATAACTAGTGATATAGTGGAGATATGGTAGCTTAATATTAGTATTAAATGAATCCTTCACTGCTACCTGGCGTCCTGGCGGGGTGCCAGGGTTCCATGGCGGCCGGGGCAAATACGTTTTATCAGAGTTTTCGCATGTTTTTTCTGCATATTTAAAAAATGAGTACCTGTATATAATATTTAAATCGAAATAACTTTTTACCTTGCATTGTATAACTGAATTCCTCTCGTAAAGGGAAGTGCGTATGTGAATCGGCTTGCCTTTGACCCTGGAGCTTGACTCGACTCTTGACTAGTAAAAGTAGGATCCCTTCGACTCGTTGAGACCTGCACAGTGCCTACACCATCGGTTGACAACCTGGCAAACTTACAGATTCTCGAAATGATAGTTGATCACACAAGTCGAACAGGATGGACCTGTTCCCCGCTAGTGGTTCGGGTTGTGAGTGTTGGCTGTAATCTGAATTTGACGGTTTCATTCTATCGGTTCATAAGGAAATCGTTTGCTATTCTGCTGTAGTAACCAGGGCTGCCTGGTCTTGATTATCATTATCTAATGTGATGTANTCTGCTGTAGTAACCAGGGCTGCCTGGTCTTGATTATCATTATCTAATGTGATGTACAACGCTCGAAGCTTGTGCAATATGCACTGGTTGGTAACTACTTTATTTTCCTTTACATTTTTTTTATATCTGTTTGCATCAGCATGCAGCAGTGTTGCCCTTGTTGCTCCCGTGATTATGGGCTCTGCCATAGTATTTTAATTTAGCCTAATGTGATGTACGATGCTCACACATAATGCGTTGGTTGATAGTGGACTTCGTGTGCCTCTGTACTGTAGCCAGTGGCGGATTTACACATTTGCCGCCAGTAGGCTATTCAAATTTTGCCGCCCCTACCGACCTCTGCAATTGGANACTGCATGACATCAGGGTTCCTGCTATTACGAGCGGGGCAAATAGGTTTTATCAGAGTGTTCGCATGTTTTTTCTGAATCTTTAAAAAATGAGTACCTGTATATAATATTTAAAAGGAAATAACTTTTTGCCTTGCATTGTATAACTGAATTCCTCTCGTAAAGGGAAGTGCGTATGTGAATCGGCTTGCCTTTGACCCTGGAGCCTGACTCGACTCTTGACTAGTAAAAGTAGGATCCCTTCGACTCGTTGAGACCTGCACAGTGTCTACACCATCGGTTGACCACCTGGCAAACTTACAGATTCTCGAAATGATAGTTGATCACACAATGTCGAACAGGATGGACCTGTTCCACCGCTAGTGGTTCGGGTTGTGAGTGTTGGCTGTAATCTGAATTTGACGGTTTCATTCTATCGGTTCATAAGGAAATCGTTTGCTATTGTGCTGTACTAACCAGGGCTGCCTGGTCTTGATTATCATTATCTTATGTGATGTACAACGCTCGAAGCTTGTGCAATATGCACTGGTTGGTAACTACTTTATTTGCCTTTACATTTTTTTATATCTGTTTGCATTAGCATGCAGCAGTGTTGCCCTTGTTGCTCCCGTGATTATCGGCTCTGTCATAGTATTTTAATTTAGCCTAATGTGATGTACGATGCTCGCACATAATGCGTTGGTTGATAGTGGACTTCGTGTGCCTCTGTACTGTAGCCAGTGGCGGATTTACACATTTGCCGCCAGTAGGCTATTCAAATTTTGCCACCCCTACCGACCTCTGCAATTTGATACCCTACTTCACAATCATATTAATTACAATTTTTTTGTTAATGAAATTGTAACTTTATGATTTGTGCACTATCGTCCTACCACCTTTCCCCCGTAATTAGTACGATTGTGAACTAGGGTATCGATGTGTCAGTTTCTAGATTATTTTTACAACCCAACGATTTAGTCAAGATTGCACAAGAAATAGTTTTTGGGTATATTTCTGAGCTAATGAAAGCTCAATCATGTACTACTAATAAGGCGGGGTAAGGTATGCCTCAATACTACTTACACAATAATGTACATTCGGTAAACGTAATTAAATAATTTTTATTGCGCTTACTTACAGTTTAAAAACAATATATTCAATTATCTGGTAACAATCCGGCTGATGATGTCGATGAAATTCAATTAATTAAGTTATGAAAGTTTTACAATACCTTTTTGCGCGATTTTCTATTGGCAAAATCATCAATTATATCGTCGTATGAAATCTTGTTCATTAGTTCTGACTCTATGCACAAAAGAGCTAAGGCGTTTAGCTTTTCTTGGCTTAAGGTAGATCTTAGATAATTTTTCACCCGTTTTAAGCAAGAAAAGCTTCTCTCACCCGAACAATTTGTCGCTGGTGTACATAGAGCCATGCGAACTGCTATATCCAAGTTTGGATAAACGTTTTGCAAATTCTGTTTTCGCAGGAACGAAGATAGACTTTTCAATGATCCAGAATCTGGTTTTACCAAAATTCTTTCAGAAGAAAGGTGGCATTGAAAATGTATGCATTCTTGAACTAAGTCAGTCTCTAAATCATTAGGATACATTTCTTCCAAGAAAAGGGCTTTTTCCGTAAGGGTTGATGATGACAATTCACTCATTTTGGTCAGAAATGAAAACTTTTCATTGAACCTGTTGTAGGCCTCCTGCCGTTTTTCTAATTCGGATACGAGTCTATCAATGAGGACGAGAAATGTGTTAACCCTGAAAGTATCACTCGCAGTCATTCTCATTTCTTCATCGGGTGTTTCATCATAATTTTTTTTCCTTTTCGGTTGTCTTTTTCCCATGTCTTTTGTATACTGCTTCGACACGCTTAATTCCATCGCCTTTTGTTCGAAATACTTAAAATTTTCTCGTTCAGCTACGAAAAACTTGCAAAGAGATTCGTAAAGATCGGCAACAGTGATCAAATCTACGGTAGAAGCCTGAATTTGAACATTCACTTTGTTTATTCTTTCCAAAAAAACATTCCACACAACAACCATTACCGCCGTTTCCAGTTTTTCTAAATTCAAAAGTATTCCCGTCGCTTCGTTTCGCGTTACAGGCTTTTCGGTACAATCATCCTTGATTGATTCCAAAGTTTTAAGGACTTCGTGCCAACAATCTCTCAAACTTCTACATGCGTCCTCTCTAGCTGACCAACGTGTCAGATTTACTCTCTTTAGCGTTTTCCCTTTCCCGATTTCAGTCATTAATTTTTGCCAGCGCTGTGTCGAACTTACAAAAAAAACGTAGATTTCTTGAAGCAACATGAAGAAGCGACAAGCTTCTGTGCAAGATTCAGCAGCCGCAGTTGCCACTAAATTTAAAGAGTGGGCAGAGCAAGGAACGAAAAAAGCAAAAGGTGCTTGGCTTTGAATTTGAGCCTGTAAGCCATTGTACACACCAGACATGTTCGCGGCATTATCATATGATTGTCCACGACAGTCTTCAATATTTATGCCCAGTGTTTTGAGTTCCGAAATAATGGCAGAAAACATTTCTTCAGCTTTATGTCCCACTGAGGGCAAAAACTTGAGAAATCTTTCACACGGTTCGCCTGTTTCCAAAACGTATCTAATGACGAGGGTAAGTTGGTCCACATGTGCTATATCTGGTGTTGAATCGATGATTAAGGAAAAATATTTCGCCCTTCTTATCTCGTCTCCAATGTGTTTTAAGACTTTATGACCCATCAAGAGAATAAACTCATCGCAAACGGTCTTTGATAAGTAACTGGTACTTCCAGATCCTTGATTCCCAAATCGTTCAATATGACTGGCTAAAAAAGGATCGAATTCAGCTAACAGTTCCAAAATCATACAATAATTTCCGTTATGCGGATCACCGAACTTTTCATTTTTTCCTCTGAAAGCGAGGCCTCTTGAACACAGTCGCTTCACTACGGCAACAACCCTCTTCAGAACGTTTCTCCAATAAGTAATTTCTTCATCAATCTGGACATGCAGTAAATTATCGAGTCGGCCATCAATCTCACTTCTAACTTTCAAACTAAGGATACTAGATTTATGACGCGCAGAGTTTTCATGCTGAGCTACTCGGTGTTCTGCATTTTTCCAGTCATTAAATCCTTCGTTCTCAAACTGAGTCTTATTCTCCAATGGACCGAATGCCAAACAGGGCCCGCAATATACAGATCTTTTACTTTCAGAATAAACCAGCCAATTTCGGTCATTCACTTCATTATTTTTCATTTTTCTTTGGAAGATACTCACTGGCAAGAAACGACGCTGATCAGCATATATTTTTTCACTTTTAGAGAAGTCACAAGACTTGTTTTGATCGAAGCCGTACCTTGCGATAATCTCCCTTAAGGTATCGTTGATTTCCCATAAAGCTGGATCTTTGTTTAGATTTACTGTTGTTTGCACTTGGTCATTACTTAACGTCTGATTCTGATACGCATCTTCAATTGTTATACTTATTGATGATTCCTCTACCGCCTCTACGTCAAAAACATAAATATCCGTTTTTTCAAAAGTAGATGGTTCAACAGATGACTGTTGTTGTTGGGCCGCAGAGTTCAAATCCGTTTCATCTTTTCCAGATTGTATTGTGTCAGTGCATGTTGTTGAAGTTCCTGGTCTTTCAACACTACTTCCACTTCCACTTTTAAAAAAACTGTCAATTTTTATCGTTTTACGGATAATCTGTTCTTGTTCTTCTTTTTTTATTTTGGCCTTCTTTTTATACTCAGCTCCACTAAGTCGCTTTCTCCCATCACTCATTCTAACAATTTCTTGGATTCCAAGAACTGAAATAAAAAAGATTACATTGGGAGTTTTATTTCTCGTACATCCTTTGTTCAGACTTCAGACATTGAATAATTACCTAACATAAGTACAAGAAATTTATTTAAGTATGATATAACAAAAAAATCGAAATTTCTTTGCATAGCTTCCGAAACAGCTATTTATCAAGTTAAATTACGTCTTACTGATTCGTTACGGATGATTTATTGTAATATATTATGATTACTTACCTACTATAAGTTTCTACGCACCGGTGATATTATGCTATGAAATTATTCATACAATCCACGAAACACTTTGAAAAATTACAGCACACAACCAGAAAAAGTAAATACGGGACGGGACTTGCCCGTTTGTATCGCCGGCCGCCGCTCTATATCTATCTCTCTGGAACTCAATGCCACCACGCGGCGTATGCCTACAACAGCACGACCCCGCTTCGGCTCCCGCGGCGGCCGCGCCGCGCTGCGCTCGTGCAGTCAATTCGGCCAGACACACTTAGCGAACTGTCATGTCACTCGTTCCCGCGCCGCAACCAAACGTGACTACGCAAATTGTAGGAAAATGTATCTAAGTGGTGAAAAATATTACATGTTGAATTGTTTGGGGGACCTAATAACATTTAGGTATATAAATATGAATCTTTTTAATTTCTGTAAGACATAAAAAAAAATTTGGCCCCAAATTTGCCGCCCCTAAAATCTGCCGCCCTAGGCTCCAGCCTACTCAGCCTGCTGGTAAATCCGCCACTAGCGTAGCTAGGTTGGAGGGTGTACGTGGGGAAAATCGATTGCTATTCTGTTGCACTAACCAATGCTACCACGCCAGTATTCAGATGCAGAGTCTTTTCTAGCAACGATTTGATGCACTGTACAGTGCTCGTCACTTGTGCAATATGCATTGGTTGGTAGGTGATAATAATTATTTCCCTTTTTTTATCTGCTGTCATCAGTGTGTTGTGGTGTCAAACTTCTCGCTCCCGTGCTTTGCGACCGTAATTTGTTTTGAACTAACATAACATACAGCGTTCGTTGCTCGCACAATAGGTATATGTTTGTAACTTATTATTTTATATTTATTTTTTATATATGTTTATCAATATGTAGCAGCGTCGTATCTTGCATGACCAATGGTTCAAATGCATAATGTTTAGTGGCAAACAAAGGAACACAGGCTTTACAAGTCGTTAAATGCATCTTCAAATTATCACCACTGGTAAATAGTGTACTGCACTTGACATATTGTAGACATTTTTTTGATGTTGGTCCTTGTGAACATATGCTCTTTTCCTGTTGTCGGGCATTCCAGTCTTTATTAAAGTTCTCGATGCAATAGTAACACATATAACTATTATGGACTGTGGAACAATGAAGTATTTTTCACAGTATTGGTTCGATACGACATCGTGCTCGCAGCGCATTTGCATATATGTTGGGACTTCATTATGTATTATTATGTGAATTAATATTTTTCATGTATGGAGCAGATTTACATGTTGCACGAGGTTCTCCAGCCCTCGTGTTAGGCTGACACTGTTTATTGCGACCATTAGATCTCACTGCCGAACCACACCGCTGTAGTCTCCTCCTGTGCTATCGGAACGGTCTAGTGGCAACCCTCATTAGTGGTTGGATCGAAATCCCAGTGCGAATGGCATTTTTTTGAGCTACTTGCATCGAGTACTCCATGCATGTGTGTGTCCTGCCTGCTGCGTGTCGGAATTAGGCCATGTGTGTCGATGCCAGTCCTCCTAGCGGCTGCCATCGGTAACGCAAATGGCGTTAGCACCTTCTTCAGGTGACAGGGGAATTGACGATGGCTGAAGACCACCACGACCCTAGCAGACGATGGTCGTGCACTCTAGCGGACAAGTGGAGAAACGAATATGGCGGAGCTTCTTTATTGTGCTCAAGCTGTCAACGAATGTAAGATAATGCCAGCTACCCGATGTGTACTCTAGCAGAGGACGATGATGAAGGTAAGATGGTGGATGAGGGTGATTTACATGTGCGTGTGTAATTGCCATGTGTATAATTTATGTGGTCATATCTTGCGTATGCCCGATTAGCTTTGCATGTGATTTTCTGTCTGTTTACATGCTTAAATGAGACTGATACATAGAATCACACAATATCCTAAGGTGAGGTATGATGTAGGGAATTGAGTTCGAGACTCGAAACTATATAAAAATATTTGTTCTCTTTCAGACTTAAACAAAATCTGTTTTTTTTCCTAGTGATGGAGAAATGTTTCAGGTCTGTATGATGGAGGTGAAAATAATTTTAGCATGGGTTAAAATAAATGGATAACACAAAAGTAATTTATACACCTTACCTTTATTTTACAAACTTGACATAAAAATAATACATAAAATTATTTGATACATGTTCAACTTATTCTTTATTCGAGTAAAGCAATTATGGTGTCTGTTTTTGTAGAACAATTCCTGCTGTGAGCATTCAGGCCACACTTATTCACATATACCACACCACAGTTATCACATGGGTAGGTTTTGTAGGCGATGGCAAATGGGCAGTTACTATCTTCATGACATTTGACACTGGAGCTGTTAGCGAATATCTTGCCACAATACTTGCACTCGTTTCCCAATGAACGACAAACATTGCCATTGCACTTATTATGTCTATACAGGTTATCACTGCAGGTAAACACCGCATCGCAGTCATCACAGCGGTAAGTCTTGTAGTCGATGGTGAATGGACAGTAACTATCTTCATGCTATCTGACATAAGATCTGTTAGTACATGTCTTGCTACAATTCTTGCACTAACTTGCTGATGAACAGCATACATTGCCTTCGCACTTCTTGTAATGTCTATTCAGATTATCACTGCGGGTAAACACCACATCGCAACTATCGCAGTGGAATGACTCGTATGCTGGGCTGAACATGCAATGGCCACTTTCATGCTGTCGTGCATGGCTGCTTTTACTAAAAGTATTGCCACAGTAGTAAAATTGTTTGCATAAGGGCTTGTAGCGACTCTTAAGGTCCCCTTGCTGTTTATGATACTGATAGTGTTACAGATGGTAAATCTCAACCACTAATTCCGTCTTCATATTGTAACAGAATACACGATCGCAGTATATGAATGCAGTCGTAACGATCTGCTTTCCACCACCATGGTCGCCGACGAAATGACATCAGTTTTTACGCGATGCTCTCTTGTATACTGTTAACACTGCATGCTAGTTTGCAATGCCCATCTCGGGTTGCCTCAGTAGATGACTATTGGCTATGTGGTGCAAACGTCAGCATGATTTCTGGACTGAAATATGTTGCCTTATCAGGTCGATCGCTGTTTCATCTGCGAAGATAAAAATTCCGCCACTCATCTTCTTTGCAGTCGTTCATATTTCAGTGTTAGAGGTGTTTTGTTTTTCGTTTACTGCTGCTGCTCTCTTACGATTTATCTTACACCAGCTCTTGGAATGTTCCATGTGTGTGTGTGTGTGTGTGTGCAAATGTAGCACTACCTTGATAACACTCTAGGTATGGGTGGCAGCCACTTCGAGCGCTCAAAACATTACCAGGGCCTGCATCGCGTTTCAAAACAGTAGGCATTGAAGGAAATAAAAGTGTTGCAGACATTTATTATGGGAAGTGCGAGGCATACAGAATATACAGAAGTTTTAAACGACAAACATTTACCACTAAAATGTAAAGTGATTAAAAAACGAAGATGTTACAACTTGTTAGGAGGTTAAGAACCAAATGAGGCCCCAAGACTGCTGATAATGCTGTCAAAACTATTCTGAAATGCACATATTCTACTGATGATGGTGAAATGCCAGCATCTGCAAAGCAAAAGCGTAAACATGTTGCTGAAGATGGGGCAGAAGGAACATGGATTCTAACCCAGTTCTCTGGCCCAGAGGTATCTCACAAAATGCTCATCACAGAAGAACATACATGCTGACATGTTTCGTGAACCTTCTGCGAAGGAAGTCTTGTCGTCTAGCTACTTATTTTCGTAGGACCTCAATGACTTGCTTGGTAGCCTGCTGATGTGGGTTCCATTGCAAAATAATCTGATATCTTTCTGCCAATGAAGAGACAAATTCGATTATTGATGAATTTGGATGTAGATGCTTTATTGAATGAAATATTAGGTGTGTGTGTGATTTTGTTAAAGAATATGAATAAATACATAACTCTTCACCAATCACTGCAGGCACATAGAGGCTTGGTATGTTATCATCATCAAATTCTGTGTACCTAGTTTCAGTTATTTCCTGAACCTTGCATTTGTTGCATGATGTGTTCGGCACTTAAATATATATATAACACATAAGTTTTAATTGCATATCATACAGTATTTTTTTCCTTCTAAAATTATAGGCCACTATGGAATTGAACCAACACTACCTTATTCTCATGGTCGACGCACTGTCTCCAGCACGGCCTTGGTACATATGGTTTGGGATTACTGAAAAGCAGAGTACATACATAGTTGAAATGTCTATGTTGATATGCTTTCTTACTCATCATTACAAAGTTCATACATTTACTCTCATTTCNTTTCTTACTCGTCATTACAAAGTTCATACATTTACTCTAATTTTGATATAAATGGTACATATTTGAAGTAAGTGCATGTATATAATATTTAAAGTCAAATACCTTGTTACCTTGTACTGCATAACTGCAGTCTTCTAGTAAAAGGAATTGCATGTGCGACTCGGCTGGTCTGCCACTCTGGAGCCTGACTTATCTCTCTCTCGGCTAGTGTTATGCGCGATCCCTTCGACTTGCCGAAACCTGCACGGTGCCCACTCCACCGGTATTTCAACCACATAGGCTGCCTTACAAAGTCTCAAGATGTTAGTTTATCGCACAACGTCGCACGAGTCGGATGCGTTCTGCTGCTAGTGTTGTGAGAGTTGGTTGTACGCTGAATGTGATGGTTTCGTTTCAATCGGTTTGTAAGGAAGTCGTTTGCTATTCTGTTGTACTAACCAGGATGGCCTGGGCTTGTCTAGCATCGTTTAACGCAACGTACATGACCCGACGCTTGTGTTGTGATTGCGCTGGTTGGTAAGTTCTTATAACTATTTCCTTTTACATTTTATTTTTATATCTGTTTGCATCAGCACATAGCATTGTGTCCTCTCTCTTGAGCGACTAATGGTTTTAATGTATGTTGTGTCATGGCAAGCAAAGAAACACAGTCTTTACAATTCATATAATGGGTATCGCACTTGATTCATTGTAGTCATTTTTGATGTTGTTCCTTGTGATCATTCGTCTTTTCCCAAGTCGTCGAGTATTCTAGCTTTTACTTAACTTATTGGTGTGATATCAACAGTGATATCAATATTATGAACTGTGGCTCCATCGGTTATATATATATATATATATATATATATATATATATATATCATGGCTCGTTTTAACAACATGCTCGTGATGTACTTGCATATATGNTCTCTCTTGAGCGACTAATGGTTTTAATGTATGTTGTGTCATGGCAAGCAAAGAAACACAGTCTTTACAATTCATATAATGGGTATCGCACTTGATTCATTGTAGTCATTTTTGATGTTGTTCCTTGTGATCATTCGTCTTTTCCCAAGTCGTCGAGCATTCTAGCTTTTACTTAACTTATTGGTGTGATATCAACAGTGATATCAATATTATGAACTGTGGCTCCATCGGTTATATATATATATATATATATATATATATATATATATATCATGGCTCGTTTTAACAACATGCTCGTGATGTACTTGCATATATGTCAGTCCTTTATTGTTTGTTATATGACTGATTTTTCATATACAGGACGGTTTCATATCTTTTACGTTCGATTTCACCGGCCCTCGCATTAGGCTGACGGTGTTTATTTATATTCACACATACATGTTTTGATGTAACCTGCGACTACATATGTATTGTTTCGCATATAGTGGTTTGTTGTATGTTACCCAGCTAACATTTATTCATTTATTTATTTTCGCAATTATATATACAACCTGTCTATGTATATGTTATTAATTTGTTAACTTTAGCTTCGGTAGACTGGAAATGGCTGTCGACTATGCTTATAAGATGCCTTAATGTTTGCTTAACCCTACAACCCTGTTCTTCATCAGAGGTGATGTTTATGATATGAATTTGGTGCCTATAGCTTAGATGGATGGGAAATGGTGGGTAACTAAGCTTATAAATGGGATCAGTGCGTGATTGACCCTGCGGCCCAGTTCATCGTCGAGGCAGTGACTATGGTATGAATTTGGTGACAATAGCTTCAGTGGGTGGGAAATGGCAAATAACTCTGCTTATAAATGGGATTAGGGCATGCTTGACACTGCGGCCCTGTTTATCGTAGGGGGTTATGTCTATATTATGAATTTGGTTACTGTATCTTAAACAGTTCGAAAATTACACCTAACTATGCTTATACATGGGCTTAATGCATACTTAACACTTGCGTGGTGTGACGTATGGTAGGTTTTGGCACGCCTAACATCCTGGCGGGGAGCTGGGTGCTGCAAAGAAGTGTGCGGGCTGGAATGCACAGACAAGTTGGAGATATATATGTACGCGTATGCACGTGATCGCCGTGCATGTATTTTGCTGCGCAATTGGCTCTGTATGTATGAATATAACTTTTATATAGAGACAAGATATGCCGAAATTTTTTTATGTATATAAATTTTATTTTCTGAGTGATAGAATGACTATTTTTTTCATACAAAGAATTTTTTCTTTAAACTTGTGACCTGTCTGTGTGTTTATGTATGGATGCGTGTTACATCCAAATGTAGTTTTTTAATTAGCTGCAAGCAATGGCGCGCGAATCAAAATATGCATAGTACAAGTGCTATAATTTTATATATATAACTTTCACACTCATAAAAAGTGTGTGCATGTGCGCGCGCAGTGACGGCAATTTTTTAAAAATATATATTCGAAATCAAACATCCTCCTTTTCGTGATGACAAGTTTATTGTCAGGGGAGTGAATAGGCCATTGCGAGTTTTTACTTTATTTCTTCTCCTATATTTCCTCATTCAATGGTAGTCGTGTGGTCTAGACTCGGACTAGCAACCGAAGGGTGGTTGGATCGAAACCGCACGCCTACGGCATTTTTTGTGTTCCGAAATAACAACCAACTAAAAATATTCCAGCGCTCCTAGCTGCCACCATTTGAACTAAACGCCGCGATGCTAGTGTGCGTTGTGAATACCAACACACACAAAATGGCNTCGGACTAGCAACCGAAGGGTGGTTGGATCGAAACCGCACGCCTACGGCATTTTTTGTGTTCCGAAATAACAACCAACTAAAAATATTCCAGCGCTCCTAGCTGCCACCATTTGAACTAAACGCCGCGATGCTAGTGTGCGTTGTGAATACCAACACACACAAAATGGCCGCATAAATACCAGCGCTTCTAGCTACGAATGGTATAACTTCGCACACTCTGGTGGCGGGCGCGAGAATTGCAGATGTGCGCCTGCAGCAGACGGCTGGCGACAGGCGCGGTAATTAAAGATGAAGGGTGTAAAAAGAAAGAGAGCGAAAAGGGGAGGGAGACAATGGAGTAAATAAAGGAGACCAGAAGGAATATGAGAAAACCAAGGGATAGAGTTTCCGAGAGAGAAACAGGAAGGGAATGAGAGAGCACGAGAAAATAAAATCTGAATGCTAGAGCAAGAAGTAAAAAATAGGAATGCAAGAGCATGAAGAGACAAGGTTGAATGATAGAGCAAGAGGTTGGGAATAGGGAAAAAAGGAAAATTCCGAGGGGAAAAAGGGAATATCCGAAGAAAAACAAGGTGGACACTGCTGACGAGGAATGATAGAGCAGGAGGTTTCGTCGTAACGTCATACAATATGGCCGCCATGGCATCGCGGCATCTCACCAGGATGCCAGGTGGCGGCGAATGAACGATTTCCTACTTCTCTTAATGTTGCAAATAATAGCAGCAAGACCTCCATCCCTCACGAACTCTGATACGCCCTTCTGGCGACTTGTAACAATGCAGAATATATAGTAATCTCAGCGAACCTAAGTATAGGCTGTTCATGGTTAATTGAGCATTTTTGGAAGCCCCGGCGTAGGATCTACTTCCCCTCTCATTTTGTATCCTTCCGCTATAAGCAAAATTAAGATTGCCATGGACTGTCTCACTTTGTTCATGTGCGCCATCCAAGTGGAAAACAAGGCATTTTTTGGAAATTAGACGTGTTAATAATAAGCAGATTCGTGCTCTTATATGTATAGAACAAAAATCCTCGACTTCAGAAACCATAAATTGACATAATAAACTCTCAGTTCTTCAGGTATTAGAAGTATTTTTATTAATTCACTGCTAACTTAACTGGGAGACTACGTGCCAGTGCGATCTGTAGTATACAATTTTTTATGGGAAGGGATTTATTCTTTTAGCCGTTGATTTAAAAGTGCTCACTTTACCGTGAACAGCCTTTAGCTGAAAATCTGTTTGCTTTTTCCTACTTGAAAATGAAATTTGCCTGTGACCTCGTGCTAAAATTAGATTTAATTTTCTATGGTTCCGCTAGGCTCCTTATTTCTGGACTAGGTACTGTAAATTTTACTGGTCTGTATGCCGCTTTCGATGTGGAAAATGGCCGCCTCATCGTATAATTAATTTCACAGAAGATGGCTTCTTGTCCTGTCTCGTTTTTTTTATTCTACTGTTAGAGTAAACGTAAATGCGTTTGAGATTGATATATTTGCATGCCTTATTTATGTTTATGTTTCATTTGACGCATTTGTCACTCACAGATGATTCTGTTGACAATGCAGGCTTTCATATTTCCTCTATAAATTTTAGTAATTGTGCGACATACGTGTTATATCTATGCCATTTGTGACAGTCAGGTATTACGTCTTTTGATCCCTGTAGCATGAAAATAGCGCAGTGTGCTCATGCCAGCTGCGCAGTAACCAATATATGTGTCATAACATTAGACTGTTTATTTATTTTAAAAGCTCTATCAAAACAATGTGGGTAGACTTTGAGGTTAGAACACTGTTATGTAATAGTTATTTTGAACGTTCGAATACTNACACTGTTATGTAATAGTTATTTTGAACGTTCGAATACTGACATACTAGAATATACTCAGGTTAGTCAAAATATTTTATTCAAATAAAAGGTTGGTTCTATTGAAAAAAACCAAATGTGAACTAATACGCTCGCCATAGTTCTGTTGACGAGCGTGAGTCAGTGTTGGGTGGTGGCAGTGAAGTTTGAGTGGCGTCTGAGAGTTGATGAGCGTGAAGCGAGATGATTATGGAGCGTGCCGGAATGCAAGGGCGAGGGAAATGGGA
>NQII01000910.1:518303-632066 GCA_002778355.1 Clitarchus hookeri | reverse complement strand
CATGGTGTTTCATAAAGAAATACATCTGCAACATAAACATTTGAGACACGATTAAGAAAACAGCACTAGAAAAGCCATTATCAAAACCAATTTTAAAGTTGAAATCATTGAACGTAAAGTAATTCTTTAAGCTGCAAGTTTCACTAAACAGTAAAACCTGTTAAGGGCATAAAAATATTTAAATAAAATGAAACTGCCCATGAATAAAACCAGGTCCTCTCTCAATTTACAGTCTCACCCTTGCTCTGAATTCACCAACCCAATAAAATTAAATATTATTCGGTATATAAATAAGCCGCAAAGATTTAATGGCTTTAATTCTGCAAAAATTTTTTTTATATAAACTTATATCTTGACGTCTTGAATGTGTTCATACGAATCTAAAAACCTACAGTTTGACAGTTAGTAGACACTATTTTAATAAAATATTAATTCGACATGCATAAGTCAGAGTTAATGAATATTCTCATCCTCCTATTACAACATAAGTTTTAAGATTACACGGGGCGATTGAGAAGTATTGAGTACTATTTTACACACACCCCTTAAGGTTTTGCGAATCATGCAAACAAATTCGGAATTTACAAACAACTGAAAATGAAAATTCAGTCTTAATTTGTTCGTAATAATGGTTTTTTATTTCAAAATGCTAATATGTATACATTTACACATATTTAGTCATTATAAAAGTGCACTATGGAACACGTATTTTGCAAATGTGTTAATAAAATGACAACACCCTAGTAAAACACAAAATTATGAAGTTTAGTACATTGTGTTGAAGTAGTTTCGTGTGTTTTACTCAGAGATTTGTTGGCCTTTTTGTAGTGGTAAAAACATTTCTGTAGAAATATACATACTGTAGTGTTGTAATTTAACATCACCTTTCTAGTTAATAAATATATATACAATCGTGCGTTTTAAACATATATTTAGAGGCATTTTTGAATTTTTGCAAATGTTTGTGTAGAATTGTACATACTGTAGTTGTTTTGCAAAATTACATAAACAAAAATGTAAAATTACTTAACTTTCCTATGTGTAAATTTACATATATTTTTGCTGTGTCCATCAGGAGTTGTAAATGCTGTCTGATGTGGCTACGAGGCCTACTGTGTTAAGAAACCCTCCTTCACTATTTTGACTCACTGACATTCCGCACACATTTTATAACAATATTCGTGGTGGAACCACTATTAGTGTATGGTGCCCGTTCTAGACATTACCGAACATTGCAACTCTTTCTTTGTAAACCCAGCGATGATACGCACATATACAAAAGCTCGTACAATTTGGGCGCTTAATTTTTTTATCAGGCAGTGTACTTTTAACACAATAATGCGACTTGTGAAAATATAAACTCCATGCTTGCTTAGTCAGTACGTTTTAGTGTTGAAGAAGTTTAAAAATGTATTGTAAATTCTTATTTACTTTGTAGGCTTGGGCCTCTGTGATGTCAACACGTTTCTCCTGCAAAAGGCAGGGTCAAAATCGATGAAACGCTAGGCGCCTAGTTTTGCGCTGAGAACACAGTTAGGGGACACTTTACAGCACACACTGCCATATCGCACTATGTATAAACGAGTGGCATCAGCCAGACTACGGGTTCACCATCCTATTCGTAGGTTTCCGTCTACACCACGAAAGAAACGGCTGAGTTTTGTGCGGTGCCGTAACCTGGAGACATAGAGAAGTGACGAGGAACGTCGCGTTGTGTTGGGCGACAAACCGGGGTTCTTGCTCACCAAGCATGGCCGCCGTGCAAGTATAACGACGTTGAAGGGAGAGAAAGCACCATGTGAACGTTGCAGAGATACTCAATCGCATTACTTCAGGCGTTATGGTGTGAAGAGGCACAGTTTATGACTTCAGGTTGCCTCTAGTAGTGATATTGGGGGGAGGGGGGGGACCCTGATGGCACATCGGTACGTTGTCGGTGAAATCCTGAGTTCTCATGTTTAACCAGAACCTTCGCACAGTCTTTCAACAAGACAAGGCTCGTCCACACAGAACATCATGTGTATGAAATGCTTGCCTCGCGTCGAAGTACTCGCATGGCCAGCGAGATCCCCCGATCCGTCCCCGATAGGATGCGTGCGAGACCATCTTAGAAGGCAACTCCGATCCAGTGCCGATCTGTAGGACGTCAAGGCCCAGTTACAGCAGCTGTAAGCCGACTTGCCTCGGAAGAGTGTACAGCGGATGTGCGAAATCGTTCCGGATCGAACTGGCGCGTGTATCCAGGACCCAGAGCTTGCTACAGCTTACTCACATGTGACCAGCTGTATGCTCGCACTGCCAGCTCCGTTGCCCGTGTCATCTGATATTGTAATTAGTGCACTAATATAAAATTGACTTTCTATGTGCAGTTTTCTCTCATTCCCAACCTCCCTCTAGGTACATGCTTAACTCTTTTCCTCAACAGTGCAGTCTTTCAATAACATTATTCAATCAAACACATCCATCATTATAATTTTAAAATGTTATTTTGAAGTGTGTGTGGATTGCATTTAAAACAATTTTTAAGAAATAAGTGAGTTTTTATTTGAAATTGTTGTAGTTCTCTGTACTATTCATACTTTAATTTAATTTCGTTACACAATAAAAAATTAATAATCTACAGAAAAGGAACAGTGTACACTGAAACGCATATAATGTACAAAATATTTTATACAGTATTAAAAAAAAATATTTCAACTAACAAAATTGTAAATTACTTTTTAAATAATGATAAGCATTGCATGCAATTAAAATTTTATTATTTCATGTAGCTTATAACATACAACTTTCTGGAAATAATTCGTAGACTGACAAAAAATGTTTTGTTGAATCAAACAAAGTTTCTTTGGCATTACCAAATTAATTGTTTGTATAGAAGCAAAGCAATATTTTGTTGTTGTAACCAAATTATTTAATTGTTCTCATTTGGTTCCCTCAAATATTTTGTTGGTGGAACCAAGGTTTCATTTCTCTCTATGTACATTAAACAAATATTTCAAATTTTAGAGATTTACATTTTAGTTTCTTGTTAAACTGTTTTATAATGTTGTTTATACCATTATCAAGCACCAATAAACGCACTAACAAACATTTTACAATCATAATTGTCATAAAAAACTCAAACAAATTCTCGAGTTGTATTTTCAAACTAAGGCTATCCGATGAGTGGCCAAACAAATATACACAGTTGATTAAACAAAATATTTTCCTGGCAGTCTAATTTTTCTTGGCAAAATAAAAATGGTTTGTTTATACAAACTTGTATTTTACTAGTTGAACAAAGTTAATTTTGTTGCTTTTAAATTTTTGTTTACTCTACAAAATATTTTGTTGGTGCAACTAATTTTTTCGCCCTTAACAAACGATATTTGGCTGGCCTTTCTCTCAGTGTAACAGTTTATGCAGTGTAAATTATAAATTTCTTACGCATCTTCTTAGCGGTGTTTATGTGATTTTCTTGGACTATTCTGTGTTTTCGAATAGTAAACTAAGAAATAATTAAACCAGGAGAAAAAAGTAGATTGAAATTTTCTTTCATATTCATTTAACTGAACTTAGTGCGTTTGAGAGCTGTGAAGAAAGTAACGTTTTTCCTTTAAGTACCCTTAAAATTTTAAATTGTTATTGATAATATTATTATAATATACCAGTGGCCATTTAGTAGTTTAAAGTATTATTCGACTTATAAAGATACATTAAGATATAACGAAAACAGTGGTAATTATATATTTTATTTCTAAATTTTAGATGCTACGGTTACACAACTCTTAATTNAAGATATAACGAAAACAGTGGTAATTATATATTTTATTTCTAAATTTTAGATGCTACGGTTACACAACTCTTAATTTGCAACTAAGAGTAAAGGATTATAAACTACTTTTACGGACATTTTAAGGACATATTTTAAATTTTTTGTTTGCTTTTCCCAGGCAAAAATACTGTATAGAAGTAGCCATGAAATTAAATTTCAGGTTATATCCGTAAAAATTTTTATTTGGAAAAGTTAAAAATGTAGCATGAAAAGAACAGAATTTTTATAACTTTCAATTTTTATGTATATTATTTTTTAGACTCATACGTAAAACTCGTGGCACCTTAGATGGTATTATAATCACACGTTTTCGAAAGCTTCTTTGGAATATTTAAAATGTAATACAAATTTAATTTTACGAAAAATCACTTGTTTTAGAAGCGATCACTGAATATTNCTTTGGAATATTTAAAATGTAATACAAATTTAATTTTACGAAAAATCACTTGTTTTAGAAGCGATCACTGAATATTATAATGACCCTACCCAGATTCGCCGGCAGCAGAGTAACATGTACTTTTTTTGTGTTTGGATTAAAACTGCGAAACTTCTACAGAATCTAATAAAAATAACATATATTTATAAAATTTTTTAATAATCCATAATGTTGTAGGCTAATTATTATAAACACGTAATTTTAATTGCTTCGAATAACGATACGATTTATACGATTATTAATTTTCTTACGCAATGGAGTGGAGAGATTATGGCGGCTCTTAACATCAAGGTCTTGAGAGCCGATGAGGGTGAAGTGAGGTGAGTTTGAAGCAGAGCAGGAATGTAAGGGCTGATGAAACAGGAGATCTCCGAGAAAACCCGCCGGCAAGTGACATCGTCCGGCACGATTCCCACATGCGAAAATCCGGGGAGCGGTCCCGTCGAGAATCGAACCCGGTTCGCCTTGGTGGGAGGCGAGTAGTCTGACCACTACACAACCGCGGTCCCTACAAAGAAAGAAAATGTCCCTTAAATAGAACACGCTAAATACATGCCGTTATTTATAAAGAGTAGATGGCTATGAACAAAAATGAAGGGAAAACGAATATTAGTTCGTCAAACCAGACGGTTTACGTTAAATATTAATTATTTATTGACGGTTTTCAAAAGAACGACCATTCTTTCAGTTTCACGAATACTTACAAATCTCTCAAATTAGTATACAAAATGGAAAATGTGAGAACAGTTGTTAGGATTCGTTTATACTTCTAGCAAACCTTTATGAAAAGTGGCGTGTGCGCTAATAACAGCCGGTTCGTCCACAGTAAAGAAACTGACTTTCTTTGCTCTGGTTTCTTATAAATAACAACAAAGCTTACTATTTAATTTTTAAGCATTACAAAATTTCGTAAATATAATAATTTATTTATTTAATATATTCAAGGTCTGAAAATATTTGTTCTGCGTTTCGATTAAACTTATATATGTTTATAAGATAGCAAATTGAAAATATAAACTAATGGTTACTATAATAATGGAATATATAGAAATGACAATTCGGTACAGTCAAGAAACACTGCTTGGTAAATATTTTAGTTAAGGTGTATTTAATATTTCGAACACTTCTGTTCCACAATTTTTGCGTGATTACCTTATAAAATTAGGAAATGTCTCTGTTCTGGTTTACAAAAGGTAATAACTAATGAACCTTTAGCAAAGAACATTAATGGTGCAAAATGGAAAACAGTAGAGTAGCGTACTGTATTACGTATTCAGAAATGCGTAAAAATACTTCAGAGCTACGAAACTCCTTAAGGTATAAATAAATATACCATATTTTAGTTGCTTAATGTAATACTTCCTTAGCCTTATTTCTCTAAATTTTAATAATGGTTTAAAACTATCTAATTTCAACATCATGAAAACAGGTTGCTTTAGAATGACAGCTATGTTGTATAAAATACATCAATAAAACGTTTTTAATTTGCAGAAATAGAACCATTCAGTAACGCCTACAATGCTGAGTAAAGCGTCTCAGAAACCTTACCTAGCTGAGACGTTATCGTTAAAAATGCTGAAGCATCAAGGTAAGCTATGAATGAAAGCCAAAATCAGTCTCATGCATGTCTTATAGCTGATAAAGTTTACTCACCTGGTAAATGGCAGGGGGGACCCACAGCACTTCGCCGTGTGGGTATATAAGCACGTTGGACTTGTATCGCACTTCGTAGTTCCCATCAGCACTGAAACACGTCACAGAGCAAGGGTGAACTTGTTCTTATCATTGGGAGCGTTCAGGTGTTTTATGGAGGGGGAGCAGGTAAACACACGCCAAAGATGTTACGTTCGTACACGAAGTATGCAAGTGAATTGTTTCCAAAATAGAGTAAAGAGGACGAAGAAGAACAATCTGACATCGTTCGTAAGCTTGTCTGTTTCATCCTATGACATTAAAGTTTTCTGTTTACTTGTCAACTTGTCCAAGACAGTTTCTGCATTAGCCTATGTAACATAACTAACACAATTACCAACGACAAAAATTATTTGCAAAGTATGTAGGTTAGGAAAAAACTATAACTGCAAAATTATGTCCATGAAATTTTAATTTAGAAGCAGCAAATGGTTACTGATTTATAAATATAGACATGGCAATGTGTATGCATATTATATTAGCCATCTGTGATATTTAAATTCATGCAACAGTTAATGTGAATAAATGGAAACATGCCATCGTTAACGTCAAAAATTCATGAAAACACGTGTTTTATAGGAATTAATGCTCAACACAAGCTGCATATTACAATGGATATAGAATTATCTGGAGAGGATAGTACTGCTACGTTGGATGAACTCGGCGATTGTTTTATTATAATGTATTCACCGTAACTTCAAGATTTTCTGAAGCCCTGCTAAAGATCTACTTTCAGGGACCCGATTGTGCATCCTTCCGCAGTATGTAAACAAAACATTGCCATGTGACACCTGTCAAACGTTTTGCAAACAAAAACAATGCCATGTGGGAACTCTAAAATATCGTCAAAATTGGCCTTAAGATATATCTAAGAAGAGTAGACGTAGAATGAATAACCAGGAATGAAATAATTAATATCTCAGCTTAAAAAGGAACCATTACACGTGCTCGTGAAAACATATAATTTACGACAATCATAACTTTCACCTTATTTTTCCGATGGGGTTTTCTTGCAAATTATACCACGGAATTCGCTGCTCCGCTATATAAACATTTTAATGTGGGTTAGTGTGAAGATAAGCAGACTCAGCGAACTCTTGGCCAATGAAAATGTGTGTATTTAATTTTGTCATTGACGCGTCTCGATCGACTTCGTCTCAGAACCGGGCTACACGTTGAGAACGTCTATTTGATTTATGCGGAAAGAAAAAAGAAAAAGCCTCTCACAAACGTTAGTATTTACGACACTTACCACTCTAATGGTTTTGCCCAGTATTTTTTACCTAGCCAGATTTGATCGTGGCAACAAGGGCGTGTAAGAATAAATAAGAACGCGGGTATTGTTATATAACAGTAAGAATAATATTTGACAGGAAAATAAAAATTGAAAGGTCATCCATGGCATGAAAATGCACAGTGATGATAATGACAAAGAATTTTGGCCAAATCGTTTGTAAAATAGTGCGGTAAAACCTAATTTAATAATATAGGAACGATATAAAAGCTTAGGTAAACTAAGAGCATGAAATGTTTATCGACGAGTTTGTAACGTGTACAATTTGTAATTTTGGAACACGCTATTGTGTTATAGAACAAGAATACTGACGTATCTTTACCGCTAATTAAATTTATATATAACTCGTGGATTATATATCAGCAATAAGCAATTCTTGCAGTTTTATAAATGGCAATATGAAAAAAAAACTTGCCTGTATCCAGTACGGTTTTCTAATATTCGTAGAAATACCTTGGCAGATAACTTAAAGTTACTTTGGGCAGCAATTATTCCCAGAGAAATCATCTAAAGTACAAAGTGTTAATTAATTGTATTAAATTTATGTTTTGGCACACTTAAATATGATTTTGATGGTAGTGCGTTGGATCCTCGTACGTATACGCGAAAATTATAAAAAAATGAACAAATACTTAAAATAAAACAATAAGATCAACTTAAACTACGAATTTAGCAAAACCTGCGGGTTTTGCGTAGACGGTCTCAACAAAATTTGATAATTAATCATGTACACACATGTATTCATTACTACGCTGGCGTAACCATGCATGTGAGTGTGTATGTTCAAATTATTTTTGGAACTGTCTTTTCATTGCGCCAAAAATGTTACCAGTAGAAGAAATGTATCTTAGCAACTGCATTAATGAAGTTGGCTTTAATATTTTTTGCATAAATCTCATCCAATACAAAAGGTTTGTCCCTTTTTTGTTTTCTTCCTGTCGTTATATTTATGAAGCTGCGGAACATTTTGATAAATATACACACATATATATATAAGTTTGTATCTATGGAAATGTCTATATAAGTATGCATGTTTGTTCTCTATAAAATTCTACACCGTNATATATATATAAGTTTGTATCTATGGAAATGTCTATATAAGTATGCATGTTTGTTCTCTATAAAATTCTACACCGTTTGATGGATCTGGACCAAATCTGACAGGGATGCCCTTCAGTACCCAACTTAAAATACTGTATGGGCCACAATTGACTACGGCCTTCCGTTGGTCCAAAATCGCTGAAATGGTGTCGTGTATCTCTCATTGCCCTCTCATACCTGGGCACTGCCATGAAGTTTTGCTGTTTGTTATAAATATACCTGAACGTGGTGGCATATAATTCTTACAGAAAGTGTAACCAAAGTCATAGTTTTAAAAGTGTGTGTTTCAATGGCATACTTTTCAAACGCTGCCCACAATTAACACATATCCTTCGTCGAAGTTAAAATACCAAGTGAATAATTTCCAAATAGCTTACACCCAAAAATGGTAATTTGAGCACGTGTCCAGCTTCTATATTATTTTACTAGCTGTGCCCGCGGCTCCGCTCGCATTGACTACGGAATTATTGTTTAGGTTTTTTTTAATAACGTCCCCGCCCCTCCCTCACCCGATGCTTTCACCCGCTACCGCCATTGCTCTCCACGTACGCGTACGGTAAACCGACTCACGAAAGTAAATTTTTTTGAGATATTTTCTTGCGATAAATAGTAGCCAATATCAACTTCCAGCCGTCCTACTATTTATGTNAAGTAAATTTTTTTGAGATATTTTCTTGCGATAAATAGTAGCCAATATCAACTTCCAGCCGTCCTACTATTTATGTGCAAGAAATTACGTTGATCTGTTGCTAGGTTGCGACGTTATATTCTTATTGTGTTTGTGTACTTTTTCATTTTCCAATAAGAATCTCCCCAAGGGAATGAGAAATTTTCTCGGGGTAAAAAGTAGCTTATGTCACTTCAAGGCCCTTCAGCTATCTCTGTGAAAAAATTGATGTCAATCCGTTGCTCCGTTACAACGTGGAAGGACCAACAAACAAACACACTTACGCATTTACATAATAGTTATGCTATATATAGCAAGGACCGATATATTTTTCACTTACATATCAATCGATAAGTTATTTTACATATCGATACTTATAGATATATCGATAAGTATCGAAACATCTATAAGTATCGATATATCTAGCATTGACGCAGCATTGTACTCCGAGCGCTAATTTTACTAAAAATTATTTTGAGGGAATGAGATGTTTTTTTGCGAAAAAAAGTGGCCTATGTCACTTCCCGGTTCTCCAACTATCTCTGTGCAAAAACCACGTCGATCCGTTGTGACGTGAAAGAGGGACAAACAAACATCCAAACACACTTTCATATATATGTATATAGATTATAACAAATTAATCCAGTAAAAAAAATATCTGCTAACAACCAACATATTTATTCAGTGATAGTTTTCTTTAATTTTCCTTACGCTGACGTCACGGCTATTGGGAAAGATGTAAGTTGAAATTATGCGAATAGTGCCACTTTACTTGCGTCTCGCTCTCTACACACTCATATATACAGGATGATTCACGAGGAGTTGCCACCATTCACAGGGCTTATTCCGTACATAATTTGGAGCAAAATATGTCATATAAATGTGGGTCCTATTCACAATATTAACAGAGTAATTCGGCAAATTGGAAATGCCTAATTTATTGCGTATTGGGATGGATGAAGGATATTGTTTATCAAAGACTGCACAAACACGCGAGGAACTACTTGCGCGTATCATGCATGCCGCTACATAAATCAAAGACAGCCGTGTGCAGCTACGTAGAGCAACACGTGCGNACTACTTGCGCGTATCATGCATGCCGCTACATAAATCAAAGACAGCCGTGTGCAGCTACGTAGAGCAACACGTGCGTTTCATAAGCGTGTGGCCAATTGTATGGAAGTAGACTGAAACATTTTAGAACATCTTGTGTAAACTTGTTAGGCGCAATTGTGATGGTCAACTGAAACAATACGGTCCCATAATACATCACTGTATTTATATCTGAAAGGGTTATTATTTTATTTGTCATTTTGCTAATGTTAAGAATTACTCTGTGAATATTGGGAATAGGCCCCNCTGAAAGGGTTATTATTTTATTTGTCATTTTGCTAATGTTAAGAATTACTCTGTGAATATTGGGAATAGGCCCCACGTGTATATGACATGATTTTCTGCAAATGATGTAAAGAACATACCTTGTGAGTGGCGGTAACTCCTTGTGAATTATTTTGTATAATATATATTATATATAAACACANTGTAAAGAACATACCTTGTGAGTGGCGGTAACTCCTTGTGAATTATTTTGTATAATATATATTATATATAAACACATACACAAATAAATATGAAATCGTCGTATATTCTGTAGTTAATTTTAACGTATTCTACTGACTGATATGACCATCAATTTAAATAAAGCCATATACCTTGCGAAAACATCGTCCAGNAATTTTAACGTATTCTACTGACTGATATGACCATCAATTTAAATAAAGCCATATACCTTGCGAAAACATCGTCCAGTATCTGTTTAACCGCAGAACATACGTTTGGGTACTCTTTGGAAATAATCTGGCATTACGTTAGAATTGGTTAATTTCTTCACGTACAATTTGCGATTTGGTATATGCCAGTTCTGGCACCGTCATCAATCAGGTGTTAACAGTCTGGAAATAATATCCCTGTATCATGAAATAAAATATTGAAATATTTCAGCAAACGAAAGTTTAAAATTAAAGCATAAATTTCATATAATAATCTGCAAGTGCTCCGAAAAATTTAAGAAGAAAAAATTTGGACACTTTATTAAAGATTATAACTCTTTCTTTTGTTTTACATAATTATTATTGCAAATATACACGAAGGGTTACATCCACCTTAGTTAATTTAACATGTTCACGTACATTTCGAATGCAATGTCAAATAAATGTGACAAATTTGTTTACTCATTCTGTTACTTTGTTTGGATACCAAATACGAAATGCCACACTGCTAAATATATCGTCACGTTAGCAAACATAATCTGGCTATGTAACTATTACGTTACTAAAATCTGCCAAATCGAGCATCGCATAAGAGAACACCTCCACCGTTAGGAATAGACGTCACTCCAAAATTGTCACGACTATAAATTCAAACTGACTGACATGGTTGGATGGCAGCGACTTGGTCGATTTGCCTACGTCTCCCCTCCCACACCCTGCCTGCCGATTGTGCAGCGAATTACAGGCACGTCAGTGTCAAAGCACAGATAATGTCATTGCGAGTTTCGCTTGGTGTTTCTTGTTGTAAGACGCNAATTACAGGCACGTCAGTGTCAAAGCACAGATAATGTCATTGCGAGTTTCGCTTGGTGTTTCTTGTTGTAAGACGCCCCCCCCCCCTCACCAGTAGCTTTTGTTTCAATGCTTGGGGCTCCAGAATCATGGAGCAGCGAGACTGACAATGACAGCCGCATTGAACCGCGTGTCACCTCTGTGCGCAGTAAAATGAACTGGCTTGTGTTTCATCGCCTTGTATTTCCCAGCAGCGTGATACAAATATTAATTAAGGAAGTTATCGTTTACTGAATGAAAAATCCGTAGAAATCTTACAACCCTCACCTAACTTGNAATTACAGGCACGTCAGTGTCAAAGCACAGATAATGTCATTGCGAGTTTCGCTTGGTGTTTCTTGTTGTAAGACGCTCCCCCCCTCACCAGTAGCTTTTGTTTCAATGCTTGGGGCTCCAGAATCATGGAGCAGCGAGACTGACAATGACAGCCGCATTGAACCGCGTGTCACCTCTGTGCGCAGTAAAATGAACTGGCTTGTGTTTCATCGTCTTGTATTTCCCAGCAGCGTGACACAAATATTAATTAAGGAAGTTATCGTTTACTGAATGAAAAATCCGTAGAAATCTTACAACCCTCACCTAACTTGGATAAATTTCAACAAAGTAACTATTTTTTTGAAATCATAGCCAACTGAAAATTATATTTTAAGGGTATTATTAAGAACTTCATAATACAGTTTCCAATATACAATGTCTGTTTGACGTCGTAATATTGACCAGAACATTTTTTTGGCTTTGTGCGCTTGGATATTTAACAGCAATATACGATGAGTTTCGGCGATAAGAATTAAATAATCACACGAGTATTGGGCTGGAATCAAGGTGGAAAAATACTTTGGAGAATGGGGGAGGAAGTGCCCTGAATACCGCCCCTCAGAATCGAACCCACGACCAAGTGAAGATGAGTCTTTCAAGTCACGTGACCGAACACTTTTGCTTAATGTCTGAGACGCGTGGTACACGAGTTCTTTTCGTAAGTAAGTGTATTATAAAAAAAAAGTAGTTTCTAATCAAAACATGCTGTGTAAACACATGACAACTCACTTCCCGGAGAGTGATTTTTACTTTCTGTTACAATGGATATTTGTTTCCGTGATCCGGTCATATGGTCTACTTACTTGGATTAAAATTAATCTTGAGTAAATATTGCTTCGGTGAGAAACGGAATACGATATTTTCCAAACGTTTTGTAACTTTCTAATGTGGGCATCATTGCACAAGCTGACTCGGGGAGCTCCCGTTTTCCATGTCCTTGCATTCCGGTGCTACTCCATACTCACCTCACTTCACCCTCCTCGGCTTTGAAGACCTCGATGTTAAAAGCCACCCAAATCTCTTCTCTCTGTATAGGTTATATTTAGTCTGGGCTGTGAAACACGTCTTTCTGGATGGCAGAGATGTTGTGTTGCAATAAATGGGCGTTGCCTTGATTTATTTATATTCAGAAAATGTAAAAGTTATATTTTGTTATATAAGGCAACTATCTATTAAATAAGTAACCACTTTTAATACATTCTACACATTTACTCGACCTTTATCTTTCATTTATAGCATTTACTTCTAACACCAACAGTTTTAGAGCATTGACATAGAACACTCCATAAATTACTACTTGAATTTATGATCATCTGCCAACCAGGCGTCCTGTTCAATGTAACTATTAAAATACTGTTGGAAACAATCAACCTGCACCCTTATACAAAGTAAAATCACACATAAATATAAAATCATTAAGTTTATTCATTTTTTAATGATTACAACACAAAAAGCGTGGCCGGGCAAAGCAGAAATGTGGCCAACGACTGTTATTAAACCAATGTTCACAAACAACGGGGACTGTAACGCAACGACTGAAAATGCAGGAATCTGCAGAAGTACGTAGAATATCTGAGTATGGCTGACACAGTGGGGTTGCGGCAATTTCATTAACGTCTAACGGCAGTAACCCCGCCCAGGCTACTAGGGAGAGCCAATAGGAATCAAGGGTATCGGAGAAGGTGGGCGTGAACAAGAAGTGCGGTGAACACGGTGGCTAAGGGCCGGTGTGTCAGTCGGCGTCGGTCCTCCCTGAAAGGCGTCTCCGAGCGGCGATTGGGGGTAAGTGTCTTACGCTAGGGCGAGAGAGCGAGCCCGGAGCCTCTTATATCCTTGTCCTCCCATAGCAGACTGTCCTTCACATCTACCTCGATCCCTAACCCCACCAACCACACAACGCTGTAATTACTGTAAGTTTAATAAGTAAAGATCCCCCTGAATTAATTAGTTTTGTTTAATTAATCGTCCCCCGACTTGCCTTCATGAACTGCATGAACTATACTCTCCTTAAGGAAGTATAACCATTGGTGGAGGCTTGGTTCCTCCCGACCCTCTCGCCTTGCATCAGTACTCTGCCATACACATCCTCCCCCCTTTAAATAAATTCCCCACCCACCCGTACCGCATGCCATTCCGAGCATTAATACCTTCACTAACACTGCGCTCTCAAAACACACACCATTGGCGCTTTGCTTACTTTTATATAGTAGTCCCAGAGGTATTAGCTGTAATCAGCATTGCTTTGTTGTCATAATTTTTATATTCAAACACTTTACCCCACTTATAACTCATACATGCATTATAAGTAGACAGTACAAACTTAAAAAGTTTTTTAAATAATTAAATAAATCAGTAAATATGTCTCAGTTCAATGGAGCGAGGACACAATTTGAATGGAAAATTTATGAACTTCATGGACCTTCTATCTGCCAGTCCGGGACACGCACAACGCAATCAGAGCACACAGTTATCTTTACAGTTAAATAACCAGAGCACATTTAATGAACAACTGACCGAAAGTACACACTTTAACTGACCTTTAACCAAAGGGTATTTACAAAATTTACTGTCAAAATCAAAATTTCAGACTACAGTACACGAAGACGAACATGAATATCTAGAACCACGATCTCAGAGAATTAATAACACTTATCAGAATATATATACCACCCTTTCAGAAGATAGTACACAAACAGAACTTTACTCTAGTGAAAATCCTACACAACATAACAACAAAAACAATACGGAAGTAATGGCGACTTCACAACCCGTTCATGTTGTGTTGCAAAAGCCAGTAAATATAGAAACATTTCATGGGAGTTCAAAGTAGGATGTAAAAGAATTTTTTGAAAAATTTTAAAAGTGTAGCGAAATTAATGATTGGGATGAAACTAATAAAATAAAGAGGCTCTAGTTCCGCTTTGAAGGACCAGCAAAAAGAGTATATCACAACATAACTTCAACAGCTCGCCAACAACAACTTACGTGGAATTATATTGTGCAGTATTTGCAACAGATGCAAATAGAGCAGAGTACAAAAAACAGCTCTACTTGAAAAGACAAGTACCGGGTGAATCGGCAATATTACACATCCAAGAAATATTATATGTATTCCAGAAAATAAAAACCAACCATGCCAGAGGAGGAAATATTGGAGATACTGCGGAATTCTCTCTTGCCGTCGGTTGTGGATAAACTCATTTCTATGAATAACCTATCATTAGTAGCCATGTAAAACAATATCAAACAGATTGAATCAGGACTTTTGAAATACAAACACAATAAATAAAACCAGGCAACAACCATCTCCCCTGATATACATAAAGTGATGCAAGTAATAAATGAGGAAATCCACAAACTGACACTGACAGAAACAAAAAGTCAGACAGACAACACAAAACCAGAGAACAATAAAACGTTTTTCAATATCGCCACGAAAATAGCGTAAATTTCAAAGAAACAATACATTAGCAAAATAAAGTTTTTAAGCTCAGAACACAAGCCACCTTTACCCTTATCAAATAGGCTACAATAAATGTTACATGACTCAGCAAGGACAATGTTTTAGGTCAATAAATACACACAACACACAAAGGAACATACTATCCTTATTTGATGTATTACCAGTCCATTTCACAACTCTTATAAGACACAAGTATATGGAACATCACATACACAGTATCCACAATTCAAAACCACAACATATTCAAATAACTTGTTTTACAGGGTGTAGAAACCTCCCATACACCTTGGCAATGCAAGTTCGAAATAAAGGGAGGCTACCGTCCTACGTATGCAGAAATAGTGGCCAGAAACTGTAGGTCCAATCAGAACACATATTCAATAGTGTATGCACAAGGAAGTTCACCAATATTTAAGAAAAACAACTCGTATACTACAGGAAACAAATCTGGTTACCGCTACTATAATATTTGACACAAAGTATACTGCAGAGGAGAGCATGTAAAAAGGTGGCAAATAAAAATAGTCAAAATATGACAACTAACATGACAAATATAACAGTTNCTTGTTTTACAGGGTGTAGAAACCTCCCATACACCTTGGCAATGCAAGTTCGAAATAAAGGGAGGCTACCGTCCTATGTATGCAGAAATAGTGGCCAGAAACTGTAGGTCCAATCAGAACACATATTCAATAGTATATGCACAAGGAAGTTCACCAATATTTAAGAAAACCAACTCGTATACTACAAGAAACAAATCTGGTTACCGCTACTATAATATTTGACACAAAGTATACTACAGAGGAGAGCATGTAAAAAGGTGGCAAATAAAAATAGTCAAAATATGACAACTAACATGACAAATATAACAGTTNACAGAGGAGAGCATGTAAAAAGGTGGCAAATAAAAATAGTCAAAATATGACAACTAACATGACAAATATAACAGTTGTTGTAGAAGCGCATAGGGAAAACAAACAACAAAATATTGAACAACAAGTACAAAAGGATAACCACTCAATTAAAAACTGTAATTTTTCACTATACAAAAAAAAATTAGACAGCAAAAGAAATTAAATTAGAATGCAAATCCCAATTTGCAATCACATGTGCACTGTGTTTTTATGAAGGTTGTCATGCCAAAAACTGTTTCATGTTACCCAACAAAAAGCATTGCATGGCACACTGATATTTCAGAACGCTTTAAAAAATTTAAAATGAAAAATGCAACACAAGACTTTAAAAGAAGAGATGCAGTAGAAATGAAAAACTTTAGCGACATAAAATCAGACACATGAATCACGACATATAACAAACAAGATATGAAATATAAATTAAAACAGACCAGTAAGAAGTCCTTTGCAGAACAAAATGTAGATAGCATCAATACTATGGCACTCACAGATGGCATATCAATGTTCAAAGCAATAAATAACAATTTATTGCACTTCTAGATACAGGATGCAGTAAATCATGCATAGCGGAAAAAAATTGTACACAAACCGAAACTCAAACCTATAGAACACAATATAAATCTCATGGCAGCAACTGAAGAATTACCCTCCCCAAAATTTTACACGACAATGGCATTTCAAATTTCAGGATACACATTCAAANGGCAGCAACTGAAGAATTACCCTCCCCAAAATTTTACACGACAATGGCATTTCAAATTTCAGGATACACATTCAAAAACGACTTCCTAGTCATAGAAATTTTACAAACTGACGTCATATTAGGGTGCAATTTCATTCGTCGTCATCAGCTAATACCGCGCTTACATGACAACATTGCCACCCTTAAATATAAACACGAACAAATTATCACTCTGCCCCTTATAGACGAATTAGACCTCATACATAATAATTTCACACTTCATGTAATTCGGAAANAAAATTTTACACGACAATGGCATTTCAAATTTCAGGATACACATTCAAACACGACTTCCTAGTCATAGAAATTTTACAAACTGACGTCATATTAGGGTGCAATTTCATTCGTCGTCATCAGCTAATACCGCACTTACATGACAACATTGCCACTCTTAAATATAAACACGACCAAATTATCACTCTGCCCCTTATAGACGAATTAGACCTCATACATAATAATTTCACACTTCATGTAATTCGGAAACTAGTAAATTTTGAAACAGAAGAATAAGATTTACCAATGAAAAATATTAATCCATCTTTACCAGCAGAACAGAAATTACTAATTCAAAAGCTACTGAAACAACATGAGGATAGATTTGCATATAAATGAACAGATCTCACAGAAACGAAAATATGTGAAATAAATATTAAACTTACTACAGATAAACCAATATATCGCAAACCGTATAGAATTGTTCCAAAAAGAAGCGAGGCTTAAACGAACAAATTCAACATAGATTAGACGCAAAAATAATTGTGCCTTCCACAATCAATATGCAGCTCCTTAACTTGTTGCACCAAAGAAAGATGGCAGGATTCGTTTTCTTAGTGATTTCCATGCTTTGAACGTATTTATTAAACAGGAAAATTACCCACTACCTCGAACAGACGATATACTTCAGGTCATTCAAAATACAAAATATACTACCAGCCTTGATATGTTAAGCGGATTCTATGCGATTCCGGTCAAAAAGGAAATAAATTAGCCTTCAGCATATACCAAATAGACTTATTCCAGTATTGCCGCATGCCGATGGAAATGTCCAGTAGTCCACGATTTTTTTTTCATAATTTTGCAGACATCCTTGTAGGAGACCTACGCTGGAACGCTGTAGTTTGCTATGCAGACGACATTTTTGTGTTAGGCGATACTTTTGAGGAGCACATTAAAAATCTTGAAAGAGTTATTCAAAGAATAAGAGAGTTTAAAGTTAAACTAAATCCAAAGAAATGTCAATTTGCTGGAAAAGATCTAATCATCTTAGGGAACAAACTCACACCACAAGGATTATTTCCTGATCCAGAGAAAACACAAGCAATTTCAGAGATGCCACCACCCAAGACATTAAAACCATTACGCTCATTCCTTGGACTCACGTGTTACTTGCATAAATTAATTTAAAACTAATCAGAAATTGCACAACCTCTTACAGATCTCACAAAATATAACAGACTTTTCACTTGGAAAACTCCGCAGCAAGCAGCGTTTCAAAAATTAAAAGAAGCCATTACTACGGCTCCTACATCTGCACCGTTCAGAGGCGACAGGGAAACAATCCTGGCATGCGATGCATCAAAAACAGCGATCGGAGGAGTCCTGCTTCAACAAGACCCTAAATGAACAAGATATATTATATATAGCCTATGCATCACTAACATTAAAGCACAAAAAATAAATAAATTGGAGTGTCACAGAAAGGGAGTTAGCAGCAATAAAGTATTTGTGCATTCATTTCGAACAATTCCTTTATGGCAGAAAATTTGCCATAGAAACAGATCACGCATCTTTAAGAAATTTCCATTCCATGACTGAGCACAACACGAGTATTCAAAAATTTGCAGCTGCTCTATCTGATTTCGAATTCGAAACCAAATAATAAAAGGTAAAAACAACATTATTGCAGACACTCTTTGTCACCTACCCGAACACAACACGAATATTAAAACCACAATATCTAAACAAGGCAAAATATATTCCACTATAATAGTTTCTAGCACACCAAATAGTTTTTATGAGGCGGCAGCAGCCCTAATTTTATATAAACCACAAAAATCAGACGAAATACGCCCAAGCATAAAGGTAACAAATGGGATGAATATTCACAATTGCTAACAGACAAGGACACTACTCGAAGCAAATAAAAAACAAAACAACTAGCATCGGCTATTGAGCACATACCTTATAGGTTAATTTTCCAAGTTATAGCAGAATATTATCACATTAATATTAAAACTATCTCCAGTAATACAAAACGAGAAATTTTGATTTCGGTCAGTGAACCGCTATCATCAATAACAATGCTTGCTCAGCAAAAAGATCAACACGCTATTTACAAACCAGTTTTGCAAAATATACCAGTTGACAAGGTAACTGAAACTGATAAGGAATGATTTCTATTTCCACTACAACACGTGCCTTCTAACATATCCCCATTTCAAGGGGAACATTAAAACGACGCAAATATTGATAAAAATTAAATTAGCTCTCACAGAACCGCACAAAGCTTCTCCCATTGACGGAAAGAAGGCACAACGTTATGGAATAAATGGAAATGGCGAGGTTTATAATAAAATACACACACCTGCAGGCGTAAAACACATAACGGTCGTACCTAAGTACTACGTACACGAAATAATAACAGCGTACCATGACGCATTATTACGTGGATGACATTTCGGAAAACTTAAAACACTAAAAAAAATTAAGGAAGCCTACTTTTGGGAAAGAATGGACAAGGATGTTGAAAATTACGTCAAAACATGTGAAATTTGCCACAAAACAAAACCTGCTAATGTCAACAACAAGGCCAATTACAACCGATTGATCCCCTGCCAATACTCACAATGTGGTCACTCGATGCCAAAGGACCACTACCAGAAACAGAACCAGGGAATAAGTACGTTCTTGTAATGACGGCATTTGCTACCAGGTACGTAGTCGCTCAAGCCGTCCCAAACATAGACGCACAAACTTGTGCAGAATTTATGAAAACAGTTATACTTAGATTTGGTTGTCCCAAATACATCCTGACCGACAGGGGAACTTCCTTCAATAATGAAATCATTACTATACTGCTTTCAGATCTACAAATCAAAAGACTAAGAACCACATCGCATAGTCCACAAACCAATGGATTAACCGAAGCTATGAATAAAATAATTTGTCAACATTTAACCACGTATGGTCATGAATCGCCACAGCAATGGTATGATTATATACATTTCATAATGTTCAACTACAATACAACTGTTAACACGTCATCAAAATTCTCCCAATTTTACCTAATACACGGGGTAAATGCCACACAGCCTACTCAAGTAGTACTAAAAAAAACCGCATATCCGCACCCCCGACTGATTACAAACACTAAGTCAAGCCCGTAAAATATCGAGAGAATATATTAGAAATAGACAGATAAGACAAAAACAAATTTTAATAGAAAATATAAACAAATATCTTATAAACCTAACCAACTCGTCTGGCTTTGTATACCAACTAGGAATAAAGCCATAAATTTGAAATACATTGAACCATTAAAAATAATTAAAACCTTAGACCCCAACATAGTACTTATATAAAAACTACACAAATATAAACGTATTAAGACATAGCAAATTCCAGACAGTTGAAACTAGCGCACCTAAGACAACACACAGTTTCTCCCTCCATTGAAACAGGAAATCACAGATAAACAAAACCCCCGATCGCCAACGGACCATTTCACTATCCCCTTTCCCCTCCACATAACACAGGCGCACCTCAACTTACATACTCACATATTCACATCAACCATACACATTTATACAATAATCAACATGAAAGTATAAGTGAAATGGCACTCACCAAATTTTTTACAGGTAAATCCTTTAACATAAAATGATGCTGAAATTCGTATTACTTCTCTTACATATTATTCCTCCCTCTCTACACAACACCTCTTACCGAATACACACTGGCGTGTACTGGAAGCCCATTAAGGCGAAAGTCATATATGAAGAATCTATACATTTGAGTTTTCAAAACCCCTCCAACCTCCCCAACGATCACGCAATCCGGAAATATGGACCCAGAAAATTTGTGCACTTGACATCCCACATCTATGTAAAAATGCACAATTGATTTTAATCACCATAACTGAGTTGCAGAGACATCTCCTTACGGAATACGACAACGACATTAATGTACTAAGTCGTAGTAGACGAGGCTTACAATTCGTCGGCGATGCACGAGAATGGTGTTGCAATACTATTTCTCATAAGCATTTCTTTCAACTAATGTCCAATGAATAAGTCTTACTGTCAATGATCAACACACTTAAGATGTCAACACTTCATAATACCGAGGGAATCCCTTCCACTATATAATTTACGAATAACGCCATTCTCCAGTTTGACAGGAAATGACACATGCTAAGTGGAGCCATTAATAATATTACAATTTCTGCAAAACTCCCAGCTTAACTCAAGGCAGGTTATCGAGTTACTCACCTCGACATAACAGATGGCTTTGACTTCTATATTAGAATTATTCAGCTCCCTATTGAAAAACCAAGAACTAACTACACACATTGTATACTGTAAAAATGACTATCTGCACTAACTTTTATACCATCAGAAAACCTTCAGAAAGACCTAAGTAAAATCCAAAATACTGTTACAAATAATAAAATGATATTACCACTCCCACTAGCTAATACTAATATATATTTTCATTTTCCTATTGCAGAATGTTCCCTCACAGAAACGCAAATTGTTCTAAAGATACAGGTACCCTTAATCACAAAAATGCGAATTGTAAATTATACAAAAATTTTCCTATTGTTTTTCAGTTCAAAAATAGCTCATGTTGTTTAATACAAAAAAACATGACTATTCTAGTGGATATGAACACGAACAATATTTATGGCATTCCAGGGCCCTCGGAACATCAACTGTAATATACTGAATACCAGAAATACTTATTCCCACCGAAAAAGCGAAGTGCATTGAGGCAGCCATTGAAATAAGCACCGCAGAGCCTACTACATAATATTGCTCATTCCATTATATAAATAACAACAACACTTATATTATACAAATGCAACCACACGTACACTTAATTGCCAATACACCCAAGGAGTTGTATATTAATTGTACCAACAATAACAACTTACAACTACGCCATGGACGCAATACTTTAATACACTGGATTAATATTTGTGACACGCGCGCACCTCACAACACAACAGTGCATACGGGTATTCCATTTCAGTGGTTGAACGATATTCAATTTCCAACAGAACAATATTGAACACCTTTAAAGGTGTTAACATTACCAACATTACGCGCCTACTCAACACTCAATGGAATGCCCATACCAACCTTATAGACAACAATTTCCTCTCAGATTTATATTTTCTCTCTCAACCGACAATACTTCCCCCTACACTCTTCTATTCAATCACGTACGTGGAGTTCTCGTACATAAGCATTTCACTATTCGCCGTACTAATTTCTTCAATTTTATTCCTCTATATACATGTGGTACAAATTGCGGCGAGATTAGGGAGTATCTAAGGCCTTACAAACAGTCAACGCACGCCAGTGTTCCTACCTTGCAACAATCAGCCACCCATCCCTACCCGTTCCCGTTCATCAGGAAATACGACCAGAAACAGCGGAGGATCAACGCACCCTAAGAGAAGATACCAAAGGTTACGCAGCGGAGTTCTACAACTACGGCGTTTGAAAAAAAACAGAGTACGACGATGACCCATCTCGAAAACGGTGGTGACCACTGGCGCGAACCGCCCCTCGTTGTGTCTCAACTTAAACTAATGACCTTAGCACGCCGGGAGAATGTGCACCACGATATCTTGCATATCTGAGTGTCACCAGAAACGGCGAGCACAGTCAGTATTGTGCATCACCTCGCCCACGAGTAACTGACCTCGCTCGTGCAGGACGCCAATATGACGGTATCAGTAGAGGTATTATGGGAACTTTGCACATCGGGAGCAGAGCGTTGGAGCCGTTCGTGCTCTGCCATTCCGGTCGGCCCACGGACATCTTGGATACATGTGACCTTGACATTTGACCTTGACCTCTTCGGTGACCTTTAACCTGGACTCCAGTGATCTTTAAAAAAAAATCCAAAAAACAATAAAAAAAATAAATTTAAAGTATTTAGAAATTATTTTAAAGTTATTAAAAAAATTAAAACTATGCAGGTTCACCATACTTTCAACCGCACATACTCATTCCACCATCTTGGTAGGTGCAGTCCACCATCTTGGTAGGCATCACAGCCACCATCCACCATCATGGTTTTTTTCGTTTGTCATTTGTTTATACATACTGGAGTTTGTCACTCACCTTCATTCGATCGCCATATTGTTTTTTTTGTAAGTCATTTGTTTTACATTGCTAGTGCTGTCCCCAGCACCGCACTCAGCAGAAGAGTGACCCACTCTACTCCCCCTTCCAATATATTAAATTGAACAACTGCCCCACCCCTGATTCTAATTGGCTGATTGCCCACTCCTTCCAATATACTTAATTGCTCCGCCAATTAGGTAATTACTCGGGTGTTTTCGGAAACCTTCGTCAGAACAATTTGTCGGTTTCCTTTCACCCCTGTTTCTCATTGGCAAATCGCCCCAACCCCATCACCCCCTCCACCAATTATTCACCTTCGTTCAACTAATTAGTAGGCTAATTACGTCACATGACAATCTCTTGGATTTGCTAATTGCTCGTGCGTTTCCGGAAACCTTCGTTCCGACCAATCGGTGGCCTACTTTAATCGCGAGTGCGGACTACCCCCCACCCCCAGAAACGTTTTAAAAGACGCACCCTGAGTCATCTCGGGAAATCAGTCATTTTTATCGCTCATAGAATTGTACGCGTGTCGTCCGAGCTGCCATGAAGTTATTTCGGCCATTTTGGCATTTGGTAGGGTGCGCTCGTTTAGTGCCTTGGACAAACGGGACGAGTTAGAGTACCTGCCGAAAGAATTTCTCCTGAACTACGCACCTTACGAAATTTCGTCCGTATTCAAGTATTTGCCCGCCTANCTAGTTAGAGTACCTGCCGAAAGAATTTCTCCTGAACTACGCACCTTACGAAATTTCGTCCGTATTCAAGTATTTGCCCGCCTACCTCTAGCTGGACGAAGCCACAAAGGACTGTCTCCCGTGCAAGGAGTGTTTCGAGGGNTCAAGTATTTGCCCGCCTACCTCTAGCTGGACGAAGCCACAAAGGACTGTCTCCCGTGCAAGGAGTGTTTCGAGGGCTGCACCACCTCGGTTCTCGAAACGCCACATCGCAGGGGTTGGTGCGTGGCCCGCCAAGCAGCCCTCGCGACGTCTGCGGCTGGTGGAAAATGACTTTCCCGTTGAAGACGACGGTCCCCGTTGAAGAAGCCCTCCCTGTAGAAGATGCCCTTCCCGTACAAGACGACACCCGCTGCAAGTTATCTACTCGCAAGCTGTACACGTGGAAGATGATACCTTTCAAGAAATTTACTAGCAAGCACTATCCGGCGTGGAAACCAACCCAGAACACAGGTACCCGATGTGTATGGACATCAATAAATTTTTAATGACTTTGTAAAAAAAAAATTGAAATTAGGTGTGTGTATAGGAACCTAAAATTTTTTATATATTATAAAAACATCTAGTGAAAAAAAAATTATTTTCGACATGCAAGGTTTTTGCAGGTTGGACTCTTACACCATCAAGCAGATTGCCACCTCGTACAGTAACAAAGACGAGAAAACCAAAAGTTTCACTTTTTTACCTCCGTGTCCATGGCAAGAACTCGACCACACCATGAAACACATGCACTGTCTACAAACGTATGAAACGCAACGACCAAGGTAGGGGGAGGGGAATATTTCGTACGAAGAAATTCCGGCAATGCTGGACTCTGCCATAACTCCCTATTACCCTAAGTACGTGTTTGAAAGACTCCAAGAGTCGGCGATTCACAATGCGTGTCCCATTGAAACGAACTTTGTAGACCTTTGCAAGCATTGCCGCTACCCACCGTTTCGACAGCTCGTCGAGACGTACGCCACAAGACTTCACGAGTGCAAGAATCAGAGATATTGCTGTGCCCCGTGCAACACTGAAGCCCTAAGATTGTGGAGTTATGATAACCCGTGGCACATTAGAAAAAAAGACTGTGAGGAACCCATTGTGCATTAAATAAAACTATTATGTGTGTAATGCCCTCCATGACTCAGAGAANAAAAAAAGACTGTGAGGAACCCATTGTGCATTAAATAAAACTATTATGTGTGTAATGCCCTCCATGACTCAGAGAAGAAACACGTGTAAAAAAAAACTATTCCTTGTATTATGCAGAATAATAATAATAATATTGTAATGTGCGTAGAGAAATAAATGTGTTTAAAAAAATATATAGATTTTTATTCTATCTCAAGTAATGTCCTGCTCACGTAAATAAAAAAAAACGCTTTTGGTAAAGAACAAATATTTAGTATATCAGTTTTGTTACAATTTAAAGAAAATAAAATGCTTAGTATACACTTTTGTTATAATTCTAAGAAAAAATATTCAACGAGAGACTATCTGCCACTAATATAACTTATATATATATTTAAACGTACGAATGTAATTATTTAAATATAAATTAGGTATTTGTAAAAAATCATGTGTCGTGTACGGATGCGTTATGCAACTTTCTATGAAGTAATCATAGCTCGAAAAAAAAAGAAAAAAAAAAAAGTTACAGCCACTTCTTTACCTCTCACGTTATGCGATATGCACAGCGAAAGATCCCATGCGTTCTCCCTAACCCAGGCATAGACACTCATCAAAAACTTTTCCTCTTAAGTTTAAAATCATGATATTAGGAAATTTAGACAGCAGGATAGAAATACCTGTATGGTTAATCCACGTGCGGCGATTTTTCTAGCACCCATTGTCAGCATATAAAACTCTTCATATGCATAAATGATGCACATATAGTAAGTTTTGCAGGGGAAAAATTATATACCGTGAAGTGACGCAAGCGTAAAGGTACACCTACCACACGTACAATACCATAAAAACAGTTACCTTCGGCAAACAAATTTCTGTATTTTCATACATTCGTATGCGCTCTCTCCATTAAGAGATATAACTGATCCGCGGTAAAACCCCCCCACCCTTCCCCTCTGAGTACCAAAACACTGCTACGTGACTTTAGCCGAATAAAAAGTGACACGCTATCATGTGTAAGTATATGTGTGCGGCCTATAATCCAGCAGGTGTCAATAGTATTCTTTCTTTATGAATTACGCGAATTTAATCATAGTTTTATTCCCGAGATGCTAGTCTATCATGTAGATTTATATCACAAAACGAATTCCAGCAAAGGCATGCGCATACGGCAATAATGAATTATCCTTCGACCTCATCGATACATATAATGATAGAATTCACAAGTGCGAGAACATTAGAGCATATTGCAGCCAGTGCAATACGGAGACCATGGAATTATATAGTTATGTTAATCCCTTTCGAATGTAGAAAATTAATTAGATGTACAATTTTTTTATTGTAAATAAAGTATGGCTCAAACTCTATATNATCCCTTTCGAATGTAGAAAATTAATTAGATGTACAATTTTTTTATTGTAAATAAAGTATGGCTCAAACTCTATATCATTTTTCGTATAAAAAATCAAATATAATATTTGTTATTAATTCCGGCGAAACCAAAGATATATTGTGATGCCGTGTAGATAAGAAATAAGGGGAAAAAAAGATCATTTTCCACTTGCTCATACGTCAAACACACACACACACCTACACACATATAGAGCTCGAGATGTTCCAATGGCTGGCGAGACTGATAGACGCATTAAGAAAACTATTAAGACAAAAGCATACTTAATGAAGTGGTCACGAGTCCCATTACAGAAGTAAACGAGAGTCATGTGCAGTCGTAATCTGAGCTCGCGCACACGGCCAGCCGTGCTGCACAACGTGTTGAACTGGAGTTTACCTCATCACACTGACCGCGGGGTGGAGGATTGTCGCTCCAGCAGCATGTTTTATTTATCACACAAGGCAACTTTACTTCATAGCGTAATAAACATAGATATCTGCAAGCAAATGCCAACACCTGGCAAGGCGGATGTACAAGGGGACCTGGGTTCGATACTCGACTCGTTCGGCCTGAATTTCTATTTCCAGGTTAAAGCCGGGATGGTTTCTTGGTTGAGTCCTTACTTGTTCTTGCATTCCCTTGCAACTAGCTCCATCTTTAAATAGTATAAAATTTATTTTTATTATTATTTTAGCTTGCACGCCAACTAGATCATGTAAACTCACGCTATTATTTGACGAGAATCTAATACAGTCGTGAAAATTTTTTTTAATGTTTTCATTATAAGAGGAAGGGTGTTCCGTCATTTTCTCTCACATCGAATCCGCAGTATCGGGTTTTCAGAATCGCGAGCCAGACACGTTTCGAGGAAGAAAAACATAAAATAATTACATCACGTAGTGCAGACAAATGTGTACGTATCAACTTAAAAAAAAAAAAACCCACTATATTGGAAAAAATTTTGGTATCAGCAATTTTGCATATTTCAGGCATACCGAGATACCATTTTGTATTTTACTGGTATTTAAAGTTAGCATTTCGCACACGATGCTTTGTTAGCCAGTCTGATAACTCTAGGAATATATACCGAATTCGGTCATTTTTATTCTCTTCGTAATCCAAAGAACGACTCCTTTCATCCGCTGATGCATATAATTAGAAACATTTCCAAGGCACGGTACACAGTGGTCAATTAATGTTAAACCTCTGGGGAGGAAAAAATCTAATAGAATATTCCATCCACTTACATCTGCAAATACGGGTGTAAACCTCATTTTATGAATAACATATTAAACCCTTGTTGCGACGGGAAAACCTAAGAATTTTTATTTTATATATGTATATATTATATGTATATATATTAATTATCCTGCTTGATTTTAAAACAAAAATGAATAAAGAACTTTGTATGACCCATGTGGAATAGAAGTAATAGTTCCAATGCAGCTCAGTTTCAGTTTATGGGTGCCAGATGTAAACAAGTAATTCNATCCCTTTCGAATGTAGAAAATTAATTAGATGTACAATTTTTTTATTGTAAATAAAGTATGGCTCAAACTCTATATTATTTTTCGTATAAAAAATCAAATATAATATTTGTTATTAATTCCGGCGAAACCAAAGATATATTGTGATGCCGTGTAGATAAGAAATAAGGGGAAAAAAAGATCATTTTCCACTTGCTCATACGTCAAACACACACACACACCTACACACATATAGAGCTCGAGATGTTCCAATGGCTGGCGAGACTGATAGACGCATTAAGAAAACTATTAAGACAAAAGCATACTTAATGAAGTGGTCACGAGTCCCATTACAGAAGTAAACGAGAGTCATGTGCAGTCGTAATCTGAGCTCGCGCACACGGCCAGCCGTGCTGCACCACGTGTTGAACTGGAGTTTACCTCATCACACTGACCGCGGGGTGGAGGATTGTCGCTCCAGCAGCATGTTTTATTTATCACACAAGGCAACTTTACTTCATAGCGTAATAAACATAGATATCTGCAAGCAAATGCCAACACCTGGCAAGGCGGATGTACAAGGGGACCTGGGTTCGATACTCGACTCGTTCGGCCTGAATTTCTATTTCCAGGTTAAAGCCGGGATGGTTTCTTGTTTGAGTCCTTACTTGTTCTTGCATTCCCTTGCAACTAGCTCCATCTTTAAATAGTATAAAATTTATTTTTATTATTATTTTAGCTTGCACGCCAACTAGATCATGTAAACTCACGCTATTATTTGACGAGAATCTAATACAGTCGTGAAAATTTTTTTAAATGTTTTCATTATAAGAGGAAGGGGGTTCCGTCATTTTCTCTCACATCGAATCCGCAGTATCGGGTTTTCAGAATCGCGAGCCAGACACGTTTCGAGGAAGAAAAACATAAAATAATTACATCACGTAGTGCAGACAAATGTGTACGTATCAACTTAAAAAAAAAAAAACCCACTATATTGGAAAAAATTTTGGTATCAGCAATTTTGCATATTTCAGGCATACCGAGATACCATTTTGTATTTTACTGGTATTTAAAGTTAGCATTTCGCACACGATGCTTTGTTAGCCAGTCTGATAACTCTAGGAATATATACCGAATTCGGTCATTTTTATTCTCTTCGTAATCCAAAGAACGACTCCTTTCATCCGCTGATGCATATAATTAGAAACATTTCCAAGGCACGGTACACAGTGGTCAATTAATGTTAAACCTCTGGGGAGGAAAAAATCTAATAGAATATTCCATCCACTTACATCTGCAAATACGGGTGTAAACCTCCTTTTATGAATAACATATTAAACCCTTGTTGCGACGGGAAAACCTAAGAATTTTTATTTTATATATGTATATATTATATTTATATATATTATCCTGCTTGATTTTAAAACAAAAATGAATAAAGAACTTCGTATGAGCCATGTGGAATAGAAGTAATAGTTCCAATGCCGCTCAGTTTCAGTTTATGGGTGCCAGATGTAAACAAGTAATTCANCCATGTGGAATAGAAGTAATAGTTCCAATGCCGCTCAGTTTCAGTTTATGGGTGCCAGATGTAAACAAGTAATTCAGTTTATTTATTTGTAGCACCTGTTTTACCAATCGATTTTGCACCCATAGTAATGGATTCTAAAATACGCACGTCTCCTACACACACGGTGTACATTAAATGCGCATACATTTCTGACCATTCAACTACGCACTCTTATTAAAGGACTCTAAAATATGTAAATACATTCCTACGTACACACAGTACGGCAAAAGAAGAATATAATTAATAGTGCAGATTATTTGTAGTCACATTTACAACATGCCGAATGGTATTTCACGCAAAGGTAATCTTGCAACCTCGTGAAACTTAATTCTTCGCGACTGGTACGGGCCGGCGGCGAAATATTTCCAAAGACGATTACCTGCAGAACACGAAGCAGATGACCACAAATACTTCAGGAGAGAAGGCAGTTGCTTTGCCCTACAACGCAGCACATCAGTCGGGCTGGTTTGCTAGCAGGCAGAATGTCACCTATAATCCGTTTTCCTCGCATTTTCTTTTTAATGTACGCGAAGAGAGACACCGTCGTGGCGAAACTCCACGACCCGAAGCACAGGCGCATCCCACATGGCGAGAACTTCGGGCACACGGACCAGTTCGACTCCAGCACTCCGTTCCACGACGCAATCTTTTCTTCATTATAAGTGTTGGAAGCTCTAAAAATTACGACCGGCATTTAGCTCGCGGGTGATCTATAAGACCTAAATAGCACACAGTTAGCAACTGCATACACTACATTCTCCCCCGACAGGGGCAAAAACCGACTGGCGCAAGTGGTGTCAGCTGTAACATTTATCGTAACTAGAGCATGCTTGCTAACGCACCCGGCCGAGTAAAACCGCCTCTCCTTGACATGTCACCTCAAGGACAAGCAAAACCACTCTCCCAGCACGCCACACGGCGGCTGTCTCAAAACTACCCTCCGCTCTAGCGGTCAACGCTACAACTCATCTTCCGCGTGACGCATGGACTTAAAACAGTATCGCCAACTTTGGCAAAAACACTCCAAACGCGATGGTCCGGTTACCCGCGCATAAAAAACACACACCATGTGACGAACACTTCACAGCTGTACCCGGGAAACTCATTGACAAGCAATCTTATATGTCAGTTTATTACCTCGAAAACCATATTTCTGGTCTAGGTTATACGACTGGTTCGTATTACTGTGGCGGAACACAAAACATACAGGCTCATTGGCTACTACAAAGAAACAAGTGTCGTGTGTCGGCCTAAGTACAGCTCGCGTCATGAAATTTATTTTTAGCAACCTCGAAACCGTACATTTAAGTGGATCTGAAATGCTTAAGGGTGCCTTTTGGTTTGAGATGTTTAGCTTGTTCGAGACCTAGAAGCGCGGGGGCGCTAAAACCGACATGTAGGCTTGCGCGTCGGATGTCTCGTAGCTTTTACGCGCAAGGCACTGAACTTGCGTGCAGTCTTTCTCTCTTCAACTCGCCTAAAAACATTCAGTTGTGTAATAATAAAAACAAATGAGAGTTACACATTTATATCACATGTTAGGAAAAAGTTGCACCAGAAGATTTATACCTAAAAATGATTGTCATACACAGTTATTAAGCCTTTCAATTTAAAAAAAAAAAGTTTTTTAAGACAAGGAAAGAAAACGGAAACTACCATTTAGAAGGCGAAATTTCCTAAAAAATTATCTTCGTAAACAGACGCCGCACAAAAATATTGAATAGATTTTAAATGAAATCTACAGACTTCACACGGCTAATTGAGCACTTTTAAAATCAACCATTGAAAATGTCACTACCTCTACCTGCATATATTTTAACGGGCACATTGACAGTCATGCACCCAGAAAAGTTGATAGCTATGGAGGGAAAGTAGTTCCATATCTTAAAGTTAAATTTAAAGTGTTAGTTAAACATTTGTGACTACAGAAAAACATTACTTTTGTTTTATGATTTTGTAGAGTGTACAAGTGTGAGAATTAGCAAATGTGTACAATATTTACTTTAATATGAGTCCTAATTTTCGCTTGACTGACACACGAAATATGTGATCAGGCCCACGGCGATGTTAATTCTGCGTATTGTGGAAGAATACACAATGTACATAAAAGTAGATCTTGAGCATGGCTTTCGAAAGTTGTTCAGTTTACCGTGACAGACGAAGGCAGATGACGCCATTGAAGCCGATACTGATTGGAAGCAGGCTTGTAAACTGATAAATGCTGCCACACACTTAAAATATAGCACACTTTACTAGTACCTAATTGAGAAACGCAGGGTGATGACCTTCGAAGTTGAGATCACCAGTACGAGATAAGGCTACAAAATACCAGCTTCGAATACCGGGTACGACAAGGAAGTGTTGTTCTTCGTTATTAGTTCTAAGTTTGTAGTTTGTGCGGTTAAAATAAATATTGAAGCGGTTTCAGCAACCTTAATTATCGAGTTTCACTTAACGTTGCCTAATTTTACTAACGTACTTTCCGAAGAAAACAAAGGCTGATGAGATCACTTACCTGTCTGTCTCTATCTGTGCTTGTGTGTGTCACCTCTTTCAAATTTTGAACGGGGTAACCGAATTTCAACAAACCCGGTACACATTAGTACATAGTACGGACATCTGACATTGATAGTTTACGACGCCGAACGCTTACTTTCAAAATGGCGACCATTAATATATTTAGGGTGGTATGTCATATCTCGGGAACTATTCAAACCGAGTTTAACCAATTTTTGTTATGTTGACATGGCATGAAGTAAGCATTAAATTTATAGGTGGATATTGTTGTGGGTATCCTAATTTGGAAGATCGCAACACGTGAATAACAAAGCTCTTATGTTATATGTCGAAAACTACCCAACCATTTCTCGTAAAATTCGACAAGTAAGTAATGCTATGGTAGGCCATGGTAATGTGCGCAAAATATTTGACAAGGTACCTATTTTAAAACATTTTATTTTTGTTTGTGTACTATAAAATTCTACCAATTTCGACCGAATGTTGTATACATCATACGTGCTAACACATAGCCACTTTTGTCCGTCAGTTTGTTAGAATGAGTGACTGGAGAAATGTGGGCGGCTCTCAACATCGAGTACTTGAGAGCCGGTCATTTTGTTAGAAAGCGCCAAATGGATAAATTTAGTTTTTGTGTCATATCTCGGGAAACAATTGACAGATTCCTTCCAAAATTTGGCAAAAAAATTGTACTGCGGCAGGTGATGAAAACTGGTATATTTTAAATAGGTCAAACAATTATTTACAAGATGGTGGCCTCCATAGCCATTTTAGTTTAGTTTGTTATAATGTCGAAACCATGTAATTAAAATCCTACTTAACTTTCCATGCTGGCAGTGTATATATCAACTATAAAATGTGTCTACACGAAGCCTCTTTTGTCTTTCATTTTGTAAGATAGTGAAACACGAAGAAATAAAAATACAATTCTATATCTCGGGAAACAATTGACCGATTCATGCCAAATTTGACGAAAAAAGTAGTACTGCAGCACTTAACGTAAACTGGGAAGTGTTAGTTAGGCCAGGAACTTATTTGAAAAATGGCAGCCATATAGCAATTTTAGCTTAGTTTGCTATGCAGTTGAAACCATATAATTAACTTCAACGTAACTTTGTTCGCAGGCAGTTTATATTAGAACGATCAAATGTGTACACCCAAAATATCTTTTATCCGCCGTTTGTAAGATATCATATCATAACTACTTAAAATTTCTATGTCCTCTCTTTGGAAAAACGACAGCTACCGATTAAATTCGGCAAAAAATTAGCGCTACGGCAGGTCATGTAAACTGATATGTTTTGAGTTAGTCAGACATTTATTTTCAAAATTGCGGCCACATAAACATTTTTGCTCGGTATATTATATCTACGAAACTGCGAAACAAACTTCAACTTAGGCCCTAACTTTGTATGCTGGCAATATATATTATAAACATAAAATTTGTCTGTACAGAGACACATTTATCGGCTATTTTCTTAAATAGCCCCACAAAGAATATTTTTTTTTTGTAATATCTCGGGGTACATCAACCGATTCCTACCAAATTTGGCAAAAAAGTTGTACTGTGGTAGGCCATATTAATTTATATGTTTTAAGTGCGTCTGATACTTATGTTTAGAATGGCGGCTATAATAACACTTTAGCATAGTGTGCTACATCTACGAAACTATGTAACCGATTTTTATTTAATTTTGTATAATCGATCTATGGCAGTAATCGAATGTGCTACTACATAACCTTTCTCTACTCCATTTAAGAAGATCGTCAGATGAAAAAGTGTAGGTTTTTTGCCACATCTCGAGGATCAGTCAACCGAGTGCCACAAAATTTTACATGCAAGTAGTGCTACAGTAAGGTGTATATACTGACATGTTTTAGGTGCGACATATCTTTTTAACGGAGTTAATATAACTAATTTAGTTAGTATGTCAAATTTATCAAGCCGCTCAACAAAAATGAACCAAAATTTGTAAACCACAGTATCCATTAGAATCACCAGTTATCCAAAGAGAAATACTCTTTGCTGGTGTTCTTGCAAAATGGAAAACGGAGGACTAAAAAGGTGATCAAATATTGTAGCTATTTAGTTCTCACAGAAAGTACTACTTCGACTTCAAATCAGATGTAACGGTTTCATAAGTACAATATGAAATACAGAATATAAGGGCACTGTGTTTGTTCGGGCATGCTGTGAGTCAGTACTCAGAAGACACGTGCGTGTTTATAGTCCACGCGTATTGGAAAGTAAAGGCTTACCAGTGACAATTTATTACACAGTTTGCGGGCCGGAAAAACAGTCTGCAGAGTCGTCCGTTCAATATTTGGCAGAAGAAACTAGAAACAAGGAGAATATTGATGCATATGCATGTAGGAGAACGTCCAAAACTACCAGAAGTAACGAGCTGCCAAAAAAAGCAAACGTGACTCTGTATCTGTTTCAACACAAAAGTGAATATTGACGTCTGTAATCTATTCACGGTTACGTCATACTTTTCTGAAGCCACGCGAAAGCTATATTTGCAGGATATTTCTCCGCCTCGTGCAAACCAAGCTCAACCGACTCTGGAAAATTACACCAAAGGACAACGCACCGCTTTCGTACGCACTCAATTGTAATAACATATTGCATGAGAACTATTTCTTACTAGGCGTTACCAACACACGTGTTTTCTCACTGTTCACGTGCATATAATTTATAAATGAAGAAATATACTTTATAGACAAAATTTTAACAACATATGAATTTAAACAAAAAATAAGACACTTTTATGTTAACACGAGTGTACAACGCTTGTAATACGTAGCATATTGAGGAAATAACTAAACACGTCACAGCTTGGAGTGTTTTTCCAAAGGTCTGATTAAAAACGTGTAACGAAAGCGCGAATAGGCTGTACTTGCGTATCTTCAAAGAGTTTGTGGACGTGGAACTGAGGCGGATTTTTTTTCCAGCAGGATGACGCCACTTGCCACGCTTAAAACCCCAGCTTGAGAAAAACTGTGTCCTTATTTGAAGATCGTGTCATTTCCAAAGGACTGCGGTCATCCAGCAACATACACATACTGTACATGACCTAATACCAGAACATCTCCATTAGTACCAACCAACTTTCTGAAAATCCGAAAAGCATCACCAAGCTCAAACTTGAGCTTACGTCGGTATACAACACTGGAGATGGAGAAACACATATAACAGAATTTGAAGTAGCAACAAGCTCATTAATAGCAAACGTCTTCCAACAAATAATGTCTCTTGAATCTATTTGACTCAGATAATTAACACTAGTCACAGTACTGTTGTGTGGATGCCTGAAAAAGCAAACCTCCAGAATACCAGATCCATTGTGCGCAGTCATTCCCTGCAGAACGAACCTATACATAAAACTGAGTAGAATAAAACTCTCTTCTGCTGTAGTAACTTGCTTCACAAATACACTATCATCCTTAGCAACATCACAATCAAAAGAACCAATATTCCTGAAAACAGGTCTTGAAAAATACCTCTTCTTGTAACAACGTGCCCGCCTCATGGCGCTGTGAAAACTAATTAAGTTCACAGAAAATTTTATACAACTGCTCCCGAAAAACTTTTAACTACTACTAACAAAACTCTGCGGCAACGTTCCGTAAGTATAGGCGTTGCCGCATGGCACCTCAGCCATAAGAGCATGAATTTTTCTGTGAACTTAATTAGTTTTCACAGCGCCATGAGGCTGGCACGTTGTCATAAGAAGAGATATTTTTCAAGACCTGTTTTCAGGAATATTGGTTCTTTTGATTGCGATGTTGCTAAGGACGATAGTGTGTTTGTGAAGCAAGTTACTACAGCAGAAGAGAGTTACATTCTACTGACTTTAATGTATATGTTTTCTTTGCAGGGTATGACTGCACACAATGGATCTGGTATTTTGGAGGTTTGCTTCTTCAAGCATCCACACAACAGTATTGCAATGGGACATACAGAAAGGGAAAGTTTATCGCCATAAGATACGGACTATCATGGAACTGCAAGACAGCATTCGGCTGGGAAGTGACACTGTGACTCCTTATGTGTTGGGGCTATAGTCTATTCGCGGTTTTTTCACATTTGATGAATCAAACATCTGAAAAATCACCCCGTGTATGACGTGTTTGGTTATTTCCTAATTAAGTTTTGTATCAGAAACATTTTATATTCGTGTTAACATTAAAGTACTTAATTTTGATTTAAATTTAAATTATATTTATATTGCATCTTAAGATTATTATAAACATTTATAGTTCATATGAATTAAAAGAGTGAGAAAACAGGTGTGTTGGTAATGCCAAGTAAGAAATAGTTGTAATGCAAAATATTACACACTGAGTGCGCATGAATGCGACTCTCTGACCCTGTGGTGCAATTTTCTAGACTCAGATAAGCTTTGTTTACAAGGGACGGATAAATATCCTGGTAGTTCAACTTCAGCAGGGCTTCAGAAAAATTGGAAGAAACCGTGAATGGACTATACCTTCCGTAATATGGAGAGACGTGTGCAGACACGCATTGAAGCTGACGTCGACCACTTCAAACACTTCCTGGGACGTTCCTACGTTTCTCATACACAACAGCACATTTCATTACTCTATGGCCAATACTTTTATATTTTTTAACGAACATACAGCAGCGAGAACGAATGAAACAGCCTGCCGGTTATTTTAAAACTAAGTCGCAATTTTGACATCAGGGAAGCTGAAATACCCTCCAACAATTTTTTGTCAGAACCAGCAAAATCATATTGCTGTCAATGTAGTTTATGGAGTTACTGTACACCGAGATGTTATATATTTTATTAAATTCAGGAGATGTTTGAAATACTTTGTCATATAAGTACACCAAGAGTAAACTCCAAGATCCTACTAAAAAAAATTCTGTAGTTTCCGCACTCGAAAACTCCAAGCGTAAATCTTACATCCACCAGAAACATAGACGTGTTTATGAAAGAAGAGTGAAGGGCGAAGAAACGAGGGTTTACGTCGTGGAAGGTGGAAGCAGAGGAATGAATAATTCGACGACAAAAAAGGAGCGAGAGAGAGACACAGTGCTCGTGTTGATATAGGGCACGCTAAACTTTGTAGTGCCTCAGATTTTTAAATGAGCAGGCGGTGTGTTTGCCAAAAGAGTGTCTGCTTTTTTTTTTTTTTCATTTCCCTTGAACTGCGATCGTTGGAAACTGCGCGAATTTCGGCCCTATACGTAGACACAATTCATCACAATCTCGTTCCTCGGAGGAGGGCAACGTTTCCTCCTCTCCATCTCATGGAAGTTTCCTTGCTTACGTTGTAAAGAGGCTTACGAGATCTCTTTCTTCTTTGTGCGAGACTGGAAAAAATTTGATAACCTCCATTTCACGTCCCGAATATGATGGTTGAAACATTAACTACATCAACGTCGCCTATTCAAGGGCCCAACTACATAATTTGTTTCTATAATATATGAAATTTACATTTAATAAATTAATGCGCTTTTCTTCAATTAAGTTTTATTCTAAAAATTAAAATATATTTATCTTATGAAATACGTAACTAAGTTTAATTACGATAAATGGCCAAAACTCTAGTGTGTGTTTGGTGCACACGTTTAGAAATATTTCCTGGTGGTACATTTTGACCATACATGTGCACGAAATTAGTTATTAATGTAAAAACCCAAATTTCACAACAATCATTAACTTTGAAATACGTATCAAAAGATAGATTTAAAATTATGTAAAAATTTGTTGACTGAACTATTTTGGTATTCCAGAAATCGAACGAACTGAATTTTTACGAAAATTTCAATATAAGTTCATTTCTTGCAGGAGTGTGTCCTTTAAGATCAAATGCCATTAAAATGCTTCATTGCTTCATTGGACAATTTGAATGTGGGGTTATTTTAACAAAAATTTTGAAATAAAGACATACTACCTAGAACACTGCGTGATTCGCAATAAGTTACACAATACGGATTGCATACGATGCAATATTTTTTTCGGGAAGTAAATAATCAAATATCATCATATTATATATTCTTTGGTTATAAATCTGTTATTTGACTCACTGAAACGTTTATTGCAAGTCTAATAACATGTATTCGCCGAGGACTTAACATGTTGGTACGTTTAAAAACCGACAGATATCTCAGTGATTTGTTAGTTGATCATACTTTTATGCAAAATGAGAAAATAATTTATTATTACTTGTTGACACTTGCAAAGCGAATGTTTCAAAGAAAAAGTAATATTTACTCTAGGCTGTTCACGGTAAACTGATCATTTTTGAAAGCTCTGCTGGAGACCTTCTTGTATAAAAGTTGTGTATTCTTCCGCCTTATTTAAAATTAACACTGCCATGGGCCTCTTGACTTTATTCATGCGTCGGTTAAGTAAAAATATTAAATTATTAGAAAATTGCATATTTTGAAAATCTGCTAATTCTTACACTTAAGTGCATTAAAAAACAGAAAGTTAAATAAATAATTTAAGTTATCACAGATGTTTACCTAACACTTTTAATTCGTCGTTAATTCATGGAACTGTTTCACCTCCATCGCTACCAACTTTACTGGTCGTATGCCACTAAGTGCGCCCGTTAAAATATATGTAGGTAGGAGAAGTAACGTTTTTGTAAGGTTGATTTAAAAAGTGCTCACTTTTTCGTGAACAGCCTCTAGTATGAAGTTCAATTACGCTCCTATAAACTTACAGTTAAAATACTTGATTTTTTTTCACCTACTCTTCATTTTGTGGGTGTCACACAAAAGGGTGACAAATGAAAATTTTGAGTTTATTGTACATCACAGTTATAGAATGTTCTGAAATCAACATTATGTCGAGATAGCATTATATCGCACTCGTCCACTGGGGATGCGTCAAACAATAAATCCAAGATAAATTAAAATTTTATTGAGAGCCGAAAAACAAAGATTACAAGAAGTTTTCAAATTTAAGAATAAACAGACGCAAAATGTTAACAACTAGAGCATCAATTATAAAAAATACTTGTTATGCCTATGAATTAACTTGGCTTAGTTATTCTTTCACAATGCTTTAGTTAAATTTTTCTCATTAAAGATGGTTTGTGAATATGTGCTATTGGGGGGTAAAATTTCCTAAGGGAGAATTTTAAACAAAATCGTAGCTAATGCCTTTTTATGTATGTGTATTTTACTTTGCTTTAGCTATGTTGGTTTTCGTTTTAACGTTAAGTATTCATATTTCGTGACGAAACAATGAACAAAAGGTGACATCATTAAATAAGTAATATTAAGGGCGACTCAAAAATGAATGTATTCTTATATTAAATAACCCACTGTGGAGCAGCCAGGTTAGTTTTAAATATTTTATATCGTGAAGTAGTTTCTACTGCAATAATTTAATGAGGATTACATCTTGAAACACATAGTAATACTAGCCGTCTATATTGTAAGCATGACTCTGGTGTTACGGTATAATATTTTTAATAAAATTCATTTTTCCTTTCATGGTAGCGTCTTATACATCTCTCGAGGTAATCGTTTTATTTTTATTTTTAAGGGAATTGACATTTTAAAGCTCGAAGAAGGGACAGTATTGGATGGAAGCAGCGAACACGTATATACGAATTTTATTGCTTCTATTTTATAAAAGAGGTGCGCTTATTTTCGGACACATCGATGTGTTCCTTTTCGTTCGTTGCGGTAATAATTTATTTTTGCGGAGTCAATGTCTTTACATCGTAGAAACATTTACTTATTTTCACGGATATTTCTTTCTGAACAGAGCCGAACCACATACTAAGGAATTTATATAACATCTACGTGAACCAGGGAAAAAATGCACGCAGAAATGTATTCTTAATGAAACCGATCGCTACCTGTGACGTATAGCATTTTTTTGCAGACATGCTTAACGCAGTCAATGAATTTACTTAATATCGATAAAGTTTTGAAATTTACTTCTTCCTTACGGTCTAACTACTCGAATCTGACGTTTACTGTTGGTTTTTGCTGAAAATTTTTTCATGGAAGTATTTTTTTCCCTCAGCATTACTGTGGCATCACAGAAATTTAATTTTTTTCCTGCAAGAAGATGTGCTTAGGAATATTATTTTTAAAATTTCGTTTAGTTGAGTATAGGCATTTACAGGCCTAACAATTGAGGCACCAAATCGTTTCCCCGGTACCTTCACCAGGTGGTTGTAAGTATGGAATTACAAGCATTAACGCGTGCTCGTGTGTAGACGATCCTATGAAAGTGCAGCGAGTTATCTGCAAAGCGTCGGCAGTGCAGAATCTAATAAATATATTCAAGTAATTATGTACTACACCTGGACACATCTAAGAGGCTCAATGGTAACACAATAGGATCGCATTCGGGAGAACCAGGGGTTTGATTATCGGTCCGGTCATTCTGATTTAGGTTTCACAGAGTTTTCAGAAGTAACTTCCTGTCAATTTTGGGACGGTTCCTTCATGTAAGCCGTGGCCGTTTCCTTCTCCGTATCCGCTTCCGTGAGCGGTTTCCTCCGTCTCTAATTAACTAGCTGTCGAAGAGACGTTAAAGGCGGATTCACATTATTTTCGTAACTCACGTACATATGCACGTACGTACATTTTCTCTCGGCTGACATTCAAACATGAACGTAACTTTGCGAAGCGAGATTATTATTTTATGTTTTTGTTTTTGCAGGCTTCGTGCAAAACAGGGTACAATCGTGAAACATCGGCCAAAGTAAACTGAATTAGGTGGGATTGATGACTTAGCTTAGTCGGTTGCATAATGCGTGCGTCTATTCTGCACCTGCCGCTTCCTGCAGGAGACCTGCGCACACAGCAAAAACAATACACTGGCCCACCACTCGCGAACTGTAACCGAGTGATTGGACGGGCACTCCGTTCACTGTTGTTTGCCTTTAGTATTGATTCCGACATTCTGATTGGCTGAGGGTTCAGCCGTACGTACGTACAAGTTGAAAGTTGAGCTGCCCTGCCTCTCTTTTCTACCTACGCCCGTACACCAGGCGTGCGTGTAAATGGATGTATTTATATATGTAGTACTCAGATTTATTCATACGTACGAACGTACGCCACGTGGAGGTTGTGAATCCGTATTAAGCCCTAGTTACCTTTCTCGCCACGATATCTGCTACCGAAAGAGGTACACTGCCTTAGTAGACCTACTCATCAGGCGCTCATTGAATACTAAAGTCTATTCGCGGTTTATTCGCACTTTTTGAGCGTGTTTGCTTGTTTACTAAATATGCTATGTATCACTAGCGTTTTAAATTTGTGATAATATAAAAGTATCTTTTTTTGGTTAAATTGAACTTTTACTTTTACTATGTAAATAAATTTTAATATTAAATTTTTAATTAGTATGTATAGAACAGGGAGAAAATAGGTGTGTTGGCAATGCCTAGTGAGAAGTAGTTCTTACGCAAAATATTATTGACGTGAATGTGCACGAATGCGGTGCGTTGTCCGTTCGATTGGTGTAATTTTTTAGACTTTGTTAAGCTTTGTTTGCATGAGGCGGAGGAATATTCTAGAAGAAGAACTTAGCAGCGCTTCAGAGAATTTGGAAGTAACCGTGAATGTACTATATATAACCTTTCCATTATATTCGTTGTCGCAGCGGAGACCTACCTTCCAGGCACTTCATGTACTCTGCGAATCTCTACAGTCGACTAGTTTTCTACACGTCTCTTCCAAGAAAGATGCCTTGTAACACCGTCACAGAAAAATTGTCTACGGACTGTTTTCTAGGAGACCAGCCCGTAATCATGTATACTCAATTTGCTGCGGCCGCACGTCTTTTTGGCAAAATAAACGTCGCAGGGTGGGGGAAAAAGTGTTGCATGAAGAAACCGGTTATCTTCGCAATGATTCACTCCCTTTATAATAGCTCTTTAGCCTGTGTCCTCGCATAGCGATTGTTTTTAGAGATATTAGTGAGAATGAACTACATAAGTTATTTAATAAAACAGTAATTTATTGCATTTCGCTATGTTTAAAACTAAAAATATATATTTAACATTTTGCATTGTTGACGTTGGTAAATACGAGTTTTCTCTATAGATAACCAAAAACGTGGAAAAGTTTTATCGAATCTTGTTTGCATGCTTACATGAAACAACAATGTAAATATTAATCTTGCTGTATTCTCAATTGACGACTTCACTCATTATTATAATGTTCCGGCCTACTTCTTCTCTTTTTACTAATTAGTACATTTTAGTCGGCCACTCTGAAACTAAATCACTCGCCAGGGTCAATATATTCTACCATCTGAAAAGCAACGAGGCCTAGCATAGTTAATGAAGGATTCAGTGAAATGGAAAATGCTGCTAGATGATAAACGAGGAACTTCGCCACAATTTGTGAAGTGGGATCATGAAAAAAAAAACCTAATAATATTTGTAAGACACTTGCTAGTTAATATTTTAGAATATACATGCAAATTTTAAATGCTTCTTTTTGTATAGCTTTAACCAAATTGATGTAATAAAAAAAAGTTCAAACACATAGATACCAGCACATAAATTACACATAATGGTTTAAATATTTTACGTTATTTATTTTGTGTTTTGTTTTAAAATTAATTAATTCAAAGGGAATTAATTTCTTGCATTTTTTTTAAGTTGATACAGACCCTTAAAATTAGTTTCTTGTTTTTTGTGCAATAATTTTCAGTTACATGTTTTATTTATTTTCACGGCTAGTTTACGAAATCTACTTAATAAGAAGCAAATATGGTGGCGATGACCCATTAATTCTCCCGTATTTACTTTCTATTTTGTACGTCGTGAAATTTTAGCCCCCATTTCATGTCACGTTATGCGGATAAATATTAACTGGTTGCTATAAACAATTACACTATTTGTAATTCAACTGAATGATCTATGAGAAAGTAGCTGAGAAGCAGATATGTTAGTATACGTATTGCTGTTGGAATCTCTTGAGATTTATAAATTCACAGCTGGAGAATATGTTTTATTTTGCCTTCTATTGTGTAAATGTTTGTAATACAAATTTAAAATCACAATCTGAGCAAGCTAAATATGTTATTAAAAAAAAAAAAAGTAGCTGTCGAGAACTATGTGAAACAAGGTGCTAAATATATTATTTTCAACTTTCTCTGTTCAGATTTATCAATATATGTGCGTACCATGAACAACATAAAATCAATAAAAGTGCTGTATACTGTATGTAGGTATAACCAATAAACTCAGACGAAATTTAAAAACCATAAGGAATGGTTACAAGCGCGGAGGAATATTGGTGTTTCAGTAGGTTGTTTGTGAAATGAGAATTAATGGCGTTTCCTGCCTTGGTAGCAGCGGTGGCTAACGTATTGTTTCTGAATAGCTACTACAGATTGATTGAGCGAACTCTTACAGCCTGCACTCAACCCAACTTTACTGATGCCCCATTGCTCCACTGAGGTTCAGCAATGATCCAGGATCAAATACCGGCTTGATCCTGGTTCAGCACATTTGGCTGTTGCACCACAGTGTTCGGCGCACCGCCGATTTGAGATCAATTTGAACCTCGTCTTGAACCGTGCATTTTGACGGTTTGGGAGAATGATCTCGGATCAAGTTAATACGAATGCTTTATTTAAAAATGTGCGGTATTTAAGTTGTGTTTGGTACATAAAAATATATTTTAAATGTTTAAATAGTGAACAGAGAAGAATATGTGAATTTGAAATTAACATTAGCGATTATTTGTTTTTATTTGAAAATGACGTAAAATGTTTACGTAGGTAAATGAAATTAATTTACAGATTTATGAAGTGAACCCAGAAGTTTAACATGCTGTGCTAAATTTAGATATGGTGCAAGTATTTTTGGTTAATAAACACTAACGTTTCTTTTTGTTTATTCATTTTGAACCGCCTAAAGCACTGTTAAATATATTTATTTACTATAAAAATAAACTTAGTAATATTTAAATCGTTCAACAATGGATTCGGTTGTATTTTACTGTTTTAAAATGTAAATTGAGACATTTTACAGAGGCCTAAGATCCAATGCATTTATTTAATTAAACATGGTATTAATGGTTTGTAAAGAGAGAACAAAATTCATACTTATACCTCTAAATAAACAAAACGGAAAACTGGAAAAGCCATTCAGAATATCAGAAACCGTTCTAAATTTCCGCACGAGCTAAAATCACGTCGAATTTTTTGCTCACGAAAGAGCAGCCGTCACCGACAAATATAGTTTGTAAATACGCTAACAGATAGCGGTTTTTTGAGAATTCAAAACAACATTATACATACGTGAATATTATTAATGGAAATTCGCACAACAATTAAATTATTTAGAACAGACAAAAAACATCACACCATCTAGTTTTATGTACACTACATTCTTTAATAATATTTGTATTAAAAGTAATGAAAAAAGTGGGTGCAAAGTGTATCCAATCAAACAAAACAACTGAAACGGAAATTTTGCACTGCATTTAATTAAAATATATAGTAAAATATCTTAATCTTAAAATATATAGTCCACAAAAACTTATTAATTGCCCCCGAACTTCAAAATAAACAGTTGCAACATGACGTCACGAAATGAGAGCCAATCCCAAACAGTGTTTCATCTCAATCCTAGTTCCGAACCGAGATCAAGAGATCTGCGATCGGAACTTGGCCGTTCGCGTTGGTGCAACACTCGTGCATTGGAACTAGGATCCAACAGAAAATAATGTTTGGACCAAGATCTAAGGATCTAGGTTTAGGGCTGTTAATGGTGCAACCAAGCATGGGTTACTTATCCGATAATCACTGGCAGTAGTCTTAGAACAATAAAATTTTACCTCTTTACTATATAATTTGGCTATAATATTTTAAAGAATATTGACTTCACATGAAGCAATTTTCAATCTAAAACAGATACATAGGACTTCACATTACAAAATCACTATTTCCGTACAGCAAGTGTTCTATGAATATATATTTTTTGGCAAGGTAAAATTTATGCATTTGATTTACCTCGTTTTATTTCATTTAAGATGTAAGTATTGAAAATACAAAGATGTTAAATTTTGTACAATTAAATTCTAAAGTATTAACAATGGTTAAAAAAACTACTTGGTGCTTGATTGTGTGCATTATTCAGGAGGAGGAAGAAATATACTAATTATTTGCCGTAAAGTTATTTGTTTTGCATTCTGTAGCATTTATAAATGTGCAAAATTTTCTCAGGCGAGAATTCACATCCTTTGGAAGCCCCGTACCATATTACTTCAAATGCGAACATACGCTAATAGTTCTTTAAAATGTTAACCTAAGTTCCCGTCAATGATCGTCATGTTATGAGTTTACTGATTTTAGAAAAGTGTCTTTTGGGAGTTCACTATCCTCGAGAAACCCTGGACAGATCAGAAACCTACAAACAAGCCTCGTCTGCCAGTGTCTACAGTGTGTGAGGATCGAAAGTGCGTGCACTCACTTGTTGAAGAGCACGATGTCCGGCTTCCAGACCTTGTCCGGAGGCAGTCGGAGCACCCCGATACCACCGTAGTCCGCCTCGTCCCACTGCAACTGGTAGTCGTTCCACACCTGCCAACCCAACACACCTAATTACAGGCCGTTTACGGCAAACAGCACTTTTGAAAGCCCTGCTTAAGATCTGCTTGTGTGTACATTGTGTAATCTTCCACGATATGTAAAATTAACATTGCTATAGGTCTGGTAACTTTATTTATGAGCAGGTCAAGTAAAGCTATAAAATTATTAGACAAGCAACATTTTTTTTTTTCAAATATTCTTATTCCTACACTTATCTCTATGCAATAAAATATAAAGATCAGAAAGGAAAATAAATAATTTCGGTCTACACAAATGTTTAGCTAACTCGTCGTATATATACTTTCTCTAAGCTGTTAAGAACTATACTGGGCATATTCCTGTTAAAATACACTCAAGAGCTGTGGTATTACAGATATTTGACTTGTTGGCGAAATTGCGCTGTGGTCACCCCATCGACGCTTGACTGGGATGTCGTCAGACTTTGTACTGGCCATCTGGGTAACAGTCAAGTACACAATGTGGAAGAAACGAAATCTCAGTACATTTGATCGTGGCCAGATCGTTGGGACCAGACTTATTGGACTTATGGGACAACGCTGTGCAGGCACTGGGATTTACACGAGCCACCATGTCAAGAGTGGACGGCGAGTTCAAGGAGTCGGGTGAAACCACTGCCACCAGGGACAACTGACGTGTAGTTCAACGACTACTACAGGAGTCACCATCAACTGGCTCAGTTGGTAAGCGAGGATAGACAGGCGACAGTACAGCAGATCACTCGCCAATTCAGTGCTGGGTGACAGACTTGTGAGAAGCCATACCATCCAGAACCATCTCGTCGCTATGGGGTACAGAAGCCGCCTCCCCACTGAGGTAGCTTACCTTTGCTCACCACACGCCACCAAGCTCATCGACGCATGGAACAAGGTCGCCAACGGATGAGTCGAGTTACACGTTGGTACACGGCGATGACAGGGTCCGTTTGCGTCGCCAAGCACATGAATCGATCTATTCCTTGTGTCAACAGGGTACATTTCAAGACCGTGGTTATGATATCCTTGTATGGGGACTGTCGATGTGTGATGAAATGGACCCCCTGGTACACGTACCATCGTCCCTCACCGGCGAATGATACAGATACCTGCTGGCAAGTCATTTGCCTCCATTTCTGCACCTAATGCACCGTACTGGAGACCTGTACCTACAAGATAATGAACCGGCCCACCGCTCTCGAATTGTGACCGAGTGGTTGGATTAACACTCCAAGGACGTGAACTTGTTTGCCTGTCACCCGACCTCAATCGTATCTGACACATTTGGAATGCTGTCGAGAAGAATGTGTGTGCCGTGGAACCTGCTCCGGCAGATCTCCTTGTGTTATGGGAGGCTGCTCAGCGGTCATGTATCAGTATGGCTCCCGACAGCTTCCTGTGCTTTGTGGAGTCGGGGCGATATGGGGTGCTGCACGCTACTAGGCGGGTATCGTCCATTCGCGGTTACTTCAAGCTTTTCTGAAACCCTTCTGAAGTTCTACTTCCAGAATATTCCTCCGCTTCATGTAAACAAAGCTTATCCGAGTCTAGAAAATTTCACCAAAGGGACAGTACACCGGATTCGTCCGCACTCAGTGTAATAATATTTTGCATAACAACTATTTCTTACAAGGCTTTACCAACATACCTATTTTTTACCTGTTTTATTCATAATGACAATAAATGAAATATTAAATTTTATAGATAAAATATAAATAAAAGTTCAATGTAACCAAAAATAAGAACATTTTATGTTAACAGTAGTATAAAACGCTTATGGTACATAACATATTTAGGAAACAACCAAGCACGCAATTCATGGGGTGGTTTCTCAAGGGTTTGATTCTAAGTGTCCGAAGACACAGCGAATAGAGTATATCTCTAGTTGAGTTGCTCATAATTATATGTGCAGGTATGGGCAGTGATATTTTTGAAACATTTATTTCAATAAAGCTCCATTAACCATCAACAGCTTATATCAGTATTTATGATACCTGCACACAGGAACAGTTTAATTACTTTATTTTCCTGCTCAACATGTCAAAAATATTTATAAATTATGGGCATAATATATTTATTTTTATTAAATTTGTTTTGTTTCTATACATTTACATGCTACTCATGTCGGTATTGGAATTGTAAGAAATGAACTCAATAGCAAAATACAGCATAACTTAACGGATACCAGAAGCTTGCTTCAATTTTTTTTATTTAGAAACTAATCAAATTTTATTAACCTAAGAATTGTCACATATTCCTATACATAATTTTTTTTACAAACTAATGGGAGAGGGATTTAAATATTGCCACATTTCAGCCTTTCACACTTAGATTAGGTTACACATCAAAATATATTTTTATCATAATTTAATTTTGTTGAGATACACAATTATAAAAAAAAGTGCGGCTATATTCATTACTTGAGATGACAGAAAAATAATAATAAAATGTGTTTAATAGATTCAGTGAAATAAACCGAAATTAGGCTCGTAAATGAATTCTCGCAGTTTAATTTTAAGCTAGAATTATTCCAGCTTATTAATACAAAACATAATTGCAGCTACTTTCCGTTTAACATTACATTCTTTATTATTCGAAAATCGCAATCAGTAAGTATACAATTCTTCTTTGTTGAATGAATTAAAAGAGAACGTCTTGCTTTAACATTCTAAATAAAAATAGTTTCATTTCATAAAATACTGAAACAGGAAACGAAAATGTAGATAATTAAAACATATCAAGCCTACTCTATACACGTCGTTTTCAAACGGCTGCTTCATTCATATTTGCGAATGTAAAAATATCGGTTTCCCATGTTATAAGAATATAACGTTCACTCTTGCAATGCTAAAAATCACAATAACGTCTCAAAGGTGGGACGTAAAAAAAAAAACTAATTATAGGTAACAGGCCCGTGGGACTCTGTTGGCTGTAAAACTGGGTTTATTTATTCCCTTGAACATTAGGAAACAGTTACATCCTAGACTGTGACGAGTAAGCATTTTGTAATATCAAAGAGAATTCATAAGTAATATCTGCATGAAGAGGTTTAAGCAATTACAGAAGTTCTCTCGTGAGGAGCTGTGTTTCGTTGATTCATATGATTGTCTGGTATGGCTGGTTTTGTTGGTCTTGCCCAGTGGTATGTTCAGTCGGCCTGATGGCCAGTTGGCCTGGTTGGCTGGCATGGGTGTTGGCTTGGTCAGCTGGTATGAACAATCTGTATGGTTTTCTCATATGTTTGAGTTGTATGTTTGCCTGTCATGGATGGTTCGTTTGGTTGATCGGTAATGGTGGTTAATCGGTCTGTTTGGTTGGTTGGTCAGTCTGATCTTGTTAGCCACTTGGCCTAATCATCTGGTATGAATTTTTGGTCTGGATAGTCTTGTCGCTTAGTCTTTTTCATTGGTCTTGGCAGTTGGTCGGTCTTGTTGTTTGGTAAGTATAGCCAGCTGTTTCATTCACGAGGGGTGCGCCCCACCCCGGGTGTTGGTTTAACGTGGCTCGATACTTCAGGCGGGAGGAATGTGGTCGCGGGCGCAACCAGACGGGTGACTCTTAGACGTAGCGCCGAGCCAGGTCATTTGGCACCAGCCGCTAATCCGTTCCTTGTCACCGTGATCCTTCGCCCATGTATTAAGACGAGGAGAACTGATTCTCGTCGTCTTCTTGACTTGCTTTAGAATTCTCTGCCTGTGTATTAGGGCTGACGTGTTTATAAAGGACCTAGAAAATAGTGAGATATTTCGATCTGTTTCAGAGTATGCTGGCTTTATACGTACAGAGTTTCAAGAACCTAACTCTAGTGGTTTGCGAACATTATCGTCCTAAAACGTAAGCAGCCCAGCTGCAGTCAGCGATGGTGTATTAAAAGACAAGGTCGTGATGCTCGCCAGTCACAGGAACGCCGTTAAACGAATACTTCATCTTGACATCTACTCTTCAGCAGTTCGTTGGTTCTACCAGGTACATAGTCTTACTTCATTTAAAAAAAAAAAATTTATTTGGTACGAAAATATAGGAATAATTATGAGCATCACCGATAAATATATGCATTATTTGACGGAGGTGTCGGACACAATATAACATACAAGAACGATGTATGAAGGTAGGGAGTGAGACGCATCAGACAAAGAACTACTACGTTGTATAAACATGGAATTAAGAACGGCTACGTTGTGCGACTTTGGCCACTTAATTTATCTGCATATGTCGTTGTGTCCCGCAAAAAATTTCAGTTACGTGCTAGCGATGTGACATTGCCAATATTAAATATTTTCCTCGCAGCACAATCTAGTTGTAGTGGTGGGTATCGATCTATGGCAGGTAATGAAATATAGGGGTGGGCGGAGGGGGTCGAACTATGGTGAGTAAATTGAGCTGTCATAATACATTGGAATGGTATGGTTGTATTGGGGCGAGGGCGAGTCGAACTTTAGCGACTAATATTTTCAGTTATGGCAACTTATTGTAGGAGATGGCGGGTAACCGATTATTCAGTCGAACTATAGTAAGTTTACCTCTACTACAGGTTGGGAACATTACTGTTAAAATATTGGAGATAAAATTTTCACCACTAGGTTACGCGCTAGTGAAAACAGGTAGCAGAATTTCTTTATTTTCTACATTAAAAAACAGGAAGTTGCAATAATCATAAATGTAATATAAAATAACTTCCTCGACAAAGTAAAAATTTCTATTTTATTATACACGTAGCCTTTTGGAAAACTGCGCACCTAACGGTAGGAGTATCCTCTATGTCAATCTCTTCCGTAAGAAATCTCGTTTTGTTCCTAACCTGAGTAGAATAAACTTTTAGTCTAGTAAGTGAATGGAGTGAATGAAGCTAGCTTGAGTGAGGTGGTGGCGTTGGGTATCGCGGGCGGCGGGGGAGGGGGGTTTGAGTGAGTGAGTGAAGATATTTGGGTTGTTAAGATTCTGTGGAGTGGAGAGTAGATATATTTGGGCGGCTTTTAACGTCGATGTCTTGAGAACCGATGACGATGAAGTGAGGTGAGTATGGAGCAGCCCCGGAATGAAAGGAAGGGCGAAACGGGAGATCACCGAGTCGAGTAGTGAGGGGTTATGGTCGGGGGTGAGTGGTTGGATTGTCGGGTAATGGGTGTGTGGCGAGTTTGGATGGTGATGGGTTTCGAGCTATGGCAGGTTAATGGTGAGTGTTGATGGCGATTCGGTTGCAAACACAAAGGTAAACAAAACGTCCATGATTGTTGACCACGTGACTTCGAAAGTTGTACTAGCGATGTAGGAGTCTATGTTGCGGACATGCGCATCACACGAAAATCGATCTACATCACGTTTTATCTATGGCTGAGAGCAGCATAGGAGATGCAAACAAAGTGGTTAACATCTAGTAGCGAATTTCAGAACCTGCGGGACGGTCACCAACCACTTGGTTTATCTTTCACGTGCATAGAAACGGAACAAAATTTTCGCTGATCAATAAACACCAGACAGTACCGCTTAGTGTCACGATAAAAAACACCGACCTAAGTAATATTTCATTATAAAAATTCCTCAATCGCGGAAAATAATGGTAACAAATATCGTGACGAACAATGTCATTTTTATACGCCGAAACTGTGACGGATTCAAATAATAAGGCATTAAACTTTACCATCCATAACACGTATATAGTCAAGATTTCCAAATCTTTATACAAGTACATTATTGCCTTACACTTGTACGAAATCGAAGGGCTATTATAATTTTTTTGATATTATAATCTTATTTTGTATGCAAGCATGTCGATTGTTACATCGATTTTAAAAATATTTATAAAACCTCTGCGACTTTTTAATATTTTTGTGTTTACTAGTTCCTTTTGATTTATTCCACAAGAATATAGTTTATAAAGTTTTCACATAGAAAATAAAATAATCTGAGCCTTATATTGAAATACTACAGTATTTTATGTTTATTTGAACACTAACGGTGTGGATAAGCTGACTAGAACTTGATTATGCGAATTCTGGAGAGTTATGGGTAGATTGAATTATAGTGTTACATCGAAGATGAAATTTATTGCTTCTCAAAGAGGTTCGATTAGTAAAGGTAAAAAAGTAATAAAAGAGTGTTCAGCTGCTATCGGCGTTTCAATTTAAGTGAAATTCTTCATTGGGACTGTGTTATTCACCGAAAATATCCTATAACAATTCGAAACACAATTAATGTTAAAATATATGTAAAATCTGGAGTAAAAAGTTAATTTTAAAAGTAGACGAAAAATATATTGTTGTAAAATATTTTTTTGGCGTAATAAATTTTTGTGATTTATTTACTTCTTTGGAAAAATGTTCAGGAAAGTGGCATTTTCATGGCGTACTAGTGGTTTTTCCAGTCAGTATACAGGTGTTATAAACATTATAATTTTGCTTCGGGCTCATTATAATCAATTCTATACCATAGAGAATTAATGATTTTTCAAATAATATTTGTGTATTAATATATAATTTTTAGCACAATACATTTTTGCAGCACTTTCAAATCAGTGCCCTGAACCAACGCAATGGTTACGTCTATTGCAGTTCTTGCCGTATTTGAACTACACTTGATGTGCTTCTTGTTTAAGAGTTTCTCCACTTCAATATTTGTTTCATATCCACAAGTTACGTGCAGAATTAAAATCAACAAATTAAATGAAAACAAAGCCAACCACGAATTTTCCATTGCCATAGAACATGGGAAAAATAATTTGATCACTGAATCACATCTGTTAGATGCGATGGTGCCACCCCCAGCTTTACTTTGCAGCTAGGATAGTGTCGGCGCGTGTCGTTTCTCAGTGTGATATCTGGTTGATATTATCGTCACGAACTCTCCGATCATACAGTTAGCTCTCTTCGCTAGTTTCCTGCCGTGCAGGCACATGTAACAATTAACTGTCTTGTAACTTGACGTGAGGTGGTTTCGCGACAGCTCTCGCATGGCTGAATTGAAGCAGCAGGCACGGTTGTCAGTCCTGCCTGCACCACGCGATCGTAGACTACAGATGAGGTAGACCGCTTATTCGTCTTCTGCCCATGTATCCAACATTGACCTACCCCAAAGGAACACACCTGTCAAAGACACATGGTAAACAGTGATGAACGTGTTTGTTTGTATCCTAATTTTTAAACGATAGGCCCTGCTATATTAATAAAATACTTTTACCAATATTAATTTAATGAAACCGCATTACAAATTTGTTAGAAGAAGTTTAAAAACATCTCAAAGCACTTGTTTACTAAACAGCATTCTATTCTCAAATACAATCCATGCCGTTTGCGTTAGTCGTATCGGCAGGAAAGCAGTTCAATGTTGGAACACAGGGACTGGCTGTGCGTAGCCAGCACCTTTAGTCTAGTTTGTGCACGCGACAGCTGAAGGGCCAAGTCTGCCGGTAGGCACACGCTGATAGGCGTGGCTGCAGGCCGCTGTAGACGCGACACTTCCGCGAGAGGCGCGCGGTGCCACGTTTCCCGCGCGAGTCGCGACCGCTCCCCGTCAGCTGTTTTATTCACGAGGGGTGCGCCCCACCCCCAGGTGTACCCCGTCACGTTACGGAGGGTTGGTTTAACACGGCTCGATACCTCAGGCGGGAGGAATGTGGAGAGCAGCTGCGTGCGCATGCGCGGCCAACCCTCCAGGAGCCGCTGCAGTATTCAAGAACGACCTTAACCGGGTTTTCCCCCGAGTTTCCCGAAAGGAGCGAGCCGGCGCGCACCCAGCGATCGCGATGGCAAATAATTAAAACCGCCACCACCGCCTCCCCCGCTTCGCCGTCCTCTTTGAAGACGGGCCTCGGTGGTGGTTTATTAATCCCACCCTACCTCTCTCCCGAGGCGCGCCGTGCAGGAGTCCCCCCTGCCAGCTATCTTCACAACTGCCGCCCCCTGTAAAGCCATCCGCGCAGCGACGGCTAAATATTTCAAGTAGCCGTCTAGGCTGTGCCCTTTACGAGCCGCTTGGCACATGTGGTCGCGAGACGGGCAACTCTTAGACGTAGCGCCGAGCCCGATCATGTGGCACCTGTCGCTAATCCGTTCCTCGTTACCGTCATCCTCTGCCCATGTACTAAAGACGAGGTGAACTGATTCTCGTCTTCTTCTTGACTCGCTTTAGAGCTCTCCGCCGGTGTATTAGGGCTGACATCACCGCCCACAGTGTGGAATAAGCCCGTCTGGATAGCTTCGCTGCCAGTTCCGGCAAGATATACAAGAAAGGAGCCGCATAACTAATCAAAACAGTTCGAATATCTACATTATAAAACGGGATTAAACAGGGAACTTTAACTCGAAACACATTTACGCTACTCTCGGGCCGGTGGAATTCTCCAATCGGCCTGGGACAAAATTTCTGCACATTTAACAAAACTACCAAGCCCGAGTTATTTATAATTCAGTTCACACGAAACACTGGAGCCGAGCGGAGCTTCCCGGACCTTCCAAAACACAAGGCGGTCATACTTAACACCTATTAACACTCTAAACACACTCATGCACTTTCCTGAGTATTTCCAGGTTAATACAAAAGGAAATATACAGGTAATTTAAATAAATAACTTAATTCATCGCGTTTCCTGGACATTTGGAGTTTTTCGATCGGTCCGGGACAAGATTTAACAAAAGTACTTCGTCGTAGGTGATTTCAGAGACTACTGAATGCTGACATATCATTACAACATTTCACAACCGGTCCACCTATGTTAAGATTACATTCCAGAATTGGCGTCTGGGGGGTTGGGTGGAGTGTCCAGTGGCTACAACCTCCTTCCTATTTAGCGGCCGCGGAATAATGCATGATGCTGCGGGTGCGAGGAGGGAGGGGAGGGGACCCCCGATGGCCAAGCACAACATTATAACATCACCCATGAAATCATATACCATGTCCATTCATTATATCCCAGGTAAGTGTAGAGGCCATAAGGCCTAAGTACATTTACCCGCAATTATCCATGAAAAACATTACAAAATTTTAAAGAGTTTAGAGAGGCGATTTCAGCTCCCTTCACTACACCTCACCACACTGTGCGGACACGCACAGCACCTAATTAGACACACAGTGTCCGACCACGTGGCCTGTACTTACGCCCTGTCAAGGCAGCTCATCTGGGTGCACTGGCAGACAGTTTCGCCCCACTCTGTCGTCAGGAATCGAGAGGCTCACATGGGAGGTCAAGACAGGGTTAGGGGGCATAAGTTTTAAGTTAATTATAATTTTAAGAATTCAAAAATCTTACACAAAGAGCACAAAAATTTAAAAACAAAATGCAAAATAAAAAAAATTATAAAACAAATAAAAATTTAAACATATTTGAAAACAAAAGAAAAATATAAAAATCCTTAAGGAATAAAAAAATAACAGATTCAAGGCTGCAAGGCAGGTTTTTAAGGTTTAAGGACAGTCTACACATGATGCCCTTCGGAAGGCTGATGTAGGTACGCTAACAACACAGGTTAACACTAGTTTTGACCAGATATGGCAACAGTCCTGGTACATAGGACGCCAGTATAGTGTACTAATTACTTGAGACTTGATTCACAAACGGCACGCGATGAAATGACCGGAGAATAAGAGCGAGGCCGGATCATGACTTGCATCACCGTAAGGGCTGATGATGAACAAGCAGGGTTGTCGATGGGCAGCGACTCGGGTTGTAGGGACTCACCTACGCACTAAACTCGAGTTTAACTAGGCACTAGAAAACAACACACTACAACATGTTGTACAGATATCACGACACTACAACACGCAAGTCGGGAGACGCGGGGAGCTTCACTTCCTCGACGATAACACCTACACATAAACTTACTAAGATAGCAACTGTGGTTAACAGTTCTAAATACGGGCCCGGAGCCCAGCTAAAACATAAACACAGCCACCAACCGCCGGCTCAATGATTTGACCCAAGTCTGTCGCGCTGCAACTAGATTGCAAACCCACTTAACGAGTTGTGGGAACTTCGATTCCTGGTCTTGTGACAGCACGGCCTTCCGGGAGCATATGAGAGATCGTCGGTGGCGTTCTCGTCTTCTGCGCATGCGCTTAACATCTGCTTGCAAACTACAATAGGATCCGGGGCCGCGGTGGTGTAGTGGCTATATTACCCACCTCCCACCTAGGCGAATCGTGTTAAGATTCCCGGCGGGGTCGCTCCCAGATTTTCGCAAGTGGGTACCGTGCAGTACGATGCCGCTGGTCGGCGGGTTTTCTCGGGGATCTCCCGTTTCCCCCACCCTTTCGTTCCAGCGCTGCTCCATACTCACTTCACTTCACCCTCATCGGCTCTCAAGACCTCGATGTTAAGAGTCGCCCAAATCTATTCACTTACTCATCATAAGATCCGAGCGAGATGGCGTAGTAGTAAACCTTCAGACTAGCACTCAAGACCACCAAGGCTCCAATCCTGGTCCAGCCATCCTGATTTAGGTCTTCCAAGGTGTCCCGAGATCACACCAGGTGGAGCACTGGGATGGTTCTTTACTACAGGCCGCCATCCGTCCCTTAAGGTTTGAGCAATCTACTCCGACGTCAATGACCTCGCTGTCGACGAGGCGTTAAGCCCTACTACTCGACCAGGCCAAGTGTACTTCGGCAAAATAAGTGAAATACACAAGTTCAAGCCATTCTGTCCATTAATTCTTCTCTTACTATCCCTTCCTCCTCCAGGATAAGATAAATAATGCGACACGTGATTCAAAACATGTCAGTTATTATATTGGTGTTAATAAGCTCACATTTTGAGAATTTGAAACCTGTAAGTACTTCAATACACATTTTTAAAAAAATAAAAATTGTTTCTTGCCAAAACTTAAATTTGAATGAGATATTAACTGGAAAAAAATCAAACTGAGAAACAGGCCCTTAAATACTTGTGTATGGAAACGTTTCTCTAACCTTAGTCGAAGGTCTTGACAGTTATCATGAAGAAAACAGCCGATAAGTGTTGCGGCACAGAAAACATTACTGCGCAACCGGCATGAAAACTCTACCCCGCATTCTTCGAACTGCCTGCCAAGACTCAATAATTTGTAGTTCGCTGCTGATCGAACACTTTTAAAATCATCAACCTTAATGGGTTTTAAATCTGTGTATGTAAACGCAAACTTTATATTTTGGCGTCGCATCAGGTATTTCGTTGTTATAACTGAGCCTTTTTAAAGCCCTGTTTAACTACTTAGGATCTTCTTTTTTCCCATTTTGTATTCTTCCACTAGTTCATGTGTAAAACTGACACTGTCATAACCGACGTTTTTATTATACCTCGATTAAGAGAAACTATGGATTTGTTAGGAACGTAAATTTGAGCAACATCCTAGTTTTTAACCAATTCGTACTCAAAACAAGCAGATACTAATGGAAAAAGATTTAATTTCTACAAACTGGAAAATTCTTTAAATACGAACTTAAGGCATTGAACTACTTTTTCTTGTCACAGTCGAATCCACCGCAATGATGGCTGTTAGCGTGTCATTGAATATACACATACCAACATAAGTGTTCGAATATTGGTACTTTACACATGTTCATATTTTTTCACAAAATAAAAATTTACTGATCGGTTATGTGTAGTTAAGAAAAGCGTTAATGTGTTATGAAATAGAATCTACAGAATCAAAAACATTTAAACTAGGTAAAATACTATAAATTAATCTCATCAGGGAAGGCAAAGTAAATATTTTCTTTTTTTAGATACAAATATTCAAATAGAAAGATTAATCTTTAGTTATCATCCCTTTTCTGTGAATTACTGCTGTTACTCGTTTAGGCATTGAATGAACATGCTTCATGGTCACTCCAGCAGACACGATACTTCTTCATTCTATTTTAATAAACTCTTTTAGATGGTCATTATTTCTAATGTGACGTTTCCTCACTCTATCCTCCAGTTCATTCCAAATGTTTTCTATAGGATTAAAGTCTGCAGTCAGGGGCGATGTCTTCAGGATAAGGNTGTGACGTTTCCTCACTCTATCCTCCAGTTCATTCCAAATGTTTTCTATAGGATGTATTGTTTACGATCCGAAGCAGAACATTTTCAGTAGTGTGCATTCGAATTTGGATCATTGTCCTGCGAAAGAAATAGTCGTCTCTTAATTCCAGCATCTCTAATCTCTTCTTCCGATTTTCGTGAAAAATTATTTATTATACAAACTTATTCATAGCTCCATTTATAAACACTATATTCCCCAATACCAGAAGCATACATAATACAACCACATAAAACTACACAGCCTCCCCCATGTTCCACTGTTGCTATATTCCTGTGGTCGAATTCTGTGTTTGGTAGCATCCACATTTTAACACGTCCGTCACACTTGCACATCTAACCCTGGTTATTTTTGACAGCACAAGAACTTAGCGTGACTGCTCCTCGAGAGTTTGGAAACACAACTGGCAGGCGGTAGGCACAGGAACTGCATTTGGCAATATTTATCTTCATTGCTCTGGGTGCATTCGCATACTTCTGTCTTCCCATTAAGAAGGGAATCGAAGAAAAATAATGTACGTAAATATAAGGACGACTTCTGATATATATGTATAATATATAATTATATATATTAGTGTGATATAATAATAAATGTATAAATTGGTTTGTTAGTTACTGGCCGTATGTGATGATGGTGATGTGACAGTTTGTAATTAATATTACTCAATAAATCTTAAATGTGTAATTTTCATTAATTCAAAATAAGTTGAGCGCCATGATAAATCTATTCGGAAGTGTGAACAGCTGTGTGTGTAGTTGTAGATAAAGAGAGACGTGTTAAAAAAAATAAAACAAAATACAACACTAGAAATCAACATACAGAATTAATTCAGAAGTAACAAGGAACAAACTACAAAACATAAACAATAAAAATAGGTTTCATATTATTTGTTGAAAATTCATTTTAAAGCAATACGTACTGAAGGTAAATTGAGATGTTAATGAAAATGATAAAATTATAGATCTGATAATTAAACTTTAAAATATCACCCTCCTTGCAAAATTTATTTAGTAGGATAAATAAGATTTAAAAATACCTAAATTGTCTCTAGGTGGCAAAAGAAAAATTACTATTACGTAAGCGAAGTCGAGGGTCAAAATTTCGTCTCACTTAAAACACACGCTAAATGACATTATGAAAAAAATGTTCTTTAAAGGAAATCTTAAAAGAATTATTTAAATAAAATAAATTATGAAATTTTTGTCAGTTTGTCACAGAACAAAGTCAATATAAATTTTTGTTACTGAAAAGTTCTCAAATTTGTATGTGAAGTTGATGTGACTGCCACCTAACTTTTGTCGGTAGAGCAGATATCCCAGTAACACTGGGTTACGGTGAAAAGTGCAAAATAAAACTATACGATAATTGCTTCGAGGACTAGAAAATTTAATTTTCAAATTAATGACCAAGAAGTCTGGCGCCTAGTGGCACCTCCGGCCGCGCACAAAGGGTGGCGCCTGTAGTATATACGGCGTCATTCCAAATCATGGCTACCGTCGACGTCTTCTAGATGATCAGCAAAAATTCACTCAAATTAAAAAACTAAAGGTCTGCCCTACGACCTCTTCAACAAATGTCGTGCCCACCTAACATTACGACTAGCTTCTGGTGGGCAAACTAAATGAAATAATTATTATTATGGTGCTGGGGATTTTCAGATTGAAAATCAGAGCAATCGCGGAAACGTCCACCCTGTTTAAAGTTCCCATCAAGAAGTCGGCCTTGGAGCAAGGTCATTGACCTATCAAAAGATGCCAAGACACGCAACTTCCCAATCCTGGGCACTGCCGATTATAAACAAAACGAAAAACTAAACTGAAATATCTAACCCAAAAAAAAAAAAATTGCAAAAGAGAAAATTGCAACTTTAGAATTATTGCAATTGATAACAATTACAAAAATTATTGAAAAATCATTATTATATTAATGGTTTAGAAAATTAAGATGTTTAACTAAACCCTATAAAAAGGGCGGGTGATTAACATAAACTAATGACTGTTACCTAAGTCGGGAAAAATAAAAATAAACAGAAAAATAAAAATTACTTACTTACACTAATATAAATAATTATGAAGTAAAAAAAAAAAAATTCTCTACCGCATATGGTATAAGCTTTCTGCTTGATGCACTGAAAGTCACTGAGGATTTATGTACTCATATGTAAAACATCTCCGCCAATCATGTAATGTTACGCTTTGGTAACAAATAATATGTCAAGGGCCATTAACCGAATACATATGTCGATCACTGTATGCAGTTAGTGGAAGGGAATATTTTTATAGATTTTATTTCAAAAGTGCTGTACTAGGCACGGATCAACCGCAGTTCCATGCATTGACAGCTTAATGGAAACATGGAAACATAAATTTAACTCGGTAGCAAATTAAGTTACGTTCTTCCAGTTTGCAGTGAGAGTTTAAATAACATCATAAGTTTTTATACTGATATTGGAGCCTTTCTTTAGGTATTACGTAGAATATAGTTTTTTGCGTTCTTCCTCCATTAAAACCGAAATTATCGTTGTCCTGATCACTTCATTCTTGCGACGACGAAATGAAACTGCGAAACTTTTACCTACGAAGAATGTTGCTAACATTCTACTTATCGCTCGATGTGCGTTCAACAAAACGAAAGTTATTAAATGAATTATTTCCTACGGACATAAATTTAACACTTTTAATTCGAGGTTTAAGACACAGCATATTTGCTGTATAGCTGCCAGCTTTACTAAAAGCATGTCGGTCAGCTTTTACATTAAAATGTACCTATGTAATCTGGAGGGAGGGCGAAGAGTTTTTTTTAATTTTCTTTTCAAAATATGAGTTCAAAAGTGCTCTATTAATTGTGAAGAACTGTCCGTGGGCTGACATCACTGAGTAAATATAATTATAAAACATTTTACTAAAAGTCACCGACAAATTGAGCGAGTTGATTCCTCACTATATATATATATATATGTGTGTATGTGTGTACACGCCCTCAAAAGTGGACGTAAAACACATGTTATTGCAAATAATACACATAGTATCTGAGCTTAATCTCATTGTTTCGGTATAATGTGTTATGAAACAATGATGTGCAATCCATGGTTCACTATTTAAAGATTAAACATCCATTTCTCGAAAACAGTAGGTTGTAGCGCAATAAAACAAAGCAACTTTTTTTTGCTAAATTAATCATACTGCTCACGTCAGCAGAAAAATCTTCACATATTCCGGAGGGTCACAATTTTTTATGTATAGGTGGGGTGCCAACCCTTATTTTCTCATGGAAGGGATTGATATCGGTAAACCAGTTTACCGTGGATTGCACATATTTAATTTATAACACATTATACCGAAACTCTGAGAGTAAGTTCAAATACTACATGTTTTATTTGCAATTAACACGGACTTTACTTCCACTTTTAAGGCCGTGTACACCTTTAAGGAAAGGCCTTAGGCTGCATGACGTATATTTAGAAGGCATTTTCCTCTCAATTTCTTGTAAGGATCTCCTCCCGAAGATTGTCGGTGATTTTTAGTAACACGTTGTAAAGAAGGAACGAAGCCATCCGAGAGATTCTATTCATTTTTGGAGGTAGTTTCTCGGCCCGACAAAGGGTACTTCTGTAATAGCTTCCGCACGCCCGTGGCGCTATCGTGCAGCAAACCAAGTAATATTGCTCTTTCTCTTACCTCCTCTGTCTCAGGGGCCGCTAAGTGGCGCGTATGTTTAACTCTTTCAGAAATCTAGTGTCTGCTGAACGCTGAGGCTGTAGTTCCAAGACATGCTTAGCGGGCGGCCATCGTTCCTACAGTGCGTGCGCGTTTTAACCCATTGTTTTTCAACACAGTATCCTAACCTAACAGGGCTCCCAAAACTTTCTTAGGATACTGGGTGAATACGTATTTTTATGGTTTAAACTAACCTAACCGAAAGTAAGCTGAAACAATTGTACCGTTAAAACCCGGATCACGATCACTTCACGTGACACGCATGGACTAAAAATGAGGTAGACCAGTTATTCATCTTCTGCGCATCTACCAACATTGACCTACCCCAGAAGCAACAATACACAACTGTCAAAGTCACACATGGTCAACCGTGATGAACTGGTTTTTTTATATCCTAATCTTGAAATGACAAGCACTTTTACTTTAATAATATTTTTTTTTACCAATTTCGAATTTAATCAGACTGCTATACAAATTGTTCAGAGGAAGTATACATACATAACAAAGCACTTGTTTACTAATAAGTATTCTAAACTCAAATACAGTCCACGCAGTTTTTGCTGGTCGTGTTGGCAGAAAAGCAGTTCAATGTTGGGATACGGAGACTGGTTATGCACAGCCAGCGAGATCGGTCTACCTAGTCTTTATTCTGTGGTTACACACTTCACGTCACACTTTCACATGTACATAAATCGTGGTCGATTCGGGAGGCATATCACAATGCATGACCTAAACACATGAACTTGCGTGCATAGAATAGGAGTGTCGCATAAGATTTTGTTGCAATTCAGATCAAAAATACATATAAATAAAAGTTACACAGGTGCATTTCATTTCGTTAAGAAAAGACTGCAGAAGTCCGTAATTCATTCAAACTCTGAAAACAGTGAGATGCTGTTATAACAGATTGTACTGTTTCTATTTTTATTTTAAGGAACATTTTTGAGACAAAAATTATTGTTAGGAAAGAAAAACATACGGGATTGATTAAATTATATTCTTGGTAACAGTATATGGCCAAAGTTGTCAAACTATTAAAAGTTCGAAGGATATGGGAGTAGAGGAATTATGGGCATTTTAGCACATTGGGACCTGAAACCAGAGCGTCGGTGCGGTCATCTTGGAACCTGGTGACCTTGACCCTGACAATAGCCCCGGTGACGTTTCACTTAAAAAACTTAAAAAATAAAATAAAAAACTAAAATCCAAAAATTAAAACAATGTATAAAAATTATATAAAAAAATAATCAAAAAATGAATACAACAATATTGAAAAAATTATAGAAAACATTAATTTAAAAAAATTATAATTTTCGGAGGTTACCCACCCCTCTCCACTAATAATCATTCTGCCATCTTGGTGGGTGCAGTCCACCATATCGGTAGGCATCAGCCACCATTCACCATCTTGTTATGTGCAGTCAGCCATCTCGGTCGGTGCAGTTCGCCATCTTGGAAAGCGTCACAGCTAATGTCCACCATCTTGGCTTTTTCGTTTGTCATTTGTTTGTAAATTACTGGAGTTAGTCTCTCACCTTAGTTCGACTGCTATATTGGATGAAATATGTTTTCATCACCTAGACAGCTCTAGTGTATTAATTTACCCACGAGGCGAGTTGCCGATTTAGCCATTAGAAGTCAGCCATATTTGATTATATTTTTTAAAGTGCAGGTGGTGCTGTCGGCAGAATCCTGGCTAGATTCTATTTTAAATAAAAAGGTGGCATTAATTTCTTGATTTCACTGCCAGGCGAGCTGCTGGTAACCGCTCATCTCACCATTTAGCCGCAAAGTGAGCTGTCGACACTTATATTTAAAGTCGTAGGATCGTAGGAACATCTTTAATTATTCATTTATTTTATTTAAAAAATATTTTTCAATCAGCAGTGCACCTACAAGCATAAATTATTATGACGATGTTATTTTTTGTATTAAGATCTGTAATTAAGGCCGACCAAAACATTTTTCGTTTAAATGTTAATTAAATTATCACTAAAATGTAGTATTCATTCTGTTACCCCTCACTCCATCACTTTAGTCCGACCAATTATTCACCATCACTTAATTCCTCATAACTAAAGATGTTGTTTTCAGCATTGTCCGCCAGAGAGTGCTGGTGTGGAGAAAGTATTTCATTGGAAGAATGTCGACCCTCGGCACAGTTTCGCGTCTGATGCCAGAGGTGACAGATCGCTCTCTCAACCCTCGTCTTTTAGCATTCTGACTGGTAAGGTCGGATATTTAATTTCATCAGCTCGCAGAATATTATGAAGTGTGCGCATAATACGCATATATATTCCCGTGAAATAAAAAATCTGCTCAAATTTAAAGTATCGGTTCAGGCCAGAGGTTCTCTGAAAGAAGAGTCAAGGTCACCTGCATCCAATATGGCTGCCGGCTAACCGGAATGACAGAGCACTAACAGTTTCGACGCTCCGGTCCCAGGTGCCCATGTGCCAAAAAGGTTCATCGCACAAAAAATATATTTAAAATTTAATTAAATAATTCAATATATGAAATTTTTTTCTCTCCTATATAAAATTTTGTCTATGTCTCAAAAGTATATATTTTTAAATAACGTTCCAGATGCCGTTCACAATCACCTGCATGCTGCCATTTATAAACAGAATAGTTAGTCACAAATTATATTTAGATATTTCGGCCCTGAAAATTATGACCAATTTAATTCTTCAGTGTTGCAATTTGAACTACAAATTTTTTTTTACATAAAGACGAATGTTTACATTAAATCATTTCCATACAACTCCTTCACCTGTTTTGTGTCAATGGATAGTTTAACTTGCATATATTTGCTTCCTAGACTTGGACCAAAAATTAATTAAAAATGTAATTCTTTTAGTAATAAACATATAGTTTGGCATAGAGAAGAAAATTTATGAAACTAAAACAGCTTTTTTTTGTGTATGTCCTAAGTAGCACGAAATGATTTATGCCATTTAATTTTTAAAACCATAATCATACAGTTTATAGCTGTAAAAGTGTTTTAAATTAAGACGCAGTTTTGATTACTTACCAGTCGGAGCCAAACGTTGGACTTCATGATTTGGTTCTTCTCGTTCTGGAACATAAGTAAAATACTGTATTTGTACGTTTATACAAATTTGCGATTTTTAATGAAATATTCTCGTATTCAATGTATTTCAATATGAACTTCAGTTAGTAGTAGTAGGAATAGTAAGATATGTTTTAACCAAATACTAAATCACTACATTACGACAGTAAGAATTGCACTTGCTGAGACAGTAAATTACCACCAATGCGCTAGTGAAAATTGTTGCCAAGCTTTACCATGCTAAAAAGGAAGAGTATCGAGTAGTCAAATATAAGGTATTTGGTGACAAAGAACAGTTAATTAGCTGAAGCAGAATTACGTGTTATTATAGCTTTCAAACAGGAAATAACTTATCACATAGGGTTGTTACTATTATACATCATAATAAAATGTGATTGTATAAAGTAATGGAACGTAAAATTTTATTATATTTATACCAAATATTTAGCTAGTAGACATCATATGATGTGATTTATTCAAAGAAACATTGTTTCAACACACAGTTATGTAGCTTTTGCATAATCACATGCGATTTAACTATTTATTTTTCTAAAGAAAATAAATAACAGAAATATACTCACATGAATGCAATAATTTGTTGTCTAAAACTATCGCGAACTTCTTCAAGATATCCATTTAAGAAATTAGAAAACATGTTACACTTTACACTTTAAAAATAAAGAATTAAACCATATCAGCGAAAATTGAGCAACTGATAATCAATGCCAGACAACTAATTATTCTAGTGTCTGAATTTCACTTATTTATTTGTGATTCCCACTGCACGTCAAGAATTACACTGCTATAAATCACTTGTTCCCAGTTACTTTGCTTGATTCGCCGGTTAGCAGTAGCTGATGAACTGACTTTCAGTAAATGTTATTTCACTGATTAATATCACTGATTCGGATTTAAGAGTGAACTACTTTTTTAAAAAAGATTTTTGACTGTAATAAAAGTTGCGTTAATTTTTTAATCTTTGGCTGTGAATTTTTTTTTTTAAATAGCACTTGCTAAACATATATTTAAATAACTTAAGAAAATATTTCTAGCTTCCTTAATTTAAAAAATTAAATCCAAGGGTTTATTTTGTGTTCCAAAAAACCATATGTATTTGTGATTATGACATGTAGTGGACGTTGCCGTTGGCCGGCGAGTTTTCTCGGGGTACTTCTGTTTCGTCGCTGCTCTATCTCCAATTATGCTACCTTCACTTCCAGAGACACTAGGCACAACCGGAAAAACCTTCCACACATACGCACGCTACACTAACTAGATGGAATGTACTGTATTTGAATCTGCTCATCAGCACGCTTAAATTTTCCCAGCCAGAAGGAAGCACTATGAACATGACGCATACTCACGACGTTAATGAGCTGGACAAAGGCGAGGCCGAACCGCACGTCCACCTTCTCCGTCATGTTCTGCACGGGCCGGATGAGCTTGTTGTAGCCTCGGAACAGGTCCCTGACCAGCCTCTCTTCGTCCTCCGAGCACCAGCCTGTCGGACACAGCAAACCCGGCCGCTCGTCAATAATGTCGCCAACGACAACACACATTTACCGCTGGACCCGACCATGTCCACCACACCCAATATAAACACCACTAATTTTATTACACAATTTAGTACTTTTAAAGACCACATCCTTGTTGCGACAAATAAAAGTACTGAACATAGTTGGACATGAATGATTAACCATAGCGAAAAGGTTTGTTCTACTCAGGTTAGAAACAAAACGAGTCTATATGGTAAAGTTACGCATAGGGAACATTTTTGCCGCGAGATGCGCTGGTGTTGCAAATAGGTCGGTGGAGGTAAATTGAGAAATTCTACATATTTTTGTGTTGTGTTTGGCACGAATTGTGATATATATTTGACCCAGCCAAAATTTTAAGAATTAACTTTGTTCCGTAACTATCGTTCACGCCCTCCAATGGTGAATACAAGAGCAAATGGCAATATTACAATTTTGATTGGCATTGGACGTTCATAAGCAAGCTTAATTCAATAGGGAGTGGTTGCGAATGTAAGTGTGAAAACAATACAGCTGTCATCAAAAGGAACTTTGTAATTTCCTCGTTTCACTTGAAGAAACTGCGCAGGAAACCCCCAAAAAATGATTTTTTAACCATTTAACTGTAATATTTTTTTTAGATTTAGTTGCGATATTTATACAAAAAACCTGCGTAAGCCTACGTCTTGCTTAATACAATTCAAGGCCAAATATTTAACAGTGAGTGAATATATTTTGTTAAATTGCAACTCCAGTGCCAACAGCAAAGATTATTTTTGACGTAGGGTCTAACACAATATCACTCGGAAGATTTTACACAACAGTAGATAGGTTTGGGTAAGTATGGCACAGGCATCAGTATCAGAATTAGAATTCGCCCGCCTCCTCGGTTGTCGAGGTGGCCTAGGGCGGCCATGTGGTGATGGCACCCGACCACCATATTGGATCTTGGTGACCTTGACCCATGACTTTTACCTAAATGTTAGACACAATTTTGTTAAATGATTGCAAAAACAAATCTTAAAAAAATTTAAAAATTGAGGAACATATAATATTACCCTTACTCTCACCCCACCAACCTTCAACTCGCACCCTCCCCTCAAAATCATAAGAGCATAAAAATAAGTCAATTTATTTTAAAAATTCTAAAAAATCGAAGAACTTACAACGTTAAACTCACACTCATTCCACCACCCTCACCTCACCCCTTCTGCATCATCAACCCCTCTCAATCATAAAAAAATCGACAAAAGTTAAAAAAAAGTTCTTAAAAATCTAGTAACATAACATTAAACCCACTTCCCTTGCTCACCTCACTACCCCCAACCCCTCACGAGCCCCTCCACAGAAATTAATCACTGGCCTTCAAAAATCAAAAAATCAATCGTATTTGTTCATTGACCACTAAATTACGACTTTACCAGATTTTTTTTTTCCCCAGTATTGTTCACTACATATGGTTTCCTAGTTATTTCTTTTTTAGCATCTACCACCAGAGATCTCCCATGTCACCCGTTTCCAAACTTTTTTTGATGACTCCGAACATAAAGTATTTACCCTTTTACTAATAATATTTTAAATTTTAAGATAATCCTTTAAAAAACAAATAAAACAGTACAATTATTTTAAACTGATTTAACATGAGACGAGGAAACACATACTCATTGAAAAACTATCTTTTTCATTTTGTTTTTTGTATTACAAGGCACAGTACCCTAGTGAGTCCTGATTTCCACGGGTAATCGGTGTGATGCTTAAAACACTGTTTGCAGACATTAACTTTGTACCCATGCCAAGTAATCTGTGATTTAACCAGTTGTGAAATATCTTTTATGTAACAATAATGCAAAATATTCTTAGTTTCGTCCTTCACCTTCAGAAGATCGATATTTTTAGGTTTATTATTCTTAGTCTCACTTGTTGGCACCACTTTTCCGCTAGCATTCAGCGAGTATACATTAACAGACAACTCAGGGTTGTTGTTTTCAAAGGCCCTTATTTACTGTAGAGGTGTCGTAAAATCCAGTCTGCTAAAATCAAACTTTTCTTCCACTTCAGCATGCCTATGGTCTACATGTTGCGGATTCAATTACTTAATAAATCCGGCCAACACTGACCACTTGAAAATTTGGTTGTCATAGTCGTGGGGATTGATTATGGCACGTTTGTGTTTGATAAAGTTTGGAAGGTCAACATATGTCGATAGATGTGAAGGTCCATCCTCTATGTTACATGGAGGAAACCCTTGCATATATTCAAATGCACTCTTAGACAATTTCATCCGTGAAATCGACACACCACACCTCGAACATGTGTAGTTAATTTAGGTGGGCCTCTTTGTGAAGTCACTCTTCTCATGCCGATGGGCACTGCTGCAGCAAGTGAATGTCTTTTCACAGTAGTGACACGATCGACATGGTATCGGCAGTGAATTGTTCATACCGTCCACATCCGCGTTTCACTTACCGATGGTGCCATCATTGCATCATCAATAATTGTGCCGGGTAGTAATGTCAAGTTTACATCGTCATCATCAGTACACACTTCGGTACTAACAAGTCCATTACATACCTTTTTTCTTTGCAGGCTGAGGAACAAGTCCTTTACATATTTTTGAATGTCTGTATAGAATGTCAGTGTGAGCAAACAGGCAAAAACACTTTTATCACTTATATATCGTGAGGGACAGGTTCATCTTACATTGATGACTTCCGTGTCGTCTAAAATTGCTGCTATTCGTAAAGGCTTGAATACAGTACATGCATCGAAGTCTTGACACTGTTGGCTAGTGTCGCGATGACTATAACAGTGCTGAAGGAGACCCACCCGAAGAGGTCAATGGATATGCTACTACAGGCACCACACCCGGACAAGGTGATGGTGAAGCTGCTGTCATGCTCGAACAAGGCGATGGCGGTTCTGCTGTAGGCAATCAACAGAAAGTTTTTGGTACGATACCTGAAGAAACGATGGAGATACTGCTGTAGGTGGTCTACCCGATGACTATGGAGCATCGGAAGACATTGTGGAATCAAAATATGATGTCGAATATACAAGTTAGATGAGACGATACGCACCTCTACTCTTTCGTCAATTTACTAGTAATACCCACAAGGTGCTGCCTCCTTTATTCATACCAGTTACCTTCGCATACCCCTCCTCCTCTCCTTTTAAACCTGCTTTTCTTCCCTCCACAACTCTCTCCAACACCTCTCTACCCCCCACCACACACTGTCTCCTACCCTCTCCTCCCCACACACACCTACCATCTCCCTCTCCTTAACAACACCCACGAACCTGCCCCCTTCCCATCTCACTACCTGTTTCAAACTGAAGGCATGTGTGTGTGCTGTGTGTGCTTTCCCAGGGCCATCCATACTAACCCCTGCAGGTTTTCACATATTACTACACATATATTATGTAGCGATTCTTAAAGTCTAACTATTAAGGGTAAAGAAACAACAAAATTTAACTGATTTTGCCCACACAATTTATTGTACAGATAAATAAATAAATGCCATAACACAAAACAAATACTCAGTCTCAGTTTATGGCTAATTTCTTTAAAATGTTTTTCGGAGCCGACATCGAGGTGGCTTCTTGTCTAGTCGCAACTCATAGATTCACGNCAAAATTTAACTGATTTTGCCCACACAATTTATTGTACAGATAAATAAATAAATGCCATAACACAAAACAAATACTCGGTCTCAGTTTATGGCTAATTTCTTTAAAATGTTTTTCGGAGCCGACATCGAGGTGGCTTCTTGTCTAGTCGCAACTCATAGATTCACGGTCCAAGGACGAGGCAAACCATTTCCGCAGCAGTTGTGCGTTCCTCCCCGTGCATGTCCAGTCAGGTTCTGACCTGTCGCAGACGTGTCGCTGCTGGTCGTCATCAAGTTTCGTCAGTTTGCGCAGTGAAGGACAGCCGTAAGCGAACTGCATGCCAATGAATTCAACTTCGTTTTTGCACAAGTCGCTCAGCCATTTTTTCTGTGTTTGGACCCTGTCATGTAAATCGGCCTTTGTGGGTGCTGTATCAGCAAGTTGCGCAGCACGTTTCCCACTTGTTGGTACGGAATCTTGCCTTCGTCCCACTCCAGTCCATGGTAGTACTTGGCCAGCAAGTCGTTCGTTTGGATCTCTACTCTCCAATTGCTCAGTAGTCTGGTGGGTTATGTCGGACTTCTTCAAGCACTCAAAGCATTCAGTTTGCAGTGATTGAGGACCTCCTCTTACATGTCCACGCTGACTAAACCATTACAACTGCCGCTTGGGGTGAACACATCAGCAGAGTTTATGAGCATTCTGGCAAATTTAAGCCAAGCCACATCGCTCTAACGTATGACGGACCGAACGACAGCTGCGAAACACCAAGCCTTACTTTTTCAACACGATGGTCCCAAGAAATCCTATACCAACGTTTTGTAGGTAAACGTGTCACGTACTCGGTACAATGCTTTGACAAAATCTGGTCCAGGTAAATAAAATTTGCCGCCAGAGCAGACACACGGAATTTGGTTATTTTTAGAAATCTAGGAAGATATTTAAAATTTCACAGACGTCACTTATTAAAAGCACAAATGCATTACAAACATAAATATGTGAATGAAAACTGAAAAAAAAACCAAATTAATAGCCAAATGTGAACTTGAATTTACATAGTTGAGGAAGCTGGCATGGGAATCAAAATAAACAAATTTCTGTTAAACCACGTAAAGAGAAGTCATATAAATAAAAAAGTAAGTAAATAAACGTCTGGAATTTTCTCATTGCTATGCTTTGCGCCTCTGGAAAATCAATTATTCAAAAAAAAAAAATTCAATTTTTGTGTAATATATTTTTGATGATCTTGAGTATCATGATTTTAATGTGCTGTTTAATGCTGTCCTAAAGAAATTTATTGACGAAGTACCGTGTAATACAGTAAGCTGCTTGATAACGATTTTCCGAGGGTGCACATTTTAGGAAACTTGTTAGATGGATTAAATTCGTCTTGAAAAATATTGTCCTGGATTTCACATTAAACAAACACAATTGTTAGTATTTGAAAAATGATTTAAAACGTTGCCAGGTGTAAAATATTGACCTAAGTGCGGTAAAAACACCAATTTTTTTAATACTGAAATCTTTTCGCTTAATAACTATCTATAATGTATAATGTTTATGATCGCACCTTAGCCGCACACGCACGCATGAGCTCGCTAACCTAACCTTTTCTCACCTAACCTTACATAAAATGTTAGGAAGCCGCCAGTCAGAATTATGCGAGGCTTAGACCTAGGGCTGCATACGATGCCGTCGCCCGCATCTAGGCCATTCACGGTTACTTCGCACTTTTCTGAAGCCCTGCTCAAGTTTTACCTTTCGTTACCGATTAAGTATCCTTCCCCTACATGTAAACACAAACACTGCCATGCGAATTCTACGTTCTGTGTCTAACCCTGTTGCATCCGGAAAAGGGGGGGGGGGAGAACTGTAGTATTTAACCTCTTGTTAATTATATGTGTTGGGTAATTTCGTTTAAAGTACGGCATCAGTTGCAATAAATATTAAAACGAAAGGGTAACCAGTCTATCGGAAAGAAAGTAAATTCAAGCACGCAACTCGTGTCGCTAATTTTTTTATACGTAGCAGCAACATACTTAAGAGAGAGTTGTGAACATGCACACAAGTAGGCCATCCGTAAATTTTACTCCGCTCATATTTATTTGCTAAGGTACTCAGTTTTTATTAGGTTTATTTTGTTATTTATTTAAAATTTCCTTCCTGGGCTTCGTATTTTGTTGGGATTGTGGCAAACATACAAATCACATAAAGGTAAGCATGATTATTGTGTTTCAAACCCCTGGGGCAAAGTTACAAAGTAGAGAAGAATAAACATACGTGAATAATAATAATTAATTTCGCTATAAAAACAGTTCACAGTTAAAACTTATCAATTACGCACGTTTAATATTTACAACCACAAACACACTGACCCAGAGCATTGTGAAGGCGACATTACTCTTTCACACGCAGTGGTCACGACGCACGCTATAGAATATTTATTGCTACCGTGGAAACACAGATTTATCACAACATCGTAACTTGCCTAGGTGGGTTTATACAACACAACGTGCACACACTTTATGTAGTAATTTTAAGTATTTTTATAAAAAGAAAAATTAACTCTTCCTTCAGCAACAAGCAACATGCATGTCGTGTCGCCAGTCGCCACTTCTGCCAACTTCGGATATTTAACAGTCCCGCCATCACACACTGTAAAAGCGCTTTCTTTCCTGCAACACATGATTTGTCGCCGCAAAGAGAAATTTGTTAGAATGTGGACCACTGCACAGGAGGCTTTCCACAGACATAATATTTGTTCGATAACCTTGCATTGTCGTTGAAATAGTTCAGCAGACGTTGTTATAATAGGGCTAATATCAGTTACACTGTAAAGAAAATTGATGCTCTGAAAAAATACCGTGATTAGTAAATAATAAATACGTAACAAATCTTTCAAAATTGTATACACTGGAAATAAAATAATAATACTCCGGCGGCCACGAGCCTCGAACCCACAAATCTGCATTTTCCATTAAACTCTCTTCACCAAACGACCACACTGCCTTGTTATGTTGTTACAACCACGTTTTATAGGTTGATTATATAACGTAGTAAATGGGTCAGTATATAATGTCCCCAAATATAGTATCACTACTTGGGAGGAATTGAGGAAAGTGATTTGGATAATTCCTGCACTTCAGAATGACATTAAACGTCTGCAGCAGGACTGTACATTTGCCCAGTTGCAGTTTTGCACCTGCAGAATATATTAGCTTACGAATGTTTGCGACAAAACAGCAGTTACATATTGAAAACTAACACTGAACGACATAAAACATTTTATATCGCTAAAACGTTTCCTGTGGTACGAAGTAATATTTATTTACAGTTAACCAAACCAGTACAAAGAATATTCGTTTTTTGCTGTAAAAGAAGTTATTGATGCCATAAAATAAGAAAACATTTCGTAACAGCAAACCTATGTTTCCGCAAACTTCTCTTTGAATTAAAGCAATATAATTTTTGCTGTAAACAAAACAGCTTCAAAGAAATGGGTTTCTTTGCCATAGAGATAAATGTGTAAGGATTTTTTTAGAGTAGATCTAAATATATGATAAATATTAAGAAATTGAAATCTCGTTTTAGCTTTAAATTACAAATTAAAATATCATTATTTTCGCTGTATTAAGTACGAAATATGCTAAAATTGAAAACATGTATAATTTTCCTGCTGCTACTAGGGGTGCAAAAATTTCCCGAGAGAGAGACAGAGAGAAGAGAGAGAGAGAGAGAGCGCGCGCGTGACATGCTCCGCTACGTATGTTCAAGTTTCTTCCTCGGACGAAAAGTAACAAACACCATATCAACAGGGCCTATGCACCGTAGTTTACGCTGATATTTTTAACTGTAACAATGAAATATGTTTACATCATACTACATAATAACTTAAATGTTTCAATAGGGAACGTTTAGTTTACAAATAGCATACCAAACAAAAATAGGTTAAAACAATATTTTAACTGTGAACAATTTGTTACTAGCCGTTGCCAACACATCGCTGCTGCCACTGTTGTTAATTCGTATTGCATACGAAATAAATATTACAATTTACAGAATATACTATGTTAAAGTTTCATTTATTCAAGAATACAATACTTTTAAGTTTTTCTCAGTGTTATATATTTGTGGTATACAAGTTATTTAAAACACAGATTGACACGTAACTGCTAGGGTGATTTTTCAAATGTTTGTTTCAAAACATTCGAAGAGATCGTGAATGGATTATAGCAATTCGAACGCAGTAAGTGACAAGGGTCGGTTGTCTTCCTCGTCGCAATACAGCCTGACGCGAAAGACGAGAATGTGCCGATCGCCATGCTACCGACCTGCAACCACGAAGGCGAGCGGAACTGGAGCGCCATGCGGAAAGCGCCTGCGCACACGACACCGTAAACATTAACTTGAGGCACGTGAGCGCCGCTAGTAGTAGCACACGCGTGTCAAACTACATGCACAATCGGAATCGAGTAGTAAAGGACCCCAGAAGTGATTGAATTTTATTTCCAACAATACACAATTGGCAGTATTGGTGGTGTAGTCTCTGCGCGATTTTTAATGTTCCCCAATAAATTAATAACATGCCACTACAAACAATGCGTCGTCTGGTTTGCCAAATATGTATGCATGAAATTAAGTTTCCGACTGACTGATACGCTCGTCAACGTCCAGCCCAAACACAAACTCATGAACATATAGGTGCGTTGATTTTACATAATACCTTGCGAAGCGATAGCGTATATAACGTCAGCAGAGATGTCATGGCATAAACACGTCACTCTGGTAGAAAAAAAGCTCACAAATTGTTATTAGTTTTTCTGTATTTCTAAATTTTTCCCCGCGCACTCTTATGGGTCCCACCTGCCTGGAGTTATTTTCCACCTTCGAGTAAGTGAAGTGAGTGAAGATATATGGACGGCTCTTAACAGCAAGGTATTAAGAGTCGATGAGGGTTATTGAGGTGAGAATGGAGCAGCTCCAGATTGAAATGGCGAGGGGAACGGGAGATCCTCGAGAAAACCCACCGACCAGCGGCATCGTCCGGCACGATTTCCACATGCAAAAATCTGGTAGTGACCCAGCTGGGAATTGAACCCAGTTCACCTTGATGGGAGGAGAACGCGCTAACCGCAGCCACCGAGGCCCCTTCCACGTTCGAGGACTCGAAACGCGTGACCTCTTAAGGCCTACTCTCGCATATTCGCCACTTGTCTCATCACCTCTACGCAGAATGCGTCCAATTGCCGTGTAATCTTCCCGTCGGCGACTTGCCTCAACATGACATCCAGCGGTAATCCTGTATTTTTATTGCACGCTAATGAAGATACAAGTATGATTATTGTCACGAGACAACTTTTGTATTGAATATTTAGCAGCTAAATATGGTTCTGAAAAAAGGAATTTTATACATTTTCACACTAGTTTATTTAATTATGTAATTTCTCATGTGACACTGAAACATTATAAATAATGAATTAATCTTTTCTGCTGTTACATGCAGAAAAAATAAAACACTGTGGAGTAAATATCTGTCACAATTTCCCTGTGCCCTGACAGCAATCGTTTTAATAATGTTGGCACAGAAAGTAATCTACGACACCCCCGCTGTTTTTTTATTCTAAGGTTTAGCAGCGGATTGTTACGTTTCTGCAGTTGGCATGTCTGCTATCGACGTCCCACTCGTTTTATCGCTTACTTCACTGGGACGTAGCGAGCGGCGGGAATGAAATGCATGACGTCAGCGTTGGAGAACGGAGAAGGGGAAAGGGAAGTTCCGTCGATGTCGGGGGCGAAAGGGATGCGGTGATGAATGACCGACGGGGGGAAGTAACGAAATACCTGCATTCTGGCGGTGTAGGTGGCAAGGTGCCGGGGAAGAGAGGTAGTGGGAGGGGAATTTACGAACAGCAGAAGGCACGCCACCGACAGCCGATACTTTTTTTTTAAGTGAAGTGTTCAATGGCGAAGTGAGTGAGTGAAGAGATTTGGGCGGCTCTTAACAGCGAGGTCTTGAGAGCCGATGAGGGTGGTTGAGGTGAGTATGGAGNGTGAGTGAAGAGATTTGGGCGGCTCTTAACAGCGAGGTCTTGAGAGCCGATGAGGGTGGTTGAGGTGAGTATGGAGAAGCGCCGGAACGAAAGGGCGGGAGAAACGAGAGATCCCCGAGAAAACCCGCCGACCAGAGGCATCGTCCGGCACGATTCCCACATGCGAAACTCCGGGAGTGACCTGGCCGGACATTGAACCCGCTTCGCCTTGGTGGGAGGCAAGCCGGCTAACCGCTTGGACACCACGGCCCCTCAATGGCGAAGGGTTAGCGTTTAAGGTGTGCGTGGAAATTGAATTTAGAGGGTGGAGGCCACTACATTTTCTATAGAATGATATGGTATAATAATTTAATATACACCGAATGTATCTCTGGTAGGTCTACAAACTTCCACAGCACGTTAATTACGAAAACAATAATGTGAAATCACATATATACATAAAACCTATGGCCTAAAGTGAATCGTAAGGGCGGTACACAGATTTGAAGTTGGACCTGAAACAACAGATTATTACAAATACTGGAGAGATTATTTAATACGTAACCATGCGTTTTTCCAAAATGCGTAAAGTTAACTGTGACATGCGGATTAATGACCCATATTTTAAATTCCAGTTTTGCCGCAGTGCAANTCCAAAATGCGTAAAGTTAACTGTGACATGCGGATTAATGACCCATATTTTAAATTCCAGTTTTGCCGCAGTGCAATGGAGACGAAGTCGAAATAAGTGTAGTTACCATGATTATTTTCATGAAATATCTTGATGAAAGCAAAATACATGTTTTAAAGAGTATTTTTTTAATTTTCTTTATTAATTTTTTTTTTTGGTGCTGCGGCTAAGGCAAAAATGCTTCTTCTTCTACAGAACCACATATTTACAAAATAAAATAACAAGAAGGTAAAAAAACACATTAAACACATAAACATGTGACACAAAAGTTAGTGACTAAGCATTACAAACTCAACTAAATACCCATAAACACTAGACTATTGCATGAGATAAATAGAGCTACATATCTTCGATCCGTTACACTAGGACGATACAAATGCATTGGCAAAATTTCCATATTTCATGGCTACGTTAGGCCCATTCTATTGATACGCCTATGTTTAGGGAGGTGAGCCCAGGTTTTTGAGGCTTCCTTTCGCTAAAAATAATGCTTCTAGTTCAGCACAAAGTTTAATGTTTTACATAAAACCAGAAAGTGAGTTAATATATATTATAAAATTTATTTTCGTTTTTTATTCGCGCAAGGCATTTTAAATATATTACGCAGATATTTAGTAAGGTACTACTGTTCTGTAAAACATTTTACAATAAATAAGAATGCATAAAGCGAAAAAAAAAAATATATATTCAGTCGCTCAATAAAACTATGTTTATCGTATAGTATGGGTGTGAAGTTTCGTAAACCAATGGACGTACTGCTGAAATTCTGTTGAACTTTACTTTATGTACTATTTAGAATATATAAAATTTATTTAGAAATTTTTTTCAAACCTTTTAAATTATTAGTGAATAATAATACAGATAAATGTACTATGATATGCTTAAGTAAATCTGTAAATATGTTAAACTTTACGAAAAAAATTTCATAATAGTTACATGGTATTGTATTTACTACCTTGGTAGTTTTTAGCAACTTAAATCGACCTTCCCCATCTGACTCTACGCATTTCTCTTATGTTAACTCCTGTAAGTATGTACAATACTTCAAAAACTTGTATTGCAGGTTAAGTAATCCTCTTCAGGCCTGGTATAGAGAATAAGCCTTCAGAGGCCAGTGTAATCGGTAGAGTTACCAGCAGTATAGACCAACATGAAGTTAGAGCAGTGCTTTTCTAAAACTCTGCAACAACGCAAATGTTGTGTAACTATCTTCAAAATCAATGCAGATTCAAAGAAGGTGATTTTGTGTATCAACGTAAATCAATGATGCTTCCCCAATTCGTCAAATACAACAGCGAAACGTTTTAATTTAAAAGAAGCTATTAATATTTATAGCATATGAACAGTCCTTTAGAACGTTGGTTATGGAAATAATTACTGAACATGGATAACCAGGCTAGGACGGAAGAAGCACGCACGTAAATGAATATTTTGCTTGATGTGGGTATTGTGTCGTAAAATATTAGTTACTTTATACATGTGCGAAACACTGCGTGTAATGCCAGAATAACAAAAATTAAACTTTTTTCTGATTACATGCTGAAAACACAATCTTACTAGTTTCGAGACAAGTAAATAAAGAAAACAGACGCATAACTAAATAATTAAAGAAAGTGTAAATTTTCATTCTTAATTTATTTCAAGATATCATTACTAGTTATCATGTTACGGAAATTCCAACAATATCGGATAAAAATACGGTAAATTCCTTTATGTTCATACATTTTAAACATGTTTTTTTTCAGTGTGTGAGTTCATGGATATCGCCAGGCATTTTATTGCATNATTTATGTTCATACATTTTAAACATGTTTTTTTTCAGTGTGTGAGTTCATGGATATCGCCAGGCATTTTATTGCATGTTCCCCATGTAAGTCATTACATTTTTGCAAGTCAGATTGTTTCTGTTGTAAGCACATTTCAAATAAAAAGGAATACGTGATTTTAAATGTGGTAGTGCATGCATTATGTAATACCTTTAATTATTTTAAAATAACATTACGTGTTATGTCTGCAGACTGAGTATGTCAGGTAGAAATATACAATTGTGATTTTTATCCAAAATTCGTACTCTGCTGTAGTGCTCTATTGTGGTAGGATATTGTATATAATTTCGAAAGTATTGATTTAATTACATTGATTTGCACAAGATCTGTCTGTAAAATACGCAAAGTGAATGAAACTCTATTTAGCAGCAAGTATAATAAGAAAAAGGGAATTAATAANGATCTGTCTGTAAAATACGCAAAGTGAATGAAACTCTATTTAGCAGCAAGTATAATAAGAAAAAGGGAATTAATAAACAAGTAAAGGAGAGTATGCCACAAGTCCCTACCCTAGAATTATGTTTTACTTCCCAGAGATTTGAATGATTTTATAACTAACAGGTTAAAGAAGTAGTAACGTTATTCTTAGCCCATGTGTCTAAATTTCTCTCCAATTACTCTNATTTTATAACTAACAGGTTAAAGAAGTAGTAACGTTATTCTTAGCCCATGTGTCTAAATTTCTCTCCAATTACTCTGTCAAAATAAATAGAAACAAATGAAGGAGAGATGCGTGTAAAAATAGTTGTTATTTTTGATATGAGTTGCCATGGATGAAAGTTTTGTTTAGAGACGTACTACAATGAAGTGACAATGGATCTCAAAATAGTCTATCAATTAATTTAGTTCATGACAGTATTTATAAGAAACGTTTAGGCTTTCCGGTGGATTAACAGCCTGAAAAATTCCTACGCATGGGACACTCCTCAACATAATGATTATTTGTGAATATTGTTTTACGATTTCGCTTACTTCATAATGATGTATCAGTAAAATATTTATATTTCTGTATAACACACTCCTTTCTTTCCACGAAATGGATGGAGTGGGTGAATTTTAACTGCCTCAGTAGAATATATAAATTCCTTGTTGGGAAGAGAAGAGCAAAAATTGATAACTGCTGTTTGCGATCACTTCTGTGTTTGGAATCCATCATGCCTGCTGAATTTTTATCCATAAACCGATAACTCTTCACATTACAGGACAGTGGTTCATCTCACATGAATGAATTACTCATGTGGAATTTGATAATTACCTAAGCCATATGGTAGAAAAATATGGTTATTTGAATATCACCTATCTCTATTACGTAAATATATATATTCATTATTTTTAGCTACTCTAAGTAGAAGTTGGGGAAATATTTCCCGTTAAGTGTGCGAGCTATACATCCAGTATCATTTCAACGAGGTAACTGAATTTAACTTAATTATTTTCTTTCACGTATACTGCACGATAAATTTGGCGAGGAAAATATAGGGATTTTGTTGTATAATATGAGGAAATGAATATTTGAGGTTCATGCGCGATATTTAAAGTGTACTGGAAGGGAACGTATGTTCATCTACTGGTATAGGAATAAAGTTTGGTAACTCCAAACATGCTAATATATCGCGATATGTCGGCAATTACAATATGTACAGTGATAACTGTATCGCACATTGGTAATTTTCGAAGTAGGTCATGTTAAATCAAAATGTTATGAGTGTGGTCTCGTCCGATTGGGTGTACAACGACGATGCAAGCATAAGCCTATGAGTTGGTGCCGTGCATGGGCGAAGCGCGGGGGTCGGCCCGCGGTAATCTCGGGAGTGGGCAAACACTCCTGGGCAGTACACATCGCGACTCCGATACGCCGGCGCTCTTCTTTCTTGTGTCGAGAGGAATATCTCATCTGAATACGTCGATTCAAGTAACGAAAGCCATGTAACTTTTTCTTTGCCTTCATTCAATTCCCATATTCCAAAGAAAATATTTCACGGTAAAGCAGACGTGATTCGCGTAAAACCACGGCCCAAAAAACACGCGGATTTAAAAAAAAACATTTCGAGAGAAGAAAAATGCCTATTATTGGCTGTTCATGGTTACTTAACCACTTTTGAAATCAACTTTTGAGAAATGTTACTGACTCTACCAGCATACATTTTAACGGGTACACTGATTGGCATGTCCCCACTAAAGTTGGCAACTACGAAGAAAAATTAGTTCCGTACCTTAACGTTGAATTGTAAACGTGTTAAGTTTACATCTGTAAATACTTAAATTATTTCTCTTGCTTTATATTTTTTGAATGCATGTACGTATAAGAATCAGATAATTTGTAAAAATTTACTTGTTTAATAATTTCGCAGTTTCAAATGACTGGCGCATGAATAAAGTGATCAGGCATATAACAAGGTTAACTTTGGCGGAATAATACACAGTGTGCAAAGGAATAGAACTTAAGCAACACTTCCTAAAGTGCTCAGTTTACCGTGAACGGCATATGCATAAGAATAAATGGCGGCTTGAATGTGAAAGAACGCAAATGAGATGGAATCACATAAAGAAATTGAAATCATTATATTAGGACGTAGGAAGGAAGGCCTGGTACATTCTATTCGTGGTTTCTTCACACTTTTTGAAACAAACCTTTGAAAAATCACACCATGTGTGACGTGTTCGGTGGCTTCCTAATTACATATGCCACTTATCACTGCCGTTTTATACTTATGTTATTATAAAAACACCTTATTTTTTCTNTGGCTTCCTAATTACATATGCCACTTATCACTGCCGTTTTATACTTATGTTATTATAAAAACACCTTATTTTTTCTTAAATTGCACTTTTACTTATATTTTATCTATAATTTATAATATTCAATTTATAATAAACGAGAGTATAACAGGTAGAAAATAGTTATGTTAATAATTCCTAGTAATAAGTAGTTCTTATGCAAACTATTATTAAACAGAGTGCGCACGAATGCGATGCGTAGTCACTCTGGTGTAATTTTCTAGACGTAGTTAAGGTNAAACTATTATTAAACAGAGTGCGCACGAATGCGATGCGTAGTCACTCTGGTGTAATTTTCTAGACGTAGTTAAGGTTTGTCTGCATGTTGCGGAGGAATATTCTGGAAGTAGAACTTAAGCAGGGCCTCAGAAAAAGTTGGAAGTAACCGTGAATGAACTATATTCCGGTCTCCGCCAGCGCACTGCACGGCCATTGTGACAAAATAAACGAGCGTAGGATTTCCGCAACAGATGTCGACAGTCGGTAGGGATGGCCAGCAGCGGCGTCTAGCTCCTCACAGGCTGGCCTACGCACAAAAAAGTCTGCAAGAGTCCTGAGAGTTACCGCACTACAAAAAAAAAAAAAGGGCAGGATAAAACCGCAGGACGACGCGAGACATCCTCGAAGCGCTTCGAATTTCTGCCGGCACGATGACGAGGCAGGGAAAAAAAAAGTATCTGATAGAGCGTTGGGATAAAAAAAAACGGACTTGTAATCACTATAGCGGTATGAGTTTTAATGTAGAAGCATAAGTTGCAGTATTTCGCAACTTTTGTTGATGCAGTTTTGCTAGTTACTCGCCATTAGATTTGTCTGGACTGCTGTTGAACTTATGTTTCATGTACCAACGGGAATTGTCTGAAACTAGTCCCATTACTGCACGTAACAAACTCATAAACATGTCAAAGAAAATTCAGGGAGATTCATTTATTGAAATTTAATGTTTATACACAAAAAAATAGCTGTTATTTATAGAAAATATATTATTCTGAAAAAATGTTCTTTGGTAAAAAANTAATGTTTATACACAAAAAAATAGCTGTTATTTATAGAAAATATATTATTCTGAAAAAATGTTCTTTGGTAAAAAACATTATTTGTTTACGAAGATATTCACTTTTCTTCAAAAATTAATTCTACGCTGCATACACGAACCAAACNTAATGTTTATACACAAAAAAATAGCTGTTATTTATAGAAAATATATTATTCTGAAAAAATGTTCTTTGGTAAAAAAACATTATTTGTTTACGAAGATATTCACTTTTCTTCAAAAATTAATTCTACGCTGCATACACGAACCAAACNAAAAAAACATTATTTGTTTACGAAGATATTCACTTTTCTTCAAAAATTAATTCTACGCTGCATACACGAACCAAACAAAATTAAAAACAATTGTTATGAGAAACGTTTGTCTGATTACTTAGACATTTATTATATACATGTAATACACACAATTCTATTTTAAAAAGTAGGACCAAAATAGGAGCGAGAGATCGCTTACAAAAATTAGCACAGCCGCCTTTCCGAATAAGCTTAACTATTTAGTACATTTTCCGTACACGGAACATGTTACATCAAAAAGCACGACACTAAATATTGGTCCAACTCCTCTTAATCTTCACACTGCCAGTTATTTAATTATATATCTGTGCTATATTTTAAAATTTACGACAATATAAATAAAAGCCACAAAATATTTGCCATACATAAAAAATATAATTTACATTTCTTGTTACAATTATTGTTGCCTCTATAAAAACGCGGAGAATAGGCAATACTTCTTATTTTGTACTACTGGTGTTTCTGAAACGTCTAGCTTTCTGTATGCGGCTTCACCCTAGTGTTCTACCTCTTTTAACATTCTTATGGGGCAAATTTATAAAATCCTGAAATTAATTTCTAGTTCAGAAGTCCTCTTAGTGGTTGAATTTTGGAAAATACTGAAATTTATTTTTAGGCATATAAGCAGGTCGTCTTTTAAAGAAAGCAGCACGACGATATCTCCTTGGGTTGATGAGCTATTGAGAAGTCAGCGAATACAAAATTGACCCATTTTCAACTTTTTAAGGGTCAAATTTTGAAAAATCCATCTAAATGGGCGGCTACGCCCTAATGGGAAGCCATCCCTAAATTTCCATGATTTTGCATCCAGCGGTATGGGCTGAGCGTTGATGAGTGTGTCAGTCATTCAATCTGTCTGTCAGTCGTCACTTCACTTTATACGTAGGGATGTAACACAATCTTTCTTCCTAGGATATAAAACAGTACACCAAACTGAATAAATTATGTATTCAAACTAATATTTCAGTGTATCTCATAATTGCTACCGCGTAACACGCTGTCCAATTTTGACATACCGTGTGTTCCATGACTTGCCGCGCAACGAGCAAATAAGTTCGATCACAAATCTACTTTATTTCGGCCCAGAAACAAACCAGAAAAATTCTCACAGTGCATTTTTCCTTCTATACTTCAATAGTATTCTTTGTACTCATCTGAACACTGTCTGGTGATAGCATCCTAGTAGCCCAGGAAATGTTTACATGCGTAACAGATGAGTCTCAATATTTAGATTCCATCTATCTGGAAGGTAGTTTGTGGTCTGTGATGACAGGGTAAGTTCTCTTTGACCTAACTGGGAAAGTGTGTGGTGCCTAATATTTATTTCTTAGTAATTTTGGCTACAAATGCATGTATCAAGTGCCATTATTTTTTCCATTAACACTGCCAAGCACAATAGGCTTACGTTTGTAGCGATTGCACACTGAAATGATGCGTGCACTACAATACAGATAATGCTTGCAGTGTTCGTAGTTTTATGTTTTTTACTAGTTTTTTAAATAAAAAATTGACGTCATTGTGATATACAAATCTTGGAAATATCGCTTCGGTGAAAATTGAAAATATGAATTTTACTCCTAAATCTGAATTTGTGTATCCCCAAATTTTTTATTAAAGTTGTTAACGACTTCATGACACGTGAGAGTAGTCGTAAAATTTACACGTGTACTTGAAGTTAAAGTAAAATAAATATTTTCAAAAGGGAAATAGTTGTATATAGTTTATTATTAAATAAATATATTATAAATTATATTTCAATATGTGTTATTTCTCATTTGTATGGACTGCACTATTTTACGATTACAATCATCTGTAGGCTAAACTCTACTTTCCGAGGCATTCACTAGCTGCAACTACACTGTTAGAAATATTTTCGGTGACATTACGAAAACGTTCTCGTAAACAGTTATTAAGAAATCTCCTTAAAATTACGGATTTTTTTTTTTTTTTCAATAACAGAATTTTCGTAAATTTCTCTATGAACTTCCTGCGAATTCACGCAACCTCTCCGTTAATTTTCTAGTTATGATCTGCTATATTTCAGGCTACATGATTTATTTTCATTGTGTCAATGTTCCACTGAGAATAAAAATAAATATGAAATATTTTAATCTACTATTACACTTTCGTAAATTCATGAGCAGCACACGCGTATTTTCAGCAAAATGACGCTTGTAAATTTTTCAGTCTCGAGCAGTTCTAATGTTCTAGTATTTGAAGTGTAGCTTTTACAGGTGGCTTGTGCTGCTATTTAATGCTTGAAGAAATACCTTTAAGTATCGGAGCGTTGGAACTATTCACGCTCAATCTTTCCAGTCCCCCAGTGGCCATTTTACCCACACAATTTCTCTTTTTCCCCTCAAAATCGACCAAATTTCTCTCAAAATATCTCTCCTCCCTGATAGTTTCCCTTTTTGTTCAACGTTTGTTTATTTTTCCCTCATTAAAGTATCGATCGCCCCGCCCCCAGTTGCAAAAGCGATCCCCCGAAAGTCTCTTTTCGAACCATCAGAAGGATTTGGAGGGGAGATTGGTAGTTTTCTAGGGCAGACAGTGGTGGCCATATTGGTTTTATACACATAGGATATGCCAAATCGATACCCGGGATCTGGGANGATATGCCAAATCGATACCCGGGATCTGGGATAGTTACCGTAGTCGACTGTCAGCCATCTTGGTTCTGTAAACTATCTTAGCCGCCATATTGAATCCAAATGACCTTGATATTGATCCCATGACCTTAAATAATCTTAAACCCAAAAATCTCCAAAAATTTCCAAACAATTATAAAAAAAAATTATAAAAGNTCAGAAGGATTTGGAGGGGAGATTGGTAGTTTTCTAGGGCAGACAGTGGTGGCCATATTGGTTTTATACACATAGGGTATGCCAAATCGATACCCGGGATCTGGGATAGTTACCGTAGTCGACTGTCAGCCATCTTGGTTCTGTAAACTATCTTAGCCGCCATATTGAATCCAAATGATCTTGATATTGACCCATGACCTTAAATAATCTTAAACCCAAAAATCTCCAAAAATTTCCAAACAATTATAAAAAAAAATTATAAAAGANCCCATGACCTTAAATAATCTTAAACCCAAAAATCTCCAAAAATTTCCAAACAATTATAAAAAAAAATTATAAAAGAATTATTCAATTTTTATAAAATGTATGAGAAATTATTTTAAAAATCAAACTAAATATTTTATTTCAGAAGTTTACATTTCTGGAGGTTCTTCTCCTGCACCATGTCAATCTGATGACTGACCCTCCTCCAATCAATCAAATCGTCTTAACATTTCCCTTGCCTTCCAATGTTTATCATTGGTTAATTAGTCGGCAGGACTACCCCCACTCACCCATACTCATTCTGTGATTTTGTACTTATCCGTTTGTCATTTCTTTATACATTGCTGGATGCTGCCATCTTAGATTTCATGTTTTCATGTTTAACACCTATAAGGCACTATTTTTTCGTTTACCCACCAGGCGAGCTGGCGATTTAGCCACCAAGTGGCAGCCATATTTGTTTATGTTTTTTAACGTTTAGGTTGTGTTGTCGGTGCCCTACATACTGGATTATATTTTCAATGTTTAGGTGGTGCTAGTTTCCCGATTATGCCGCCTGCTATCGGCCTGTACCGAATTGTGGCATTGGCCATTCCTCTAAAGTATGTAAACTGTAATACATATTTTTTTGCTTTTATTTTTATACAAAAGTATTTTTAATTAAAATATTTTGTATATAAACCTGAGTATTTTAAAATTAATTAATCACAAATGTTTTTTTAAAAATGATATTTTTATTTGGTAATGTACAAAATAAGAAAAACCATGTACACAGATTTATTAATTGCAATATTCTGTGTTCACTGCTTGATGTCCGCATCGTCGACCCAGGAATTGTAGCGGCCTGAGAAACCCCACCACTTGACATACGACCGTCCATTACGCCGTTTCAGCACCTTCTCGAACCTTGAAGCTGGCGATGCTCGAAGACGAATAAACAGTACTAGTGTGTCAACATTTATACTTGTATTTTATCAGCTGTGCTAAAAATAGTATTTTGAATGTCTTATCTCGACAATTGTACGATAAAAGCCGGTCGTGAAGTATCAGGAAGAATACATACGTGTTTGCAGGTATATTTCCATGTGTCGTGAATTTGATCCTGCAGTCGATTACATTGGAGGTAGCACAATCGTCCTGTTCACTCACATCGAATACCATGAGTGGAGCCAAACTCTTAAATGTATCAAGGCTCAATATCGTGGATTGGAGAGAAANCCATTAAAGTTCATGTTCATGTCAACGTACGGATAGATTTCGTTATTCAAAAATATTTTCACGTTTTCTATTTGACCTGTGTTGAACTGGGAATGGCTCACTCTAACATTGTACTGTATTCCGGTCTGTAGCCCAACGGTGATGTACCTCGGTTTCTCAGAAGCAACGTTGGACTTCACCATCCTGTTGATGTGCTGACTTGCTGCCAATCCGGGGTATGTCTCCAGACTTCACGACCTGAAAGTCNAGACTTCACCATCCTGTTGATGTGCTGACTTGCTGCCAATCCGGGGTATGTCTCCAGACTTCACGACCTGAAAGTCACATCGATGTTTTTGCCATCTTCCACATTTTCTAGCATCTTTATATGTTCAACAATGGTCAATTGCACATGAGGCAGTATCCATTCGATAGGCTGTAGTTTCAGTTCTACTGCCTGTAGGTTTTCTCCCATACCCACGATGGTGTCCACATGCGTATTGGCTAGGAGCAGTACCACTACCTGCTTCGAATTGAGGATAATTTTTTTTGACCTTCGGCGAATCCCAATAGCATGGAGAGCGGGATGCACACTTCGAACTTGCCTGCAGGGTATAAATGAACACTCTAGTCAACTTCGATTCCCCAACCTTCTATCTTGGTCGCAAACAGCTCATTCGGCGTGAGCGAAAGGTAATTTTCGATCGCTGAGGTTATGCCCACATCTCTCGACCCACCCACCTCGACACCATTGAGAAAATATGTGATGCGATTCATCAGGTGAAGAATTCCATTGCTCGTTAATTTCGTCGATGCCGGGTTGGTTCCATCTTCTTTTATCAGAGTCCCCCTAATTTGCAGGAAGTACTGGCAAGGAATAGAGCAGATATCTTGGTGTTCGAACGCAATCCGAACTTCCGGGGGTAGTGTGTATGGTCTTATCAGGAAAGGTTGATACGCGTGAAGTTCCATCTTCGTTACACTGTCATAAAAAACTACCGGATCTTCGATGCTTAGGTAAACTTCCGTAATGTTTGAATTTTAAGCTGAGACTGCGGAGGAAAATTTCGCTATCACGTGTTAACTCCTTGGATACCAGCAGCGTACTGATTCCAGGTTTTNGCTGAGACTGCGGAGGAAAATTTCGCTATCACGTGTTAACTCCTTGGATACCAGCAGCGTACTGATTCCAGGTTTTTGCACAACACTATATTTGATTGCTTCGGGTAGTCGTTAATTTTATTCCCAGCTTCTCAAATGTAGGCGTAGGGTGAATTATTTGTTTCGAAAGTTCATCAACTCTCCATGCTGGTCGAAGAGTGTCACGACTACCTTGTGTACTCTCTTCGCAACGNTTTGTTTCGAAAGTTCATCAACTCTCCATGCTGGTCGAAGAGTGTCACGACTACCTTGTGTACTCTCTTCGCAACGACCGGAACGTAAATTATGTTTTTCGGTGCTACGACCAGTTTAAAACCTGGAGGGAACATAGGTGAAAATTCGTGTAGCGTATTGCTCGGCCTGCCATTGAGGTATGTGCCACTCGCTAAATTGCAGTTTATTCGTATCACGTTGCCGCGTCAACTCGTGTGTTTTGCCAGCTTCGTAGATTCGTGGCTCGAACCCGAGCATCGGTCCGATAGTATCCGATTTCGTAAAGTCGATATCTTCGCTGCATCTCATAACACTCTTCATAGGATTGGGATTCCCACGTAGTTCGAATTCTGTGTCGGGGAACAGCGAATCTTCAATGTACCTTGCAATGCCGTATATTTCGTAAGAGCTATGAGCAGCGATACCGCTTGGAAAACATAACCATTTTAGCTTGCAGTTTTTTTTCATCTATGTTCGGTATTGCATTGCAGGTTTGAAAATCGACAAGGCCTATGCACCATTCTCCCTGCTGGTCGAGCGGTGGACAGTGTACAGCAAGCAGCTCGAAGCTACGACCTATCAAGGTAAGCGTTATCGACATGACCGATGGTTTCCTGGTGATGTATAGCAATGTTATACAGTTACTTGTAAGAAAGAACCAGGAAGCGAAGACACAAATGTCAACAGTTCCATGTGTTAGGCATCTGCCCCATCTCGTAGCTGTATGTCAACTTCGTTCCTTTCAGGCACCGTCGCAGTTTGGCTGGAGGACGAAAATTCCCAAAACTTTCATAATAGTCTACATGTTTACCCCTTTTTATGTAAGCTGCCCAGTGCGTACCGGGCCCTGCTGCTGTGTCCAGATCAGTTATGGCACATTCGTCTCTCTTGGGTTTAGGGGGTAAATTATATCTCACAAACACTCCCCTGAAATGCGGTACTTGCAATTTGCGTGCAGACAGTTCCAAATCCACGTTCGTGAGCGGTTTCGATAGAGATTTCATTATCTCATCTTCCTGCTGCGTCGCCTTAGCACACTTCCACCTCTTACTGGGTATGGCCTTAGGTACAGGCCTTGGCCATTTTTTTTTACCCCTTGGNTCGCCTTAGCACACTTCCACCTCTTACTGGGTATGGCCTTAGGTACAGGCCTTGGCCATTTTTTTTTACCCCTTGGTGATAGCTCCAAAATTAAACCACGTTTAATAGTTTCGCAGGAAAACTTCGATTACTACCGCTCTGTAACGCAGTTCAAGCGCCAGGTAGGCGGAAACATTAATGCAGCAAACTGTCCGTAAAAAGACTCGCAAAATTACAGCTTGGTTAGTTTTTATTTCTAAAGAATATGCGCCAAGTCCATGAAATACATTGATTAAGTTAGAACTAAGTGGATTTACTAGCCCGCTTCGGAAAAGTGGGAACTAAGCTTCTTACTAAAGCAGAAAGGGGCTAAGTAACATGGATTTTCAAAAACGGAAAATCGGGTTTGTGGGAAAATGAAAATAATTAAATTGTTTTAGTAAATATGGCGAATCTTGTTAGTGCTGCTGGCTTGTAATTTGATTACAGTTTTTTTCAGAGCGAAATTGATAATGTGTTGGCTAATCGCAAACCTAACAAAGACGTTTTAAATTTGAACCTGTCACTTGATGAATTCGGAAACGTTCATTATATGGTCTGGCAAGGGAAAAAAATACCCTACTTGACTTTCTGATATAAGTGATTTCTTCATAGTTCCTCGTATAAACGTACAAAAGTGCAACGAGTGCAGTAGCCCTAAATAGTTTAAGAATACATGAAAATATGTTAAAATACTTTGCTGGTTTAAAACGTTTGGTGCAATATCTGTCATACAATTTTATAACATCGCTACTGTCAAAACAAATACTAACATCATTAAATTATTGTAATCGGTGGAATAATTCGCAAGTTAATTTGCAAGTTACGTTCCTCGCCTCGGTGGGAGGCGAGGAACGTGGAGTTAATTTGTGGCGACTCCGCGCATTCACTGCTTGATCTCTGCCTTGTTTACGATGCGCGCGCAACTCTGGTTGGAGGTTGGATCCCAATGTTCCCCGCAGATCAAACATGTCGAGTTGAATGCGCGACGTCGTGCATAGTCTCTGGTCCGCCACTGGCGTGCCGGGGGTGCATAGGCCGTTCCGCAATGTCCCGTCGGGACAAACATCTGCATTGGCAAGCAGGTTTGGGGATCGAGGCTCCGCCTGCGGTCGCACAGGTTTCCTTCGTCTATCCTCTACACCTCCCTCCTCCTCATCCCTCAAACAGAAGCGCAAGGAGGAAGGGGCTCGAGCTATTTCAGTCAACCCTTACTCAGGTTCCCGATGATAGCATTGTCCCGAGTTGACAGACACAGAGCTGCTCCACTCATGTTGGTCCCCCTCCCCCCCCCACCAGCATATTTTCACGTGCAGCTCCATCACTCGAGGCAGCTATCTTAAACACCATCGCGTTGGAGGCAATTCAGAGCAATAAATCCTCTAGAATGTATGCTGCATGTTTCCAGTTATTGAATAAACTTCAACAACTGTACGAGTTCTTGTGGTGTGCATTGATTTGAAATGGAAATGAAGAATCCAGAATTTGCTAAGACTAAACTTAATTAAGTAACACGTCCAAACAAAGTACTTTTAATATTCTTAAATTAACAAATAATAATTACTTACATGCGTAACTTGTGTTTAACTAAAACAATAATAATTGATATTGACTGACTGACTCACTCGGCAATGCACAGCCCAAACCGCTGGACGCAAGAGCATGGAAATGTACTGTTGGCTTCCTCTTAGCGGAACCCACTATGAGAGGATTTTCCGAAATTCGACTTCTTAGAGGGCTAAAAGGTGTGAAATTTGGTATCGAGGACTCCTCAATAGCTCATTAACTCGATGAGATATCGTTACTCTCTTGGTTTCAAAATGTTGCCAATATAATAATGTAAAAATCTATTTTAGGATTTTTGAAGTTCAGCCCCTAAAGGGGTGAAAAGGGGTGAAATTTGTTTTCGAACATTCTTCAATAGCTCATTAAGCCAATGAAAATCGTCATACTCTTAGCTTATAGCTTAATAATGTTGCCTATTATAAATACATGAAAACATATTTTCTCTAAGGTTGTGAAAAATAGGTAAAATGTGTATTTGAGAACTCCTCTAGAACGCATTTATCCGATGAGGTTGTCTATATAAATATATATAAGCGCATTTAAATATTTTTTTTAATTCAACGCCGAAGAGGGTGAAAATGGTAAACATTGTTTTCAAGGCCTCATCATCAATAGCTCATCAACCCAAAAAGATATCGTTGTGCTCTTTACTTAAAAATGTTGGCTACATAAATACCTCAAAATTTATTTAAGAAATTTCTAAAATTACACTCCTAGTAAGTAGGGACCCAATTTTACAATAAATAAAATGAACTGATTTCGTCATTAAAATTTTACCATTTCATAAAAAAAAATTTTATTTCGTAAAATAAATGTAATAGCAAAAATATGGACGTGTTCTTATTAGAACATGAATGTGTTGTTTTGTAACGATTTAACTCAAACCAAATGTAATCTGTTATTCATTCTTTTAATCAGTACATATTTAAGTGGAAAACATAAAAAAAATATGTAACTATAAGGATGAAAGGACAATTTTATGAGAGCACACTTGTCATGTGTAACATATTGCACATNTCGCCTTAGCACACTTCCACCTCTTACTGGGTATGGCCTTAGGTACAGGCCTTGGCCATTTTTTTTTACCCCTTGGCGATAGCTCCAAAATTAAACCACGTTTAATAGTTTCGCAGAAAAACTTCGATTACTAACGCTCTGTAACGCAGTTCAAGCGCCAGGTAGGCGGAAACATTAATGCAGCAAACTGTCCGTAAAAAAGACTCGAAAAATTACAGCTTGGTTAGCTTTTATTTCTAAAGAATATGCGCCAAGTCCATGAAATACATTGATTAAGTTAGAACTAAGTGGATTTACTAGCCCGCTTCGGAAAAGTGGGAACTAAGCCGGATACTAAAGCAGAAAGGGGCTAAGTAACATGGATTTTCAAAAACGGAAAATCGGGTTTGTGGGAAAATGAAAATAATTAAATTGTTTTAGTAAATATGGCGAATCTTGTTAGTGCTGCTGGTNTAATTAAATTGTTTTAGTAAATATGGCGAATCTTGTTAGTGCTGCTGGCTTGTAATTTGATTACAGTTTTTTTCAGAGCGAAATTGATAATGTGTTGGCTAATCGCAAACCTAACAAAGACGTTTTAAATTTGAACCTGTCACTTGATGAATTCGGAAACGTTCATTATATGGTCTGGCAAGGGAAAAAAATACCCTATTTGACTTTCTGATATAAGTGATTTCTTCATAGTTCCTCGTATAAACGTACAAAAGTGCAACGAGTGCAGTAGCCCTAAATAGTTTAAGAATACATGAAAATATGTTAAAATACTTTGCTGGTTTAAAACGTTTGGTGCAATATCTGTCATACAATTTTCTAACATCGCTACTGTCAAAACAAATACTAACATGATTAAATTATTGTAATCGGTGGAATAATTCGCAAGTTAATTTGCAAGTTACGTTCCTCGCCTCGGTGGGAGGCGANCATTAAATTATTGTAATCGGTGGAATAATTCGCAAGTTAATTTGCAAGTTACGTTCCTCGCCTCGGTGGGAGGCGAGGAACGTGGAGTTAATTTGTGGCGACTCCGCGCATTCACTGCTTGATCTCTGCCTTGTTTACGATGCGCGCGCAACTCTGGTTGGAGGTTGGATCCCAATGTTCCCCGCAGATCAAACATGTCGAGTTGAATGCGCGACGTCGTGCATAGTCTCTGGTCCGCCACTGGCGTGCCGGGGGTGCATAGGCCGTTCCGCAATGTCCCGTCGGGACAAACATCTGCATTGGCAAGCAGGTTTGGGGATCGAGGCTCCGCCTGCGGTCGCACAGGTTTCCTTCGTCTATCCTCTACACCTCCCTCCTCCTCATCCCTCAAACAGAAGCGCAAGGAGGAAGGGGCTCGAGCTATTTCAGTCAACCCTTACTCAGGTTCCCGATGATAGCATTGTCCCGAGTTGACAGACACAGAGCTGCTCCACTCATGTTGGTCCCCCTCCCCCCCCCACCAGCATATTTTCACGTGCAGCTCCATCACTCGAGGCAGCTATCTTAAACACCATCGCGTTGGAGGCAATTCAGAGCAATAAATCCTCTAGAATGTATGCTGCANACTCGAGGCAGCTATCTTAAACACCATCGCGTTGGAGGCAATTCAGAGCAATAAATCCTCTAGAATGTATGCTGCAAGTTTCCAGTTATTGAATAAACTTCAACAACTGCACGAGTTCTTGTGGTGTGCATTGATTTAAATGGAAATGAAGAATCTAGAATTTGCTAAGACTAAACTTAATTAAGTAACACGTCCAAACAAAGTACTTTTAATATTCTTAAATTAACAAATAATAATTACTTACATGCGTAACTTGTGTTTAACTAAAACAATAATAATTAATATTGTCTGACTGACTCACTCGGCAATGCACAGCCCAAACCGCTGGACGCAAGAGCATGGAAATGTACTGTTGGCTTCCTCTTAGCGGAACCCACTATGAGAGGATTTTCCGAAATTCGACTTCTTAGAGGGCTAAAAGGTGTGAAATTTGGTATCGAGGACTCCTCAATAGCTCATTAACTCGATGAGATATCGTTACTCTCTTGGTTTCAAAATGTTGCCAATATAATAATGTAAAAATCTATTTTAGGATTTTTGAAGTTCAGCCCCTAAAGGGGTGAAAAGGGGTGAAATTTGTTTTCGAACATTCTTCAATAGCTCATTAAGCCAATGAAAATCGTCATACTCTTAGCTTATAGCTTAATAATGTTGCCTATTATAAATACATGAAAACATATTTTCTCTAAGGTTGTGAAAAATAGGTAAAATGTGTATTTGAGAACTCCTCTAGAACGCATTTATCCGATGAGGTTGTCTATATAAATATATATAAGCGCATTTAAATATTTTTTTTAATTCAACGCCGAAGAGGGTGAAAATGGTAAACATTGTTTTCAAGGCCTCATCATCAATAGCTCATCAACCCAAAAAGATATCGTTGTGCTCTTTACTTAAAAATGTTGGCTACATAAATACCTCAAAATTTATTTAAGAAATTTCTAAAATACACTCCTAGTAAAAAGGGACCCAATTTTACAATAAATAAAATGAACTAATTTCGTCATTAAAATTTGACCATTTCATAAAAAAAAATTTTATTTCGTAAAATAAATGTAATAGCAAAAATATGGACGTGTTCTTATTAGAACATGAATGTGTTGTTTTGTAACGATTTAACTCAAACTAAATGTAATCTGTTATTCATTCTTTTAATCAGTACATATTTAAGTGGAAAACATAAAAAAAATATGTAACTATAAGGATGAAAGGACAATTTTATGAGAGCACACTTGTCATGTGTAACATATTGCACATCAGAGTATTTTTGCTCGAAAAATTTGTACTTAATCGAGATATTTAAAACTGCTCAAGAATATTCACTTGCGTTTGAGTTTTACAAACATTTTACATCACCCAACACTGAGCTTTTGTTCGTTTCTAGATATTTATTAAATGCCGTTCAATTCAATATCACTCCAACACAAATTTACAACGTACCTACAAAATACTAGTAAATATTTTATTGTTGATGACATGAGGTTACTCCTTACATAGTAACAAAGTTTTTACAATGAAGTGGCAGAAACCTATTTTTTGTTTGGTTTTCCTGGCAATATGAAAATTACGCAAATTTGCTCCCAATTAAGTTATCTTAATTTTTTACGTCCTCCACTATCATCATATCGTTGTGCATATGGCACGGCAGTTTTTAAGTACGTGTATTTTTCCGCCCACCCAAATAGTTACTTCTCAGTTTTGCACTTTGGTCAGTTTATAAAAAAGAAAAAAAAAACCATCACTTTCAATCTCCTGGGCACTCTCTAAAACCACTATTTTTGGCACTCTTAAACGGTTTTCCGCCGTAAGCAGCCGACTACAATCATCACCCTCGCTGAATATTTGCAAATGCCGTATTTGCTCATTTCTAAGACCCTAACCACAAAGTACTGAATACGAGTAAAGTCGGCGGTGTTTACAAATACAGCTTTAATATTTACTGCGTAATTATTACATTCCACCAAAAAATATTAATCTTTATTATATATATATATATATATATGTACTATTTACTTTCGTCAAATTACCAAAATTTTTGGTTAGAGATTTTTGTTTATAAATAAAACACATGTCGGTCTTATTCTGCTCATGAACGAGCGCCATTGTAATTCGTATTGATATATATCGAATCGTACGTTCAACGATGAACTTTCGACCTTGCTACCAAAAGATTTATGAATCGTTCTCGTGACGTAAAATTTCGTTCCGTTTTCATAGTCAACAACGTGATCACCACACCAATAGTTTTTTTATCCACATGTATGCTAAGTAAATGAGAGATAATGCTCAATAACGAATGGAAAATTGTAAAACTTAATGTTGGTAATAGCTCTCGCTATGGTTTTCGATACACTCAAAACAAGCAATTTCGTCTATGTTTCGCAAAAGTGGGAATTATTACAGAATTTCGTGAATGAACATCATTTTTCAGTATTGCGCATTATTTCGCGTTATTTCGCTGTTCGCAAGAATTTCTAGCCCCTACTAATACGGTGTGAGGGTTAAAAAGTAATTTTTGCGGACTTAGTTACCTGGATACAAAAAAAAAACGAATTTCGGACTAGAATGAGTGACTGAGTGAAGAAATTTGAACGCCTATTAACATCGAAGTGTTNATGGAAAATTGTAAAACTTAATGTTGGTAATAGCTCTCGCTATGGTTTTCGATACACTCAAAACAAGCAATTTCGTGTATGTTTCGCAAAAGTGGGAATTATTACAGAATTTCGCGAATGAACATCATTTTTCAGTATTGCGCATTATTTCGCGTTATTTCGCTGTTCGCAAGAATTTCTAGCCCCTACTAATACGGTGTGAGGGTTAAAAAGTAATTTTTGCGGACTTAGTTACCTGGATACAAAAAAAAAAACGAATTTCGGACTAGAATGAGTGACTGAGTGAAGAAATTTGAACGCCTATTAACATCGAAGTGTTGAGAGCCGATAAGGGTGAAGTGAGGTGAAGCAGCACCGGAATGAGGGGGCGGGGGAAACGAAAGATCACGAGAAAACCCACCAACCAGAGACATCGTCCAGCACGACGCCTACATTCGAATGTCTTTGTGTTGAAACATTTAAATTTCTTTTTTACAAACTCATCAGTCAGAACCAAACTTGCCAACCATCAACAGAACTGCGAAAATCGCATGTTATTACAATGGCGAGGGCGTTTATTGGTATTTGATTTGACTTTAAATCACAGTTNCAGAACTGCGAAAATCGCATGTTATTACAATGGCGAGGGCGTTTATTGGTATTTGATTTGACTTTAAATCACAGTTATTGTTCATGAAAATAATGTTTAACGTAATTACAATATATTCCAGGAGCGTAAATAGTACACATTCTCAGAATCTTTAGTATAGAGTTGGAAAGTAAATTTACAAAAGTTAGAAAATAAATTGCCATAGAAGATGTTCCGAGGAGTGAGCAACATCGACAGTGTAATAAATCATTAGCCTAATTGACGTTAGTTGTTCGAAAGGTTATAAATGGAGTACAAATCTGTGAACAGTTGTAAAACTAGATGATGCAGTTCATTTCACTTTGGGGTTTATCAACAACATATATTCTCCTAGTCTGCCACCACACAAGCTTCCCCTCAAGGTTCGTGCTCCCTTAATGTTACCTCTGAAACACTGCATCGAGCTCCAAGTGAAGGCATGGCAAAAACACGTGATCGAGACCACAGTCATTACTGCATGTGCACGGGGGGAATAAGTTTTCATAACACGTGTATCTCTCATTCCATCCAAGTAACCTTTCGAATGTAAGAGACTGCAGTTACAGCTCAAGGTTTTGTTTCGTTGTGACTATAAGTAAGGCCCAGGGACAGTCGGTAAAAGCGGCGGGGTGAGAGTTTAAGGACTGCTCTTCACATGGGCAGCTCCACGTGGTCTGCTCCAGAGTGAACTTACCTAGCAACTGGTTATCCTAGAACCTGACGAATGTTGTGTAGAAAGCAGTCCTTTGGCAAACGAAATTAATATCTGTTAGGTATTGCTCGCGCGGGTGAAATCCCGAACAGAAAGCTAGCAGTTTGTATATTTGTCAGTCAACAACAACAATAAGCAAAAGAAGGAAAGTATTCATTAAAATTTAGTGTTATTAGTTTAATGGTTCATACAGAAAAGAAGTAATTTCAATATTATTCCATCAGAAAATACACAGAGAGAAATATTTATTTCGATAAAACAATTATTTTTACTTAAAAATTATTGGTTTACACTGAAAAATATTTCGTTCATTCACCATATCTGCTGTTGCTTCAAACACATACATTCGTTTCTTTAAACCAAATTAAGAATTAAAAAATTAATTTGTTGAGCAGAAATGTTTAGCAAACCGGTTTGACTATCGTAAACACTATAAATATAATTTTAAAGCCAAATAAATATCAGAGCGAAAGCATTTGGTTAAATGTAACAATAAGATATGTCCATTGTTACAGAATTTGTGTCAGCAACAAATTGAGCTTTGTGCATTACTGGCATTAATTTGACTATGATAATCAGGTCATTTAATTGCTTCGTTCGAATTTACGGCTCAAGAGTTTGCATTAAATTGTTTTCAACAATTAGGTTGGTAAAAGTGTTTGCTATTGTACTTTCTGTTGCTTAATAACTCAATGATACAATTTCAACAGGAAACAAAAACATGTAATGTGTTAAACTCTATGTGAATCTAGAAATATTTATTATAAGTCGCTCGCCATCATATTGGCCAAGGTTGCTATGGCGTAGTATACACGAGCAAATATCATGGCTTCGAATTTCGGGCGTGCCTTCAATATATTTTATAATAATAGAGACTGTAATGAACGTACATCCGTGCACCTACCAAATATTACACGTTCGGTGCAGCTAAAAAATAATGGGGAATTAATATGATTTTCGAAACAAAATATTCAACTGCCTGTTTACAAACAATTAATTTGATCAAGCCAAAAAAATTNTAGAGACTGTAATGAACGTACATCCGTGCACCTACCAAATATTACACGCTCGGTGCAGCTAAAAAAATAATGGAGAATTAATATGATTTTCGAAACAAAATATTCAACTGCCTGTTTACAAACAATTAATTTGATCAAGCCAAAAAAATTTTGTTTTATTCAACAAAACATTTTCCTTGGTGTATCCCTCTTATCTGCTGCATAGGAAAAGGGCAATTTGAATACATCGTCGGATCGCCTGGCGAATGCGTTTGTATTAGTATGTAATGGTGTGGAATGCAACACAGCCTAACGCTATCCTGCGACAGGTCTGCCCAAAGGTGCTTCTTATTATTCACCAAACTACGAATCCTTGACACTTGAAAGCTGGCAATCCGTCTTGTTCTGCAAATCTTATATTGGAGGAATTTCAATTGACCGGGCAGGCCCATCTAAGTTTTAAACAAGAAGTTAACACTTTTATGAAACAAAACGCGTATATATGGATGTGAGCGCTAACTGCCTGGAAGTCAGCTCCTGGTCACCCAGCTGGGAAAGGCAGCACGTGAGCAGCAGAATGTCTTCACTACACTGATGTGCGTTCAGAGACCTTCTCATCAGCATCAGCGATGAGAGACGATGACGCACGATGGTTTTCCAGGTCATCGCACTAGCAGTCGAGGACGTGTGCCGTTCTGGAGCAGGGACTGTAGGTGCCCGCGTGAAGTTCCCCGAGACACATCCTGGCGGTTAACCCATCCCGAAAGAAAATAGGAATTCCAAACATGGCGTGAAGGGTTTACAAGATCCGTTTGCGAAATCTCTCACACGGAAGAGGCAGGCCTCGATCTACATACACGCCAAATTTCGAGAAGGATGTTTCACGCATATATGCTCACGACCAGTCAAACAAATTGCCACATCTGCAGAGCAGTTCGAGCAGCCCACTCTGCGATTTGGGACATTCTGCCTGAACTGCGTCGGTGTCCATGCAGTGTACGGCATGTTCAGTTTTTAGCCTCGGGCAATTATATACTTTTAAAGAATTTATTCATTCCTTTCTGCAAAGCGTTTCTGACGATGCCAAATTTCCACTCGACTGTCTGTTTACGGATGAGTGCAACTCATCCGGAATGGTGAACGCTCCAGCAACATTAATGCATGCGATGATACAAATTCGCATGCCAAATTAAAGGTCACAAACGGAGGTTATGTGTGAACGTCAGGTCTGGAATTATTGACAATAACTTCACTGGACCACGTACATCACCGGAGTTGGACTCCACATAGAGATTGTTATGGAAATACCTATGTTCTGGAATACAGCATATTTGTGAGAAGGCAACACTGATCATTAGTGCGCTGCGGCTGCATTTTAGTATGCAGTATGCTAAGTGGTATAGTACATACGTATTCGTGCGTGCAGTCGGTCAGACGTAGGTCAGAAAAAATGGGACACCTTCCTTAATTTCAATGAGGTCAGATTTTTGGAGCGCGGCTAGTTGGAGCAAGTATATTGACGACTTCCAGTTATTAAGTGTGAGTGTGTGTGTGTGTGTCTGTGTGGATATTAGCAAACCTAAGGTTTGTCCGAACCAAGGACACAGCGCGGAAATGAAGGCCGCATCGCTACCAAGGCAACTAGGCAGAGTGATACCGCAATGGTTTCCCATTGCCTTACGCAGATTGAAAGAGTGGAAGCGAGATGGAAATGGAGCAGTGCCGTAATGCAAGGGCGCGGGAAACGGGAGATCGCCTAGAAAACCCGCCGACCAGCAGCATCTTCCGGCACGATTTACACTTGCGAAAATCCGGGAGTAACCCGGCCGGGGATTGAACCCGGTTCGCCTAGGTTGGAGGCGAGCTGGATAACTGCTCAGCCACCGCGGCCCCTTTATTATGTGTACCGAGTGCTAAAGTGTCAGAGGTGATAATGGCGTACACAACTCGTCGCAATACATCATCAGCGAAGATTAGTAGTGAACGAAAACCAATCCTCGGTGATCGAGATCGCCAAAAGTTGAAGAGGATTGTCACTAAGAACAATAGAGCTAATGCGAGACAAGTGACGCCAGAACTCAATAAGCACCCCAAATAACCTGTTTCTGCAATCACAATCCGACGCGAGCTGCAGAAATCATGTTCGTTGACGTGTTTCCATTAATTTAATGTCCACACGTATGTCGCGAATGTTTCTGCAACAAACTCTTCCAGAGTTATTACATTGTGCTAGCAAGATGGCGATCCATTTAATTACGGCCGAAAGGAGCAACAGTACGTTGAAAAAGCGCACCTCCATAGATGGGTTGGCCTAGACTGTCCTGCAGCATGGAATCGCATATCTCCTGATTTGCTACCAGTGGATTACTTTATGCAGGACCATGTGACATTAACGTGAAATATATTGACAAGAACTTGTTCTTAATTCAAATATATTGAAAACATACAACACTTTTCAAAGACCTGCAATTTAATTTCACATAGTTTCTCATAATTAAAATATATCTGTATGACTAATGAATGGAGGTTTGAGGCAGGATATAGAGATCAGTATTAGAGGTAGGTTAAAATTCGCATTCCATTTTCTGCCATACCTTTTATTATAACTTAATCAACTTCTGAAATATTTCGGGTGAGCTCACAAACCACTTTTGTGTGTGTTTATATATGTTTATATATACTGCAAACAAATATATACACAAATATATAAATATACATAACTGTATATATATATATATATATATACATACATAAGGATCCTGAAATACAGGTACAAACGCTGTGATGTGATTTCCTATGCAAAATTAACTAGAAAATATTATATGACCTATGTCATACATCAATTCGTAGAGAGATAGGTGTCCTTGACAGAAGATGTTTCAAATGGTTTTAATTAAAATTAATAAATCCTAATTTAGATGAAAAATAATTCAGTGAATAGTGTTGTCTTGAATCGAAATCTGAAATCTGCTAAAGTTGGTTGGGCAATATCATCCACATTTACTGAGATAATTTAAGGGGGGGGGGCGAGATGGTGCCATGTTATCATATAATAAATGCGTGTAACACTTTTGTGTTTAACGCTTTTAATGACGTCATAATTATGTGTATATTAATACGCGTCTTGTTGTAACTCTTTCAGGCAAACAGTTCAAACGGTTGTCGAGGAAACAGACAATTTGAGTGGGTACCGGGCCTGCAAACAAATCAGTCCTTACAAACTCACATTTCCAACATCAGTTCTCACTGAACATTTGGGCAGGCACTGCAGACGACACGCCCGCTGGCCCTACATCCTTCCTGGGCGTCTCAATGGAGCCTCCTAGCGTGCTTTCTTGGAGAATGGAATACCAGGATTGTTGGAAGGTGTACTACTGCACATACGTCGTGAAATGTTGTAAATCCATGGTGGAGCACCAGCGCACTTCAGTCTTCCTGTCTGCGAGTACTTGGACACAACATACCCACAGCGCTGAATTTGAAGAGGAGGCCCAATGGCACGGCCACCTAGGTCATCGGACCTAAACCCCCTAGATTATCGCTTGTGGGTTCATTAAAAAACACATTTGTGTGCTAATAACGTGGGGAACGATAGAATACATGCCAGGCAGTGCAAGCAAATCCTGGTGTACCGAAGCGTCTTCACGAGTTTCTTCAGCGTCGCCTTCCTGCATGTGTGTAAATGGATTAGTGAAAGGCGGGGGGAGGGGACACTAAAACTTTGAGCATGTTGTGTAACCATGATATTGTTGAAGAAATCTGTATGCACTGATCAATGAAATGTATCAATTATCTCACATTTGATTAACTAACCCATTTTCATTAACATCAGTGTATTATAATTATAAAAATATATCATAATTAATAATAAACATATTGCACTGAATAATCATGTTATGTCGCTGTCGCCATACGCCAATACGATTGTTCAAAACTACAAACCTGGCTGCAGATCAGGCAATAATTTACATCCTTCAACACATATATGCAGTCATCTCGATAATAGATAACGTGAGCTTGTAACAAGACAGCTTTGTTTTGTTAATTTGCACACTGTCGTTGCCTTGTCATGACGAAACATGTATTGCATCAAAGCCTTTCGAAATTAAAGGCTGATCTTTATTATTTATATAACGTGTTTTATTCTGCATGCAGATGTGAAAGCTTACACACTATTGCAACAAATTGTACATCTTCTGTTCTCAGTGCCTAATGACAGTCTTACAACTCTGTGGTAACCTATCGACAAAATTCCAAAATAGTGACAGGGCGGTTCCGGGTCTGCATGCACGTACAAAAGAAAACGCCTGGTTGTAGGATTACAATGCGTGTCAGCGACTTAACCTGTCGGGCATTTGCACGCGCAAATTTCAACATACACATCAGTAGAAGAAAAAAAGATGAATTTGTCATAAGAGGCAAGGGACCGGAGCGCCGGAGCTGTTCATGCTCTGTCATTACAGTTCCCCGGAGGCCATCTTGTCCGTCCAATTGGGTGTCAGTGTCTTTGACCTTGACCTTTTACCTTGAACCCTGTGATTTTTGACCTTGAAAACCCGAGATATTCCAAAAATGTATTAAAAAATGTATTTAAAAAATATTAAAAACATATTATTAAATATTTATTATTAAAATTGATTTTAAAAACTTACATTTACAGAGGTCCCCCCAGCACCACGCCCAGCAGATGACTGATCACCACCACCCCCACCACCACCAATTTGTTCGGTCAATTAGATGTGTTCGCTCCACCCCCTGCAACTATTCTCATTAGCTAATTTCTCACCTTCGTTCGACCAATTAGTCGCGGTCGCTCCACACCCAGCAATGATTCTCATTCGCTAATTACTCACGTTCGTTCAAATACCCCTCTTCGCCCCTCATCCAACTCCTCTCGCCTTTGCTCATTCTGTCGAATGCAGCGATCTTGGTGGTTTTTTGTTTTTCTATTGTTTACATTTCCAACTCTCAGGTGGCATCATTTTCTCGATTTCGTCACCAGGCGACCTGCCTATTAAGCCACCAGGCGGCAGCCTGGTGGCTAAATAGGCAGGTTTTTAAAGCATAGGTGGCGCTGAACGGCGCCCTCCATATTGGATTATATTTTCAACACATGGGTGGTATTAATTTCTTGACTTCTGCTGCCAGGTGAGGGAACGGCACTCATATTTATAGACAAAGAAAATCTGTAATTTTTTACCGTATTAAAAAAAAAAAAAAGTATTTTTCCAATCAACTGTATACCTACGTGTATAATTTATGAAAGTGATAATTTTTGTAGCAAAAACTTTGAGAACGATAAAAAAAATAATTTTTCGTTTTGATGCCAATTAAAGCACAACTGCACCTCATAAATTTATTTATTCCTTAAATACATTTTGTATTTTAAATTCCAAACTTTTTTGACAAACAAGGAATAAATTAAACTCGTAATTATATCCAAAACATATCTTATTTAGTAAGATCTGCAACTACTTAATTAATTTTTTTTATTTATATTCTTCGAGTCAACTGACCCTAGTTGTAAACGAAACCAAGCTTCCGTACACTCGTGAACTTCATGGTCGCGCAGGGCGAGTTTCAATGAAAACTACGTGCAGCAAAAGCGACACCGATAGGCTTGAAGCAAAGATACCTCATCCGGTTTCGATTCTTCATACATCCATGCATTTCATGACGACGTGCAATGCGTTGGTGCGAAAATATCTTGTCGTAGTTGCTGCAGGGATAATTTCTCTCTGGTGAGGATGGTTCGGCCGATGGGGCGAGCTCTGTTGAAGATGGTGCAGCCAAAGAACCAGATGACTCTCCCAGTGGTGTGGCTGCTGCAGTCACAGTTGAAGGAGCTATTGGAACAGACAAAGACATCGTTGAAGACGATGACTCTGCTGGAAGGCTGTCCATGGAGTCTGACACCTAAAGTAACTTATAAGAACGATCTACTTTCCACGACGTCTGCTAACAAACTGAGCTCTCCGTCATGAATCTAGCTGCTTATTTATCATCACACATGTCACTTAAAACCATGATATCATACCTCCGTGTACTTCTTTTACCAGTAAAAATTATCAACTTTAGCCAGGTGTACGTTTTCATATTTTCCTTAGGCCTCCATCTTTCCACCTATATATCCCGTGGGCATGCGTCGAGTCCCTCCCTCTTACTGCTCATATGGCTGTGATCAGTCCATGTGAACGATTCCTCGGTCGTTTGGACTGGGGAGTACATATTGCAGAGATGAAAAAAAATTTTAAGAGTTTTTTTGTGGTAATGATTATCTCCATAAGATTCAGGTGGGTTCCGACGACCCACACCCAACACGATGTGATTTACCTGCACACAACATTTGTAGGCGACAGCTAGCTGCCTGAGAGGATGGTAAATTTCTAACGTTGAAAACCCCAGTAAACGAAAAGGAGCTAAAGACACACATCATTGACTCAAACAGATAAGTTACAGCAAACATTTCTTGACACCACTAATAAAAAGTAGGTAGAATCCCCAATGCTAAACCAACGAAAAAAAAATTCCAGATACTCTAAACGACGAAAAAGTGACACAGCCATTTAACATTGAAAGGTCTCGTCACATCTCAGCATAAAGCAGAAATATAATTCCACCGATGAAAAAAAAATATATTGACCAAAGAAACAGAAGTTAACAGTCCACCAAAGAAAATTTATGTAATTTGGCAGAATCAAAAATGAAAAAATTGTAAAACCAACCATGAAAAATATGAGCAGAAAGATGCAGAGGTATATACCCCATTAAATATAAATGAAAACCAAATTTCAGGACCAACAATTATAATATTAATAAATACTGGCACAGAACTATAGAGATTTCAATGAAAAATATGTCGTCCAAAGCCCCTAAAAAGAAAAAATTCAAACCAAATGTCAGGACCAATAACGAAAAATATTAACAAATACAGAAAAAAAATGCCTACACAGGCACAGAATTAGACAGACACCTATGAAAAAATGTCCGAAGATGCCGACTAAAAATACAAACAAATTGGCAAGGCCAATGCTGAAAATGTTAACAAATGTAGGAAAAAACGCCCACGCACAGGCACAGAACTATACAGACGCCAATGAAATGTGTCGCCCGACGCCCCTAACAAGGAAAAATACAAACAAATTGTCAGGATCAATGCTGAAAAATTGCAGAACCAACAGTAGAAATTATTAATAAATACAGAAAAAACTGTTCGCACAGAACTATACAGACACCATAGAGGAACCGTAAGTAGACACATTAATCAAGAATCATACAGACATAAGCAGCGAAAAACACTCCCTAGACAGATAGACGTTTTGAAGACCCACCGACAAAAAATTAACCAAGTACTGGTACTTGGAAACTAATAAATAGAAAAATATAACTTAAAGATATTAAATCGAAGGAAAATAGTTCCGAGGGGAAAATAGAAAGTAATAATACTGCTGCATAAATAAAAACTATTTATAAATAAAGTGTCTCCTCCAGATTTTTTCACGGGTACTATATAGCTACCACTCTATTATTAAATAGAAACGCACAAATTAATACTGAACAGAGAGCAGGATGCATGTGAGCTGAGTATGACGGCCTTGGTGTAAGCGCCCGCCTGGCTGAGTGTGCCTAGTCAGCACTGTCTGTTCTCCTCACCTACATTACGATAAGCACGTGCACCGCAACTACACGTCCATACTCTTAAGAATGCGAAAGACAGAAAGACAGACATATATATTGTATATGTGTATATATATATATATATATAATTTTAAAACAAAACTGGTCTAACAATCTATCACCCGCAACATAAATGTTTTTTAAAATCTTTATTTACAATACACGAATGACAGCATTACTTTTATCAGCCAGATTTAATAAACGATACGCGCTCTTGAAACCATTGGTAAAAAAATTCAATTCCTAAAAAAATTTTGCAACAGTATGTAAGGTACTTACTTACCTCCGAACTGAAGGAAGGTTGATGGACGTAAAAAAAGTCGCTGAAAACTGGAGAAGGCTTGGAAACGCACAAAGCTGATTCACAAGACAGAATTGGAGGAAAAGGGCTCGTTTCCAGCTTATATTGTTTACCAATACGATATTGATGTATTTTTCCACGGACGAGTTGGGAGGTGTCGTTTCTCCTCACAGCGTATTTTCGCCCGCAAAAAGAAAATAGTCCGCAACATGATTTTTAAAATAAAATTACAATTACTTTTTCTTACAAAATAATGAAAACCCAACAAATCGGTTAGTATATGGTTTCCTTCATTACGTATTTTTTTAAATATACAGTTTTTGTAAAAATAAATATTTTTATCGATAAATTGCAATACCCCCACCACTGATGGAAGGCATCTCCTGTAGGCGGGTCAGTGCAGGCGATGAAAAGTGGGGATGGTTGTAGCTTTCGCACGTTTTCAGATTTATCAGTACCCTTCGCGAGAGTAGCTATGAATAGTACATTATGGGAACTGACGACTGTAAATTATCTCAGATTGTGCGAGTGAGTTAAAATGATAATCTTCTGTCTCTCACGACATGGCTTTGTAATATTTTTTTGTACCGCTATGCGAGTGTACACTGTGTCACGCTTATGGGAGAATGTAGAAAGAGAGAGGGTAAATTAATTTTCTGTCTTTCACGATATGACGGAAATTGTATGCACCTCAGATATTATACTATTTTTTACCGGTAATTCTAACCCCTCCTGTTATTGATTTCTTCTAATTTCCCACACTCCGACTTTTGGCAACGGATAGGAAATCGGCATGTGAGGGAGTACAAAGTACAATTCCCTTCATGGCCAGTGGGAGATCGGAGCGTGAGGGGGAGTAATTCGTAAATCATTATATCTAGTTTTCTAATAATTGAATTTAATTCAGCTATTTTTATTTAAAATAAAATTTTTATTTTAATTTANCAACATACAATTCCCTTTGCAGCCAATGCGAATGGAATTTGTTCATGGTACAAGGTTCCGTATCCCTCGCAGTTGATGGGAATTATATTTTGGTTACAGCCAATAATAATGGGATTTGGTGAGGCCAGGTAGGTGTATCTAAAAATATACCGATTTCCACTCAAAATACTGCAGACAGAACGTCATATATCCTGACTGCCGGGGCACAGTCCAAAGACAAGTCCTATTAGAATTTTTGACTCGGTACAGACTACCTAAACATTGCAGAGCCAATATATAAACGGAATATTCAATATTAATTAGTCTAAAAATAATCTATACATATTATAAAACTCAACGTCTTTATGTCTACCTGTCTGTCTGTTAGTACGCTTATCACTCGAGAACCTCTTATCCGAGTTACGTGTTTTTTTTTAATTTATAGCTATTTTCCCGGGCCAGATTTTAGTATATATTTTTTAACGTAAAGTAACAGTGACGATGATAGTGAATCAAGTAGGAAATAAGTTTGCCGCCAGCGCGCTCTCTTCTAATACACTGTCTAGACCCGTTAAAGATGGAACAATATCATGTAGTAAGTAATAAATTGTGTAGAATAAAAATACATTTAAAAAACTCCGCGGTAGTATTTATCTATTTATAACAGAGAAATACTAATGAGAACTTTTACCATTAAATTTCTCAAGAATTAAATATGTAAAATTCAAGCTTTTGTTTCCCCATACAGCATACAATTCCCGCCTATACTTTAAGAGATATGAAAAGTTTTGTGAAAAAGTAATTTTTCACGAGTCGGTTGACCGTAAGGACGTGGATAGACATGGCAGCGGCAGGTGTAAACGAGAAGGGGAGGGGGGAGAACTTTATTAAAAAAAAAACCTTAATAATTCTGTAGTCCATGCGAGTGGAGCCGCGGGCACAGAAAGTTTTTAATAAAAAATCACAATAAAAGCGAAGAAAATAACTTGGCACTGATGAATTTTCCACACCTTGGGATGTTACAGGTATTTTGCAAAAATAAGTTTCTACCATCCAAAGTTCCATTAGAAGTTAAACTCGCGATAATGGGCTTCATCTGTGTAGCGTCCAGCAAATGTTAAAACTTTTTTTTTCTCAGTGTTAAACGTACATTTTACAAGAAATATTTTTAAATAGCTGTTAACATATTGTGCTAAATACGCTCTTTATCAAAGCCTTAGACGAGACAAAAAAGTTTTAATTTTTTTTCATTAACATAAAGACCCTCTTCATTATTTTCTCCAGGTTCTGGTGAGCATTGGAATTATGACGAGGAAAGGATACCATGTCCAAGGCTGTAAGTTTCAAATATGCTTCCCCGTCACAACGAACACAGAATAAAATTATACAGAATATCTTACTTTTTCCCCTATGTTTTATTATAATGTAATTATACTTTTTGAGAAAAATAAAATTAAATAAAAATTTATTTAAATTAACTAACATACTTTACCATTTCACCGTGTATGTTTTTATGGCGAGCAAATTATCTCATATATTTTTATAGGTAGTGCGTTAGCGCGAAACAGATTATGACTCGAAGGTGTTGGAACTGCGTATAGATCGCTTGTCCGTGCGGTGGCTGCGGCACTCCAAACGTGATGAATCCTGGATCGCTGAGAAAGACATTTTGACGAAAAAAACTGCTAGAAGTTTCATATAAAGTAAAGATATTTTATTAAAAATATAATAAAACGTTACGTATGTGCTGAGAAGCTCGTTATTTCATTTCTATCCCTGTGTCCCCCAACGCCTGTGGGCGATTATGTAATCTTGCACGTGTGCGAGATCAATTCCCCAAATGTTTAAGTTTGTAGTCAAACTATGAAGCTTTTAAGACATGCATTTATATACATTTTTAACTTTGTGTATGCATGTATTTGTGTGTACTAACGTGAACACTTAAACAATCTTTAATGTGCATTGTTTCACATTTGACGCGTCTGTTAAATACTCCTGACTGTCATAATAAATATTTATGTTATAAATTAGGTTTCTTGTGCGAAATATTCAAAGTCTTATTAGCTATCGTAAAGTTACCGCTGTAGGCAAGCCACAATTCACTCTTCCTCAGACTCCAGGTGGCCGCATGCGCCGTCTACTGCTTGTGCTGCAGGTAGAGCAAAGTACAACTTATGCACGGCTGCCAACTCGTGAATACTGCACGTGGTACCAACTTTAACCTCGGCCGTTTCTGCTGCTGCACAGCACGTCTAAAGATAATTTTAGATGCCACCTTCATTTGCAAAGTGTTTTACCCCAAATCCTTAATTTATTTTTTAATAAATAATTACGTTCATACACGTTAAATAAAGACGTGATTTTAGTGAGAACTAGAGTTTCATAAAGCATTTTAATTATTTTTAAGATGTTCTTCTTTACATTACAACAAACCTGATTTACTAGATATTTTTTTCCTTTACCATCAATGTTTTTTTTTTAAACTTACATGAGCATAAAAAAACTCGAGGTAAATTTTTTTTAACACATTATGCATATCACACATAAAAATATTATTCTTCTGCATAGAAAAAAATACAAAGCATACTTTTTTGTAATGAGTTTCTTCTCTGAGTAATGGATGGCATTACACGCAATATTGTTTTAAAATATACAATGGGTTCTTCAAAATCTTAGGGCTTCGGAGTTGAACGGAGCACAGAAATATCTTTGATTTTTCCACTAGTGAAGTCTTGTGGCGTACGTCTCGACGAGCTGTCAAAACGGTGGGCAGCAACGCTGCTCGTGAAGGTCTACGACGTTCGTTCCGATGGGGTACGCAATGCGAATCGCCGACTCTTGGCGTCTTCCAATCACATACACCGGGTACTCGCAAATTATGGCTTCCTCCAATACGTAGGGAATTCTGTCGTATGGAATACTTCCCTCGTCCCACCTCAGTCCGTGCGTTTCGTACGTCTGTCGGCGGTACGCCTGTTGCGTGGTGCTGCCATTGTCACGGCGGTAAAAAAAATAAAACTTTGGTTTTCTCGTTTTCGTGTCTGTAAGAGATGGCAATATATTGGATAGCGTACGAGTCCAACGAGCGAAAACCTTGGATATCGCAAAACGTTTTTTTGTCACTAGATATTTTTGTTATATAAAATTTTATGTTCCCATGCACACTGTTTGACATTGATCTAAAACTTTATAGAGGTCCATACACATCGGGCACCTGTGTTCTGGGTTGGTTTCCTCTCCGGGTAGTGCTTGCCAGCAAATTTCTTGCAGGGGAGCATCTTCCACAAATCTAGCTTGCGAGTAGATAACTTCCACGGGTGCGTCTTCCACGGGGACGTCATCTTCCACGGGTGCGTCTTCCACGAGGGGGTCTTCTACAGGCGCGGGCGTCGCGAGGGCTGCTCGGCGGGCCTTGCACCAGCCCCTGCGATGCGGCATGTCGGAAACCGAGGTGGTGCAGCCCTCGAAACAATCCTTGCATGGGAGGCAGTCCCGTATACCTTAGTCCTGCTGCAGGTAGGCCGGCAAATACTTGAATACGGTCGAAATCTCGTGATGTGCGTAGACCAGCAGAAATTCTTTCGGCAGCTACGGCAACTCGTTCCGTTTGTCCAAGGCTCCCAGAGAGCACTCCCTTCCAAATCCTAAAATGGCTGAAAAGATATTATGACCGCTCGGACAACACGCATACATTTATTTTAAGAGCGAGAAAATGACTGCTTTTCCGAGGGGGACTCGAAGTGCGCCTTATAAAGAGTAATGGGGGAAAAAAATATTCACGCGCTTGCAACTAAAGTAGGCTGTTGATTGGTCGGAACGAAGGTTTCCGAAAACGCACGAGTAATTAGCCAATGAGAGAGATTGTCACGTGACGTGGTTAGCCAATGAGGATCATTGGTGGATCAAACGAATGTGAGTAATTGGTCAATGAGAATCGTTGGTTGAGCAATTAAATATATTGGAAGGGGGTGGAACGAACGCGACTGATTTAGAACGAAGGTGAGTACTTAGCCAATGAGAATCATTGATTTGAGGTGGAGGCCTGCCGACTAATTGGTCGAACGAAGGTTTCCGAAAACCCACGATAAATTAGCCAATGAGAAATATTGGTGGGGTTGAGTAATTAGCCAATGAGAAGCATTGGTAGGGGTGTAGGCCTGCTGACTAATTGGCCAAACGAAGGTGGGTAATTAGTTAATGACAATCTTTGGTGGGGATCGAGCGAACGCATATAATTGGCCAAACGAAAATTTCCGAAAACACATGATAAATCTGCCAATGAGAAACATTGGGGAGGGCGATTAATTAGCCAATTAGTATCATTGGTGGGGGTGGAGGACTGCCAACTAAATGGTAGAAGGAGGTGGGTAATTAGCCAATGAGAATCATTGGTGGGGAACGAACGAAGGTAGTAAGTAGTTGGTGGAGCGAACGCATCTAATTGACAGAACTAATNGTAGTGGGTGTCAGTCGTCTGCTGGGAATGGTGCTGGGGTGATGTCTTGAAATGTAAGTTTTTTTAAATGCATTTTTGATAGTAAGTTTTTAATTTTTTCAAATAATAATTAAATAATATTTTTATAACTATTTTTATATTTTTTCAGGATTTTTTGGGTTTTCAAGGTCAAAGATTACCGGTGTAAAGGTCAAATTCAAGGTCAAGGTTACCGACATCCTATATGGCGGAAGAGATGGCCGTCGGGGGACCGGAATGACAGAGCATGAACAACTCCGGTGCTCCAGTCCCCCATCCCCTTGTGACCAACTCATATTTTTCTTTATACTCACATTCTATCTCGGAAACGGTTAACCTAAGGGAGTCCTGAAAAGGTAAACATTTTTTAAAATTTATTTTCACATGTTTATTGCGTTATCGTTACGAAACACGAACTAAGCCACAGTGTTTCGAATTTAAAGGCCATAACACAAGCAATGCTCCGGAATGTCTTTCATGCTACTGTCGACAGATGGGAGATTTATCTGGATATGAATGGTACACACGTTAAAAGTAATGTATAACAAACCGATACCATTAGAAGATTAACTTGTACAACTGCTCTTACAACAAAATCGATACTTCATTTATGGACACCGTGTACAAATACAACATCCAAAATTGGTGCAGATATATTAGAATAAGTTTTGCGATTGGGGTAGGTGTACCACTGTACATTTTTTGCAAGTTATAGAAAAACCTGCAAATTAACATAAAATACTAACACAAAAATTAAATAGAGCAAAAACGAGCCAAGTTAAGGTATTGTCGACCGATTGGAAAAATATAATAATGGGAATTCCATAGGAGGAATTAACTCAGTAAAAACAAGTGAAACGAGATAAAAAAAAACGAAAAGTGTTATCAAACGGACAAACGAGAACAGTATACATTTGAGTATGGAAAAGCCTGAACGACACAACAAAATACAACCCAGACGAACACAGTAGTGGAAACATATTCCGGAAAAGGAATTATTTACAGTTCCCTGCACATTACGCCTGTAGACTGTTTGGGAACAAAGGAAAAGCAGGAATGTTTTATAGACTGTAATATTTTTCCTGTCGTAGCTGATAACAGTCGAACTATTTCCTGGTGTTTTAAATTGTATGCGATAGGAGAAGTAACTCCGCCTATGAAGGATTTTTGTTCGACAGTTTCCGAACTTTAATGATAAACACAGCACTGCAGAATACACGCGTATGATACTTCCGTACAGCTGCTACATGAAGAGAGAGAGAGAGAGAGAGAGAGAGAGAGAGAGAGAGAGAGCGAGAAATGTCGTACAGTAGAAAGTTCTTCTTACATTTCTTAAGTAGCGATGGATTCCAAGGTTTCAAGTGAATTTCCGTAACTCATGCATTGATTCTAGCAAAGTGGTTTGACCATTCGTCTACGCTTAATATATATTACAATGTTGCCATTCTGCATAGATTTCTGCAATGGTGAACGTGATAAACAGTAACTTAAGACCGGCGCACATGGGACAATTGTTCCTGCGAGTTTCGCTAGCATATTACTTGAGAACTAGGCAAACAGCTATGCAATTTGGTTACTCGAGGGGGCCCATCACTGGTTTTGCTGCACACGGCATGGGTTTCCTTGCGTGCTACCTTGTCAACTAGTAACGTCGGCAGCCACAACAATTTTTGACAGCTGGTGAAAATAATAAACAATGAACACTGTACTGTGAAGAAAGATTGCAGTTAATTACGCGTCTTTCAGTTATGCGTCATGAAACTGAAGAATGTAGACGAAATAAACAACTGTGGACAAGAGAATGGTTAGCCTGAAGGAATTAAAACAAGAATGTACTAGCAATATTTTTCGAAGAATTTGGGGACAGATAACCTTAAGACTGTATAGAAACATGTTTCTTCTATGGACCTATTAACACAGTTATATTTTCTTTTTTTCCACTTTTTTGTGTCCATAGCTTACGAAATTACCCCAAAACAATCATGTTTAGCAATGTAAATAGTCACGTGACACATTTCTTTGCCCTCATTGGCTGATATCGGAAACTAGCAAAGAAAAACATAGAGAAAACAGCACCACTTCAATTACCGAAACATCACATACTAGTCAGCAAAACTGCAGGTAGGTATTGATATTTCCAGTGAACGAGAACGTCCAGTAGCCGGCAAGACTCCACGCATGCGATACTATAAAGAAAATATAGTTTTATTGGATTCCTAG